>OZ024762.1:2953215-2975715 GCA_964016885.1 Eledone cirrhosa
TGTCACTGCTTCCGTGCAGAAGATGAGATAGTTTCAGAGCTGTTGTTGCAGGAGAACTTCTCCTCTACCATAAAGCTCAGATATGAGGATACCTCAGCAAGAGACACTGGAATTGACAAGTGCATACCCTCCATCAGACACCTGCCATACTCTGAACGCCTTGCTTCCCTGGGCATGGATTCATTGAAGCTCCAACGTCTGGCAATGGACTTGGTAAACACCCACAAAGTTATTAACCATCTCGCCAACAACAACCCTGAGCACCTTTTTGATCTCCATGTGTCTAACACACGTGGACATGCCCACAAAATCAGAAAACAGCACAGCTCCCATGACTTTCAGAAATATTTTTTCACGCTTAGAGTTGCTGAAGCATGGAACAAACTGCCTGCGTCAGTTGTTAGCTGCCGAGACACTGCATCCTTTAAAACCCTCATGCTTCCCGAAATTGTGGTATTGGTAGTAGCTGTGGTATTGGTAGTAGTTGTGGTGTCTGTGGTATTGGTAGTGGTAGTAGTAGTAGTGGTGTCTGTGGTATTGGTAGTAGTGGTGTCTGTGGTAGTGGTAGTGGTGGTGGTGGTGTCTGTGGTATTGGTAGTAGTAGTAGTAGTGGTGTCTGTGGTAGTGGTAGTAGTAGTAATAGTAGTGGTGTCTGTGGTATTGGTAGTAGTGGTAGTAGTGGTGTCTGTGGTATTGGTAGTAGTGGTGGTGGTGGTGGTGCCTGTTTCTATTTCTCATATTTTATCTCTACAAAATTTAAATTCTTGTAAAACTGTGTCAAAAGATAGAAATTCCTCTTAATAGAGATTGAAATTACTGAAAGTGGTGGTGGTGGTGGTGTGGTAGTGGTGGTGGTGGTGGTGTGATAGTGGTGGTGGTGGTGGTGGTGTGATAGTGGTGGTGGTGGTGGTGTGATAGTGGTGGTGGTGGTGGTGTGATAGTGGTGGTGGTGGTGGTGGTGTGATAGTGGTGGTGGTGGGGGTGTGATAGTGGTGGTGGTGTGATAGTGGTGGTGGTGGGGGTGTGATAGTGGTGGTGGTGGGGGTGTGATAGTGGTGGTGGTGGTGGTGTGATAGTGGTGGTGGTGGGGGTGTGATAGTGGTGGTGGTGGTGTGATAGTGGTGGTGGTGGTGGTGTGATAGTAGCAGTGGTGGTGGTGGTGGTATGTCGTAATTGTGGTGATGTTGTAGAGGTGAAGGTGGTGTGGTAGTGATGATGATGATGATGACAATGATAATTTCAGCTTTAAATATTGATTTTTTAAAGAAACATAATGATCCTGGCATCAACTGCTTCTAACAACAACAATAATAGCAATAATAATAATAATAATAGTAATGGTGATGAGAGACCAACATCAGTGGTGATAGGAACTACATAAAGTAACAACACTATTGGCAAGAGGTCATTAAGTGCAAAGAGGGGTGAGTCAGGATTTTTATCATTCGTTAAACTATTTATCATGACTAGACCAAACCTTGTAATGTGTTGTCACCTCTACATGGTCCCTCAACCTGCTAGAAATAGCAACTATTTTCATTACCACCACCACCAACATTACTACCACCATCAACATCACCACCATCACCATTACCACCAACATCATCACCAACACCACCACCACCAACATTACTACCACCATCAACATCACCACTTCCATCGTCACCACCATCACCATTACCACCACCAACACCAACACCACCACCATTACTACCACCATCAACATCACCACTTCCATCATCACCACCAACATCATCACCAACAACATCATCACCACCATCACCATTACCACCACCACCAACATTACTACCACCATCAACATCACCACTTCCATCGTCACCACCATCACCATTACCACCAACATCATCACCAACACCACCACCACCACCATTACTACCACCATCAACATCACCACTTCCATCGTCACCACCATCACCATTACCACCAACATCATCTCCATCACCATCACCATTACAAACCAAAGAGATGGTAAGGCTCTTCTCTCCAGAGATTTATTGGTCAGTCTATTTTGGCTGACACGGGTTAATGAGGATAATTCTTCAACAACAGCTTCTGTATCAACCATTGCCTTGGACGACATAGAGAGATGAGACTGGTATGTAGAAGTGACTGCTGGTCTTCCATATAAACATCTTATATAAGTCACTGCTGGTCTTCCATAGGAACATCTTATAGAAGTGACTGCTGGTCTTCCATATAAACATCTTATATAAGTGACTGCTGGTCTTCCATAGGAACATCTTATAGAAGTGACTGCTGGTCTTCCATATAAACATCTTATATAAGTCACTGCTGGTCTTCCATATAAACATCTTATATAAATCACTGCTGGTCTTCCATATAAACATCTTATATAAGTGACTGCTGGTCTTCCATAGGAACATCTTATAGAAGTGACTGCTGGTCTTCCATATAAACATCTTATATAAGTCACTGCTGGTCTTCCATATAAACATTTTATATAAGTGACTGCTGGTCTTCCATATAAACATCTTATATAAGTGACTGCTGGTCTTCCATATAAACATCTTATATAAGTCACTGCTGGTCTTCCATATAAACATCTTATATAAGTCACTGCTGGTCTTCCATATAAACATCTTGTCTTGACTTGTGCCTCACAGGAGAACTTTCTAGGTGCAGAACCTTTTGATTTGGCCCCACTGGGTAGGGCCTCTGGTGGTGGGGGTCACCACTGGGTAGGGCCTCCGGTGGTGGGGGTCACCACTGGGTAGGGCCTCTGGTGGTGGGGGTCACCACTGGGTAGGGCCTCTGGTGGTGGGGGTCACCACTGGGTAGGGCCTCTTATGGTAGGGGTCCCCACTGGGTAGGGCCTCTTATGGTAGGGGTCACCACTGAGTAGGGCCTCTGGTGGTGGGGGTCACCACTGGGTAGGGCCTCTTATGGTAGGGGTCCCCACTGGGTAGGGCCTCTGGTGGTGGGGGTCTTCTTAGCTCCAGGAAAGTATTTCTCAAAAACCCTTCGGTACATTGCTGTTGCTTAGCAGAGCCCAGTCCTTCATTAGGGACAACAATGGTTGTGGGGGAGCAGTTACGTGTTTGGAGGTAAGGTAGATATGACGATACATCTGAAATATAGATTTTAGGGGTTATAAAGGGCCAGGTTTGGGGGTTGTGTAGATATGATGATATATATCTAAATATACACAATGGTGGTGGTGGTGTAGTGTAGGTCCAGTATGTGGTGGTGGTGGTGTAGTGTAGGTCCAGTATGTGGTGGTGGTGGTGTAGTGTAGGTCCAGTATGTGGTGGTGGTGGTGTAGTGTAGGTCCAGTATGTGGTGGTGGTGGTGTAGTGTAGGTCCAGTATGTGGTGGCGGTGGTGTAGTGTAGGTCCAGTATGTGGTGGTGGCGGTGTAGTGTAGGTCCAGTATGTGGTGGTGGTGTAGTATAGGTCCAGTATGTGGTGGTGGTGGTGTAGTGTAGGTCCAGTATGTGGTGGTGGTGGTGTAGTGTAGATCCAGTATGTGGTGGTGGTGGTGTAGTATAGGTCCAGTATGTGGTGGTGGTGGTGTAGTGTAGATCCAGTATGTGGTGGTGGTGGTGTAGTGTAGGTCCAGTATGTGGTGGTGGTGTAGTGTAGGTCCAGTATGTGGTGGTGGTGGTGTAGTGTAGGTCCAGTATGTGGTGGTGGCGGTTCAATGTTCAGCATGCTACGCTCATAAACATGAGGTCATAAGATCAAATCGTAGGTCAGGCAGTACATTGTATTATTGAACCAGTTGCTTCATTTCAGGTTTTCATGATAGAACTGGGGTCCCTATCATTACAACAACCGGGAAACCTCCCATGAAAGATAGCCTTGTTCATCTGCCTATCTATATCACTCACTCACTCTCTCTCTTTATATATATATATATATATACATATACATACATACATACATACATACATACATACATACATACATACATACATACATACATACATACATACATACATACATACATACATACATACATACACGCAAAAAGACATTCACATACATTTACATATGAAAAAAAAATGATAATTTCAAGGGAGGCTACTCTATAATTTAACAATTTGGTTCTCTCCCTTGTTGGGTGTGGGTGTGTTAGAAGCTTGCCTTTCTTTTAACATTTTAGAAAGAGCCACAATGCTGAATTAATCACCTTATGTAAGTGTATGAGAGAGAGACAGACAGACAGAGAAAGCAAACCTTTTGGTTTGGCACGACTGGGAAGTATTTCTCAAAACCCTCCGGTACATTGCAGTGCGTAGCAGAGTTCGATGGATTGGCAGTATCAGTAGAGGGACGGAGGCCATGCTAGGGCGGTGGATTGGCAGTATCAGTAGAGGGACGGACGCCATGCTAGGGCGGTGGATTGGCAGTATCAGTAGAGGGACGGACGCCATGCTTTCCAGCATAGTTACGTCCCTTTGCGATCTGAGTTCAAATCCCGCCGAGGTTGACTTTGCCTTTCATCCTTACGGGGGTAGATAAAATAAAGTACCAGTAATGCACTGGGTAATTGCTGGCCTTGTGCCTAAAGTAGAGATAATTATTGTTAATAATTTTGCGTTAAAATGGCTGAAAAAAAAAAATATATTGTCACGAAAAAGGCAACGAAATAATCGGCATAACAATATATTTACGATTCCGCGAATATGCGGTGGTTTCCATAAACAATTATTAGTTAGGTTCTAAGGAAAGTGCCGCGAATATCGGTGTACACTGTATTTATATCAAGTTTAATATAGAAATGACTTCTACAGGACTAGAACTGTTTCATTCGAAAGAAATCGTCAGGAAAACCCTGATGATTTCTTTTGAATGAAACAGTTCTAGTCCTGTAGAAGCCATTTCTATATTAAATATGTTTACACTCTACTAATGTATTGAGTACCTTACTAACTATGGTTACCTCTATTTGAACCCCGAGACATATATAGAGCGAGGGAGAGACACTGGATCAGACCTGATGTAAGCCAGGTATACATTTCATCAGTTCTCTCTTTAAACCACGGTGTTAAAAGTCTATATATATATATATATATGTATATATATACCATTTATGGTATATATATATATATATATACCATTTATGGTATATATATATATATATATATATATATATATACCATTTATAGTATATATATATATATATATATATATATATTATATATATATATATATATATATATATATATATATATATATATATATATATACCATTTATGGTATATATATATATATATATATATATATATATATATATATATATATATATATATATATATATACCATTGATGTCACTAATAATTGTCTCTTGTATAAATAGCATTCCAAATGAGTAAATAACATTATAAATAGTGAGAGGGCGAGAGACACGTAGTCAATGACAATGGGGGTTTGTGTTGACTGCGACTACGACCTTCAGATTCTTATAAATACAAGCGCCGTTTTTCGTAATTTTCATTGCAGACTCTCATTGAAAGATGTCTCCACGCCACCTTGCATACCAGGTAGATCTCAGCACGCCAGTTCCAGCTTGTAGAAAATCCCTGCACGTGAATTCAGTCCTTTTCAGGGCTATGCTCAGATCCGATCAGAGACAGGCCGAGAAACCAACCACAAGACGTTCAAAACCAACCAGCGACGACGTTCACCCCTGGGACTGAGAAGAAAAGTCCCCCAGGTCAGTCAGATTTATATTTAATTTATTTCTTTAAAAAAAATTCAATTTAATTTATTTCTTTAAAAAAAAATGTTCAATTTGATTTATTTCTTTAAAAAAAAATTCAATTCAATTTAATTAATTTCTTTAAAAAAAAATCTTTGTTAAAGTTATTTTTATGCTTTGTATTTGTATTGGGGTAACATTTTCCATTTAATTAATTTCATCATTTTGTTGTATATACACACACATACATATATACAATTGTTTTTTATATATATATATATATATATATATATATATATATATATATATATATATATAAGGTGGGAGTTATTAGAATACCTTGGAGTATTCGTTTTTATTTCTATGCTCTCTGAGTTGAAATCCCGCCGAGGTCAACTTTGCCTTTCATCCGTTGGAGGTGGATAAAAAAGTACCAGTGAAATGCTGGGGTGAATTCTTCCTCTCTTTAGTTTTCTCACTTTTATCTTTTTATGAATAAAAGTACCAGTCAAATACTGGGTTCCTCTCTTCTGCTTTATCGCTGCTTTTTCCCTGTCTATCTTTCTGGAAGAATTTGCTATTTTTAGAACTGGAGGGGGTGGGTGGGATTTGCTAGGGATTAAGTGAGAAAATGAAAGATATATATGTATATATATGTATAATATGTGTGTTGATGAGATTATATTTGGGGTGGTGGTAAAAATGGTTTTGCAAGATTTATCTGGAAAAATCTGTCGAATTATATTGTTTTGTTTTCACTTTGATTTATTATATAATTGTGGTTGGTTGTCTCTCTCTCGTGGTTACTGGTATTGTCTCTCTGTTCTCTCGGTTTTCAAAAGACTTTATAAAAGCTGACTCAGTAGTGTTTAACGTATTACTGCTACTTTAAGAGACGGGTGGGCAAAGTGGAATCGGGCGTCACATTGGGTGAAGTACACGAACAGGCGGCACCATTTATTATTGGATATAGTTAGAGTAACATTAATTTTGTTCACTTGTAATTTAGAGAATATAAAATATAAACGGCACCATTAGAATATATAAATTAATAAGTCTGTAATTTAGAATATAAACGTGAAGAAAAACTTAATTAGTTATATTCTCGGTTTAAGTATTATATAAGAAAAATTGTTTATTAGCCGCGATTTAATTCAACTGTAGACTCTTGTAGGACGCTGTCTGATGCATGCATGCCCACATAAACATAGAGCATCCCTTAGGTTGTCTGCTACTAGTTTCGCCCATCCGGCTTTTTATCCCCCTCCCCCTAAATATGCGTCCCTGTTGAATTCCTTCTCCGCCACAAACCTCTCCCTCTCATATTTTTGTATATCTCTCCGTAGATTTTTTTATTTTTTTATTTTTCGTTAGGTTAAACCAACCAACCAACTTGTTTTTAATATTATGTATATATGTATGTAGTAGCTTATGAAACGTGTATATATATATATATATATATATATATTATATTATATTATATTAATATATATATAACATTTCAAATTTTCTATGTCCCCCAGGGACCACATTAGGCGATTTAGCGATTTCGCTCTATAATTCTTAGTCTATCTCTTCTTAGATAGGTACATACATATAACGTCGCGCCCTTATAATATCTGTCTGTATGTCTGACTGTCTGCACTACGTCACTTCCTTGAGATGTGTGTGTGTGTGTGTGTGTGTGAGAGAGATAGTTTGAATCCCTAAAACTCGAGAAGTACCCAACCGATTTTTTTCAAACTTTACATGTGTATTTTTTGTTTCAGGGAGTTTATGCACATAAAAAAATTCAACTTTTTGTAGTATATTGTTACACATACGTAGATATATACATATGTGTGTGTATATATATATATATATATAAATACGTGTATGAAAGTATGTACACGACTGTACGTATGTAACCCTGTTGCATTCACCTTTCCGACAACCCTTTGTAAATATGCAATGTCGGTTTGATAAGCACGACAAAGAATTGAAGATACTAGGCAGATTAACATGTTAGGTATTATAAATTTCGACCGGTGACTGAGTTGCGCGTGAAAGTACATGCGGGTGCAGGTGGTGGGGCTGATGATTTTAATAGTTTCTTTTTGTCTTGTTGAATAATCATGGCGTGCTCCTCTGTAGCACTTGTATTGCAGCCCGTTGTTCCGGTGGTTAAGGTAAGTGCCGATGATTTTACTGTTTGGGTATCTTTAGTTTTCGTCTAGTTTATTTGGGGTGGCGGTTGGGTTGGTTTAAGATTAAGGTTCGGTGTCGGGTTTACAGTTGGGACTAGTTTGTGTAAGAAGCGAGAAGAATCCCATGATTTATTTTTAGAAAGGGAGAAACCGTATCTTTACCAGTTTATCTGTAAAAACGAGTTAATTGCGAGATACAGATTTTATTTTTTAAATAACGGGAAGGTTTTGGAGATAGGACAGTTAATAATTAAGTTATCTCTGTTATCAGTTTGACGCATTTCTATTTCGAAAAATAACTACCATATCTATGCGTTAACCGTACCAACTATATATATTTGAAAAACAGCCAATTTTTATAGACATATATATGTAAAATTATCCCAGACAATTCGACATTTAATTTCCCAAAAATATATAATTCCACGGGAGAAAATGTACTATAATCAACAATTGATTTCTCTCCCTTTACTGCACTTTGTATTTCTATTTACATCAATTTAATTTGAAATTCTAATTTCAAGGGAGAGAAAAGTTTATTTAACAATTACGTTAAGTTTAATTTAAAGAAATAGTTGTCTCCCTCTGCTATACTTGGACTAGTATATAATACATTATGTTGTGACATTACCGCCGTTTAATTTTAACGCCAGGATTTAAAATTTAGTTAAGTTTATTCAAGGGAGATAATATTATTTAGTTAATAAATAAGTTGTTTCCCTTGGCTGAACTTTTTATTATATTTATTTTTGCTGTGTTTATGATATTTATTTTGGTGTAACATAAATTTTCCCCTTCGCTTACCTCCCCTCTCCTAGCTTACCTCCCCTTTCCTCGCTTACCTCCCCTTTCCTCGCTTACATTATTTATTTATGAAATTATTCCTTGGGGTTAGAGCGGCGGTGGATGTAGTGCAGGTTGTCGTTTGGTTTCCTGTATGGGTAGTACAGATCATTTTCGAGGTTAAGGGTAACGTCCAGGAAATTGACTCGGGTTAGGGACGTTTGTAGGGTGATTTTAAATCCCCAGTCCCGGAAGAAGTTGATTAGTTGTTTACGGACCCGGTCTGTACTACTGGGGTTGTACCATTTGAGGGTGAGGAGCCCATCATCCCGGTACAATCCCCCGCCGAATGCAGGAAACATTTTGGTGAGTTTAAATAGTAGGAATAATCCTATAAGATCTGTGACCTCGGCCGAATCCGTCCATACTGACGTCGAAGGGTGAGTCAGGAGCTCTCTTTATCCACCTGGAGTTGTCGAAAAGTAGGACTGTCTTTCTGGCGTGGAGAATGATATTTCTTTCCTGGTCAGTGATGAGCGTGAGTGTTTCGGCAAAGTCAAAGGCGGCCGTAAGGAGCGGTAAGGTAATAGATGCATAGTAACTCTCTCTGTCAAACTGGATGAATTTTGTGTCTCGTTTCTCCACCATATTCCTGAACCATGAGATTACTTCCTGGGTGCTGACCCATAGGCTAAGTCTCACGTTTTGCTTAACTTTTGGTATAACTCGGTCTAGGATCTTTTTACCAAACGACAACCTGCACTACATCCACCGCCGCTCTAACCATCCTAGAAACAACACCAATAACCTGGTTAAAAACACCTCCCTCCGCATATCTCGTTTGTCCGCTAATGAGCAGGTATTCGACGAACACGCGCCTCATTACAACCAGGCCCTCAAGTGGAGTGGCTTCCGGGAGGAAATATCCTTTTATCCAGCTTCCCTTAGCTGAACCAGCAGGCGACACCGCCGCTCACGCAATGTAACGTGGTTCAATCCCCCCCCCCCCATAATGCCGAGGTGGAAACACCTATCGGGAAAATCTTCTTTAGACTCCTCGAAAAACACTTCCCACTACAACACCGCTACCACAACATAATCAATAAAAACACCATCAAACTCTCCTACAGCACCACACCTAACTTCGCACAAAACATCGTCTTCTCAAACAACAAAAAACTCAACCCCTATGGAAGGAATAACCTAGACATCAGTGGAGAGCCGACCAGGAGGTGTAACTGCCCTGATAGATATACCTGCCCCCTCAACAACAAATGCCGAGAACTTAACGTGATCTACCAGTGCAACGTGAGGACGGACACCTCCAACAAAGCTTATATAGGATTAACCGCGTGTGACTTCAAGACCCGGCTCTACCAACACCGACATACTTTCCGAAACCCGGTCCGGCGACATGCCACTACACTTTCGGGCCACATCTGGGACCTCCAAGATAATAATATATCCTACAATCTCATTTGGAGCTTACTGTCCAGAGCTAACTCTTACACGGGAGGACGCCGCCCGTGTAACTTATGCTCGGAGGAAACATTACAAATGCTGTTTTCGAAGGACCAACTCCTAAACAAGAAAGACGAACTGGTAACTGTATGCAGACACAGATTGCGTAGGACTTACCTCGCTTTCAAACCCCATAACGACCCGGGTGGGTAGAGAAGAGGTGATACCCCCCTGCCGAATAAGTTAGGGGAAACCCCAGCTTACTTAGGTAGATGTATCTCTTTTCTTTTCTTTTCCTTCTTCCCCCTGTCTCATCCTATCACTTCCTTCCACCCCTATTTTCTTCCTCGTCTGCTTTTCTCCTTTCGCCTACCCCGATGCAGCCCATCGGGCCTCTATAGCATCAGTTCCCCACCCCTGTAATTTTAAGATAGAATTGGCCGAATACGTTTTACTAACTACTTATAGCAGACATGTTAAACCCCTTTAATTTAGTATCAGTTCTGGTACAATTTCTACAAGTTTTTTTCTATTCTCAACTTATTAACCTGTAATTGTAAGATAGCATTGTGATTTTTACTCATTTCTCACTATCTAATTTTATATATATTTTTATTTATTTCTATTATCTTTTATTGTCTCCTACTCTCATCTGATTTACCTATTCTATAACCTCCCTCCTCCACTTCATACACTATCCTTAGAATCTGCTGTATACATATCACTTTCAACCTCTCCACTCACTCCCCTATTGTTCTACAGGCAAGTTCAGCCACCCCTACCTCCCACCAAAAGCCATTATAGACTTATTTGTGTTTACAACAAATTTTAACCAATCCTCTTGACAACTACAATCTTCCCATATAAGGAAGTACCCCCTTGACAAGTTCGGCTATTTATTCACCAGGCTAAAAATTCTAATTTAGTCCAGAAATAGCCGTCGAAACGGCTTGAGCTCTGCCGTCGGGGTCATACTTTTTCCTATATATATATATATATATATGTATGTATATATATATGTATATATATATATAACTTTGAATAACTTTGAAATGTTTTGGCCAGTATTGGCCCAGGCCATGTCTAACTTAATAGCACCACCTGGCGAAGTCTTTCAATTCAGGATTTGGGCACCGTGGCCCATTCGAGAAGAGAATTACTGTTTGCAGAGACATATCCGGGTGTGGGTGGTTTGTCCGGGAAAATCAAAAAGATGAAAAATGGAAAAAATGGAAAAAATGGAAAAAATCGAAAACAATGAAAAAATGAAAAAATCGAAAAAATCGAAAAAATGAAAAAAATGAAAAAAATGGAAAAATGGAAAATTCGAAAATTCGAAAAAATGAAAAAAATGAAAAAATGGAAAAATGGAAAATTCGAAAAAATGAAAAAATGAAAAAATTTAGTCAATTTTGGCTGAAACTTTAGACAATTTTTGCTTAAAATTTAGATAAATTTGGTTGAAAATTGGCTAATCTTTCAACAAAAATTGAGTAAATTATCAGAAAACAATGGCTAAATTTTCAGCAATTAGTGTGAGCATGTGTGTGTGTGTGAGGGAGAGAGTGTGTGAGTATGTGAATGTGTGTGAGGGAGAGAGTGTATATGTGAGTGTCTGTGAGAGAGTGTGTGAGTATGTGAGTGTGTGTGAGGGAGTGAGTGTATATGTGAGTGTCTGTGAGAGAGTGTGTGAGCATGTGAGTGTGTGTGAGGGAGTGAGTGTATATGTGAGTGTCTGTGAGAGAGTGTGTGAGCATGTGAGTGTGTGTGAGGGAGAGAGTGCGTGAGCATGTGAGTGTATATGTGAGTGTCTGTGAGAGAGTGTGTGAGCATGTGAGAAAGATAGAAAAAGACAGTGTGTGAGTGTGTGAAGGAAAGAGTGTGTATGCGTGTGAGTTTGTGTGAGAGAGAGCGTGTGTGAATATGTTTGTGTGAGAAAGGGAGAAAGAGAGAGCGTGTGTGTGTGCGTGTGTGATAAAGAGAAAGTGAGAGCTTGTGTATGTGTGCGTGTGTGAGAAAGGGAGAGAGAGCCTGTGTGTGTGAGTGAGAGAGAGAGGGAGAAAGAATTTGTGTGTTTGAGTATGTGTGAGAAGGAGAGAAAAAGTGTGTGTGTGTTTGTGTGTGTGTGTGTGTGTGTGTGTGTGTGTGTGTGTGTGCGCGTGTGCAATAAATGGGGGAGGGAGTGGTTAAATCTATCAAACTCTTCCAGTCAGTTTTAATCAATATCTTTGATGTTAAATTAAAGAAGTTATAGGCTAAATAACTTTAGGAAAAATAAATAAAATACCATAGGCAGAAAGTTTAGGGGGTGGGGTGAAATATGGAGAGAGATGAAAGGATGAGACGTGTGACAAAGAACTGGGTGAGTCTGGGTGAAGGGCATCTGATAGAGGGCGTGGTAGTCGACTTGGTTTGTTTATATTGGTGTGGGTTATATCTCGTTAAATCTTTTATTTCTAGAATAAAATTAGAGAAAAATAATAAAGAATTTAATATTCAGTTAAACATATAAGCGCTATGTCTTAATGATTGTCACAAGTGTAGTGTTTGTACCAGAGTTTTCAAGTCACACTCGTTCAGCGCATCGGTAGGGGTTCTCATACATGGATATAAAGTAGTGGCCGTACTTGAAAACGAATTGGCAGCCACCATGTATGTATGTATGTAGAGAGAGGTAGCCCCACAACAGTTAGTTCACCATACAGAGAACAAATGTTTCACCTTATGCGGATCTTCAGCTCAGTTCCATGGACTGAGTGTTCTACTATTTATTTATTTATATATATATATCTATCTAGGGCGGGTAAAATTCCCGAGATCCATGGACGAGTTCTCTCCAGCGGTCTCTGTCCCTCATTATCGCTGCCATGTCCTGCGTTCCCAACAGACCAGTGTCTGTCCCTAGGGCATCAACATACGTTAACCTTGATCTTCCTCTTCCATAATGTTCAACACTGGATAGAACTAGTCATTCCGATTAGTTAACCTTGATGTATTAGTGAGAAAAGCACTCCACGTTACGCAACTCATCCATAGTTGATGTTAAATCCTGTGGTTTGTGCAGGAACGGAGTTAAATATTAGTTTGATTAAAATAACAGGAGGCCGGACTAGTGATGTTCCTTTAAAATGTTACTGTTGCAAAAGCACTATATATATTTCAATGGTCTGGCTACGTAAGACCCTGGTGACATCATCATCAGGTGTGGATTGCATAATTAGTTAATCAATCGAGGAATTACGGCAAACACACAGAAAATATCGAAAAAATATTTGATTCGGAGATGGCACGCAACATGGGTATTATATTGTTGCCGCAGTCTATCCTCGAACAGATGTTTTTGTTATTTCTGTTTACCTTTTACATACATGTGTGTATGTGTGTGTGTATGTGTGTATGTGTGTGTGTGTGTGTGTGTGTGTGTGTGTGTGTGTGTGTGTGTGTGTGTGTAAAAATGTAAACGGAAACCACAAAAGAAACAACATAGTACAACGAAGAAATATATTAGTTTAACGCTTGATATAATACGAATGAGTCTTTACGTTTCGGACGCTAGTCCTTCGTCAGAAGATAGAATGAAAAATAAGATGAAATAAAAAAAAAAGTGAAAAGTGGAAGCTTTTTTATCCTTACGGCATGTCAAACTGAGAGTCCCCCAAGGGCCACATGGGTTCCATATGTGTTGTCTGAGGACCACATGGGTTCCATATGTGTTGTCTGAGGACCACATGGGTTCCATATGTGTTGTCTGAGGACCACATGGGTTCCATATGTGTTGTCTGAGGACCACATGGGTTCCATATGTGTTGTCTGAGGTCCACATGGGTTCCATATGTGTTGTCTGAGGACCACATGGGTTCCATATGTGTTGTCTGAGGACCACATGGGTTCCATATGTGTTGTCTGAGGACCACATGGGTTCCATATGTGTTGTCTGAGGACCACATGGGTTCCATATGTGTTGTCTGAGGACCACATGGGTTCCATATGTGTTGTCTGAGGACCACATGGGTTCCATATGTGTTGTCTGAGGACCACATGGGTTCCATATGTGTTGTCTGAGGACCACATGGGTTCCATATGTGTTGTCTGAGGACCACATGGGTTCCATATGTGTTGTCTGAGGTCCACATGGGTTCCATATGTGTTGTCTGAGGACCACATGGGTTCCATATGTGTTGTCTGAGGACCACATGGGTTCCATATGTGTTGTCTGAGGACCACATGGGTTCCATATGTGTTGTCTGAGGACCACATGGGTTCCATATGTGTTGTCTGAGGACCACATGGGTTACATATGTGTTGTCTGAGGACCACATGGGTTCCATATGTGTTGTCTGAGGACCACATGGGTTCCATATGTGTTGTCTGAGGACCAGATATGGCAACTAAGTACACACATTTCAACTAATATTTTTTTTAATTTCATATTACACTCGCGCTTAAAAACCTTTGTGCGGGCCGCAGGTCTGCTTGTAATGGGCCACATGCGGCCTGCAGGACACATGTTTCCCATGCCTGGTATAGATAAAATAAAGTGTATAAATCAGATGGATTGGCAGTATCGGTAGAGGGTCGGACGCCATGCTTTGACGTATAGAGTTACGGCCCTTGCCATTCTGAGTTCAAATCCCGCCGAGGTTAACTTTGCCTTTCATCCTTACGGGGTCGATAAAATAAAGTACCAGTAATACACTGGAATAATTGCTGGCTTTGTGCCAAAAGTAGAAACAATTATTATTATGGATTAGCAAAATCGGTGGAGCGTCAGTCACCATGTTTTGCAGCTTAAAATTACGCCCCTTTACGACCTGGGTTCAAGTATCGGCAAGGATAGCTTTACCTTTCATCCTTACGCGGGTCGATAAATATAGCACCAGTAATACACTGGGGACCATTTAATCGACTTTCCCCTACCCCAAAATTTCTAGCCTTGTGCCGATATAAGAAACCGTGCCAAAAGTAGAAATAATTATTATTACTATTGCTGGATTGGCAGTATCGGTAGAGCGCCAGACACCATGCTTTGAAGCGTGGAGTTATGGCCGTTTATGCTATGAGTTCAAATCCCGCCGAGGTTAACTTTTCCTTTCATCCTTACGGGGTCGATAAAATAAAGTACCAGTAATGCACTGGGAGTAATTGCTGGCCTTGTGTCAAAAGTAGAAAATTATTATCATCATTAGTATTGCTTTGGTTGGCGACCTCTAGAGAGCGAAAGGCAAACTAGATCCCGCCGGAAGTTGAACTCGGAATGGTGAAAACCATGTACGAATACCGCAGAATAGTCTTCCATTGAACGGCCTACATATGTCTGCCTGAGAAATATTAGCGGTCATTAAAGGATACTTGATCCCTTGGATGGATTATAGCCTGGAACACTGATATGACTGCACTGCAGTATTAATGAGCTTTACATACACACATGGTGGCTTCCAACTCGTTTTCGAGTACGGCCACTACTTTATATCCATGTAGGAGAACCCCTACCGAAGCGCTGAACGAGTGTGACTTTTTAGTCCAGCCAGCGACTTGAAAACTCTGGTACAAACACTACACTTGTGACAATTATTGACACATAGCGCTGGGCCCATGGCACCATGTGACGACAAGTGCAGAGAGATCTCCAGATATAAAGCAATGCCTGTGCCGTGAAGCTTTTATAGTGAGCAAAGGCACTGCACAAAGCCAGTCCTACTCTCTTAACCAAGATGATATTTACCAAAAAGAAGAACAAGTCAACATCATTGGATACCATCAGGGTTGCAAGTGTTATATCAGAGTTTTCCTTCTCCTAGAATTCTGCCTTGACAAAGGCTAAGGGGTCATCTCTCCCGGGATACATACATACATACATACATACATACATACATACATACATACATAGATACATACATACATACATACATACGTACGTACGTACGTACGTACGTACGTACATACGTACGTACATACATACATACATAGATACATACATACATACATACATACATACGTACGTACGTACGTACGTACATACATACACACATACACACATACACACATACATACATACATACATACATAGATATATGTATGCAAATGGAGTTAGATATGTATGTAGATTGTCTGTGAACATCCGGTGATATAACGACATATACGCACACACACACACTTATGTATGTGTGTGCGTATATATATATATATATATATATATATATATAAAGATATATATATATATATACACATAAGTATGTACATATATATTATCTATATACATATACATATGTACATTATATATATATATGTACATACTTATGTATGTACATATATATATATACATACATAAGTATGTACATATATGTATAAATAGGTATATATATAAATATATATATATATATATATATATATATATATATATATATATATACATACATAAGTATGCACATATATGTATAAATAGGTATATATATAAATATATACATACATATGTACATATATATATATAGGTATAAATATATCTACAGTATATATATATATATATATACATAAGTATGTACATATATATTATATATATAAATATGCATAAGTATATGTATATATGTATGTATATACATACATATACATAAGTATATATATATGTAACAATTTATATATTTATACACACACACAAGTAAAGAAAGAAATCACAGTTGTCCCGATGTCAAGTTGTATTATACTTCTCTTTATTTACTTTAATAGAAATAATAATTAATATAATATTCCTATATGTAATTAATATTGGAAGATGTTTGTTGAGATTATAAAGCTGGCCTTTTCTGTATCATCTGAGGTGGAAGACTTCTACTGCTTCCATCATTAACGAGTTCATGTTGAGCCGAGTTCATTTCTATACTGTATTGTATGCAATTTGGTTAAAGAAGAAAATGGTGGATTTATGTAGATATGTGAATAGATTCACGTACATATATATTTGTGTGTACACACACACACACCACATCACACACACACCACACCATACCACACCACACCACACCACACCACACCACACCACACCACACCACACCACACCACACCACACCACACCACACCACACCACACACCACCACACACACACACACACATATATATATACAGATATATACACACACAGACACACACATATATATATATATATATAAATATATATACAGATATATATATACACACACAGACCCACATATATACACACATACACACACACATAGACACATACACACTCACACGTATATATATCTATACACACACATATAATATATATATATATATGTGTGTGTGTGTGTGCATACATACATACATACATACATACATACATACATACATACATACATACATACATACATACATACATACATACATATATATATAATACATACACACACACATACATATATATATATATACACACACACACACACACACACTCACATATATATATATATATATATATATATATATATATGTGTGTGTACATGTTTTATTAGTTGAAATCCTAAAGCTGACATCATATATCACCTTATTTAGAACCATTAGACACTTTTGTTGCTTCCATCATTAACAAACTCAAGTTGAAGTTAGATTATTTCTCAACTTTGATTAACAAGACGATGCCAGAATCAACCATATCTCTTGAGACACAAATTAAGTTATACATACATACATATACTTATAAATACATTTTTATTATATTAATATATATATATGTTGTTATACTTGGGGTGGGTCATATTGTTGTAATAATATTGCCAGAAATAATAACAGAACACACTCACTGTTTGGTTGGTTTTCTCTTCTGTATCTTTTATAGCTCTTCTGTATCTTTTATATGGACATATAAAAGATACAGAAGCGAAAACCAACCAAACAGTGAGTGTGTTCTGTTATTATTTCTGGCAATATTATTACAACAACATGATCCTCCCCAAGTATAACAATATTTATTTCGACAAACGATTCCATATCAAAAACCTTGCATAACAAATATATATATATATATTTAGATAATTAATATACATGTCCTCACACACACATAGCTCTCTCTCTCTCTCTCTCTATATATATATATATATATATATATATATATATATATTATATATATATATATATATATATATATATATATATATATATATATATTATATATATATATATATATATATATATATATATATATATATATATATATATATATATATATATTTAAGAGTTAAACAAGATTCAATGAATACATCAAAGAATGAGTTTTACAATAGATTGGAAGCACTCTACAGAAAATGTTTTCCAGAGTTATTAATATTAATATTAACAAAATAGATGTTCTTGTGATCAATTATATTTTATTATACATATTTCAGAGGTACTGAATTAAGTTCAACATTACGTCCTCATCAGATAAAATAAAATGATACATGACATACCCTGACATGGTAGATGGTTAAGATTTAATCAAGGTAGTGATTAACTTATGACAAAACTCAATATTTATACCCTAATATTGAGAACATGAGATAACGTAATACAAACAATAGAGAGGGTGCGAGTAATAAATTTTAAGAAATACATGGCATCAATATGACAGTTATAACATTTTTCTTTTAAACACACCTAGAGGAAGAAACAGCTGATGTGATGACATATTTAGTAGGTGGCTTGAGAAGACAGATGAAAGATGATTAGAGAGAGAGAGACAAAGGGGGAGTAATTTATGTTCAAGTTTCTATACACACAGATTTCTATATAATATAGTTGGCGGTTAATTTTCAAAATATTTAATTTATGTTATTTCAGGGTAAAGAATCATATTTTAGGTTTTAAAAGTTAATAGGTATTTATATTAATATTATAATATAATTATGTTAAATTTCTAAAATTCAAATTTAAAGGATTTACGAAACACGAGAAAGGAAATATATATATATAATGTTTTATATCCCCACGAAGGTAATCTTTACCAACATTACTTATAATATTGACAAAGCTTCTATAATATAATTTATAATAATTAAAGAATTTATTGTTAAATAGTTTGAGTGCCTAATGTAACAACCGGCCTTATAATTAAACTTAAAGAAGTCAGAATTTTCAACTATATATATATGTATTGATCATAATATACCAAGATTATAGTTTATTATTTGTTCATAGTTCAAATCCCGCCGAGGTTGACTTTGCCTTTCATCCTTACGGGGTCGATAAAATAAAGTACCAGTAATGCACTGGGTAATTGCTGGCCTTGTGCCTAAAGTAGAAACAATTATTTGTTCATAGTTGAGGTGATACCTTTCAAATATAAATAATATATTATTATATTACAATAATGCAATATTGCAACATAGTAAATAATTTCCTGAAGATATTGCTCAAAATATATACAGTTAAAAATATTGTTAAAGAATTAGTGTTTTATATCAATTATTTTCATTTAGTTGATATATACTATAAAGATATAAGTCAAAACTATATGAGTCCTAGTGATAGGGGCTAGATTCAAAATAAGTAAATATATATATATATAAATAAAAGAAAATGAATTATTTGTGAAATTTAAAGATGCCCAAAATTAGACATAAATGCAATATGGTTTTAATAAAGTATAGAAAAGATATCTCTAAAATAATTTAGTGAATGTGATATAAAGAAGCGCTGAATATTTGAAAAAGCTGAAGGTAATCTAAATTTAATTAAAATAAAATAAAACAAAATAAGTTAAGTTAAATTATATTATATTATTTTATATTGTATTAAGTAAATGATTATATAAGTTCGACCTTCCAGGGAAAACCAAACACTTATAATGATATATAATGTCATTTGAGTGTCTAAATTATTTATAAATGTAACTACGATTATGTTATTACACTAGATAAAGATATTTGTACAACTATATATAGATATAATTATAGGTATTAATGAAACGGTATACATTTAATAAAAAATAATTATTATAATCATTGTTAGTAATGCTACAATTGTAGATTTACCTCCAGTTCAGTGGAGAGATAGACCAATATTTGTCAGCTATTATGGTTTGTTAAATTTATACCTAGATATACACAAAAAAACCAAGTGCAAATCCAAACTTTCTGAGTCCCCAAAAACATACTCAAAGTGAGTAAAATATATATATATATATATATAAAATATGCAAACGTATGAATGATCCACAGTTCAAATTATAGTCAGTAAATTTACAAGTTAGATATCCAAACTATATATTTAAAACAGAGACAGATAAATAAAGATCTGAATCAAAGTTATAAATATCAAAAAAATCATAGGGTATGTATATCTATCAAGTAAACAATTTATCAAACAAGTAGAAGATCCCAGAAAAACTGTTGCGCAAAGTGTTAGAAATAACAGCCAAAATTGATGGTCAGTGTTGAGCTTTGATCTGATTGAGTCCAGATGAAGTTGCGACCATAGAAACGAGCATGCAGAATAAATGCACAGTAACTAACCCCAATTTACGACATTGTAGTGTCGCAAATCTTTTACTGGCAAATACAAAAAATAGCTTGGGCTGATGAAGCCCTTGAAAAGAAATAGCAAAGCATGGCTTCTTAGTGAGTCGAGATTTGTGCACTACACACGTGCTAGTATAAGGTGAAATTGAAGTTGAAACAATTTATTTTGCGCTGGAAAATTACGAAAGAGACAAGATGACTACCGAAAATGAAAGAAGAGGAGGTAGCTGTCGGCCATTTGATTCCCACTGTCAATTTGATGAAGAGGAAGAAGGAAAAGGCTTCGTTGAACGAGTAAGCGAGAAAAAGGTGAGGCACATTTAGATGATACAACACGTGAGGTGTAGGAAAATGTTATTTTTCGTTGGAGAAACTGTTTTTTGTTTGTCGGAGACTTCAATACTTATATATATATATATATAAATATACGCGGCTACCAATTCGACGCCATTAACTCCTCTAATGTTTTGTTACGAATTTACCGGCCTTAGATTACTTTAAATTACATTACTATGTAATGTAGGCTCCAGTAATATTTCTATCACATAACATAAAAACATGTTGTATAATCGATTATATTGGTCCCTACCTTTGTCCAGTACTCTAATCTATTGATCTCAAAAGGATGAAAGACAGAATTGACCTCAGTGGAATTTGAAGTCGGAGAAAGCTAAACGGTATTTCTATAAATACCGCAATAAATTTAATTTTGTCCGCTTGTCTATTCCCAATTCTCCCTCTATCTAATCTCCCCAATTCCCCCTCTATCTAATCTCCCCAATCATCATCCACCTCACCACCATCTGCAACAGTATCAGATTTTCGTATATCATGAAGATGTTTTTGTTGTCTTGTTTTCATTAGAAAAGAAACACCAGTGAAACTATAAAAATACATGTAAGGCATTTCGTTCGAGCTTTTTATTTTCTTGGCGTTAATTAAGATATCTCCGAATACGTCGCCTGGAGAACAAGAATCAAAAGAAAAACATGACGGCCATACTTATACATCAATGTACCGCAGGATATAGGAAAAGTTTCAATAGAAATGAAAATTCTAAGCTAATACACTCGTTTGTTTCTGTTCGTAAAGTATAATACCGTGTTTGTTTGATCCTGTAATATATTGATGCTTCTTTTTAAAAGGAAGCATTTGTTTGACGCTTCTATTATATTTCAAAATAACACTGGCTGATAAGTAGCTTTGTAAATTGCATTGTTAATGAAAATGAGGTTTACGATATTCGAGTCTTGTAAACATAAGCAATGATATTTTGTTTTTGTTTTTCTTTTTCTTTTTGTTTTTCTTTTTGTTTTTTTTTTTGTTTTTCTTTTGGTTTTTAATCTGATTGCTTCCGACCAAATATATATACATACATTGGGAAACAATGTATCTGTTATGCAGATGAACATTTCTAACAAACAATACGTCCAGGCTTCACATGTCCATGTCTTAACTGATAACGTGACTGACTAGAATGATAAATCTTTCGGTTTTATGATTCGGCGGTGATAACGGTTTCGAGTTCCGCCTCGCTATTTGATCCGGTTCTCTATGCTCTGAGTTCAAATCTGAGGTCAACGTTTGCCCAAACTCCTTACGATCTCAATAAATACAGTACCAATCCAGTACTGGGCCGATTTTCTCCCATTCTCTCTCTCTCTCTCCTCTGAATTCAAACCCCACCGCGGTCAACTTTTATCTATAGTCCTAACAACGTGGATGAATAAAGTACCAATCCAGTACTGGGGTAGATTTTCTCCTTCTCCCTCTCCTTATCGCCGACTCCCTCCTAACTCTCTCTCTCTCTCTCACTATATATATATGTATGAGTTCAAATCTCGCCATGATCAACTCTGCCTAGCATCCATTCAGATTCGGGTTCGATAAAATAAACTATA
>OZ024762.1:2980715-2985715 GCA_964016885.1 Eledone cirrhosa
AAAGGCAATTCTGGTCAAAGTTGGTGAAGAATACTTCTAAGACTTACAAGAGTAAAAGTTAATATTTACACAGTTTACGGCATCGTGATAAGAGAAAGATCTGTTCGATTAACATTTGTCTGTTCAAACGGTTAACATTTGGGCTTCTAGATTAGATGTCCATTATAATTTACACCTGATTAATCTGTCACCTAAAATCATTTCACATGTAGTTATATTTCGTTAAATCTATCTCTTCACTTAACGCAGTCGATTACACAACCTGCTGTTAAAAAGGGGAATAGATTGCCAAGGTCCCAGACCAAATTCCTGTACCGAGTGGTGGGATGGAACTCGTCAAATCTGACCAAAGAAACAATGTTTCCATTGGTCTCTCCATTGTTGATACTGTCTACGTGTCGTAACTACTGGACACAGACCAAGAAACTCACTCAGATGGTGGATGGGTGCTAAACGAGAATGCTGAGGATGGCTCTGAACATTAATCAGTACACACTGAGGATGAAGAACTCAGAGCTGTACGGGAGCCTCCCAAAAGTCAGCTCGAAGGTAACACAGAAGAGACTGAGGTCGGTTGGACATTCAGAGTTGACACCTCACTCAGTGTGTTCCTGTGGGAGACTCTACATGGACACACTAAAAGAGGAAGACCGAGGTTGACATATGTTGATGCCCTAAGGACAGACACTGGTCCCTTGGAGACGCAAGACATGGCGGCGATGATGAAGGACAGAGACCGCTCTAGAAAACTGGTCTATGGATTTCAAGAATGTTACCCGCCCTAGATAGATATATATATATGTGTTATGTATTTCCGAAGAAAAAAACAAACGAAAAAAGAGTGCTCTATGTATAAAACAGAGCTATTTAATTGGAAAGTGAACAACACAAACTATAACTACTCCATTACTAAAGGTTTCAGGACCGTAGACAATATTGATGACTCTACATAATACTGATGAGCGAACTAGACGTATGTTAATATTGTCTAGGGCCCTGAAACCTTTGGTAATGGATTAATTATATATTGTGTTGTTTACTTTCTAATTATATATATATATATATATATATATATATATATATATATACATGTTTGTATGTATTTAATGATTATTTTAATTCTTCTGATTATTTTAACTCGTTCGGTCACTGAGCAAAACTGGTCAAGGTGGGACACTACACACACATTTATGTTACTGTGTCTGTATCTTACTATATATATATATACACATATATATATATATAGGAAAAGAGAGAGGACCCCGACGGCTGAGCTCCTGCCGTTTCGACAGCTAGGTCTGAACTCAGAGCTCAGCCGTCGGAGTCCTGACTCTTTTCCTATTACCCACTCTACTACCCTAAGTATCGAGTAGTCTGGGGCGTTATGGTCCACCTGGTTTCTTACCACACTTCCTTCGTTATATATATATATATATATATATATATATATATATATATATACTATATATATATATATACTATATATATATATATACTATATATATATACTATATATATATATATATATATATATATATATATATACTATATATATATACTATATATATATATATATATATATATACTATATATATATATATATATATATATATACTATATATATATACTATATATATATATATATATATACTATATATATATACTATATATATATATATATATACTATATACTATATATATATATATATATATATATATATATATATATAAATATATATATATATAAATATACGTTATTCCGGGTTGAATCGGAGGTAACCACAGTAAGTAAGGTACTCAATACATTGCAGAGTATAACAGTTTTAATATAGATGAGATTCTACAGGACTAGAACTGTTTCATTCTTTAGAAATCATCAGGAATCTGAGATTCCTGATGATTTCTAAAGAATGAAACAGTTCTAGTCCTGTAGAATCTCATCTCTCTCTCTCTCTCTCTCTCTATATATATATATATATATATATATAGAGAGAGAGAGAGAGAGAGAGAGAGAGAGAGAGGGAGAGAGAGAGAGATCAGAACTGACAAGATCTCAGACCTCATTCTCTTACCGAGTGGTGGGGAAGAGCTTGTCAAATCGGACCAAGGAAACAACCTTTCCATTGGTCTTTCCAAGTGCTAATATTATCTATCAGTCTTATATTCTGGCAGAAAGAGCAACGTGAAATAAAGTGTCTTGCTTTAAGACATATCGCATCGCCCGCTCCGGCAATCGAACTTGCAACCTCGCGATTGCGAATCCAATTCTTTAACCACTAAGCAATGCACCTTCACAATATATTTTATCGATCGACAAGAACCCACACCTCATTCGCTTACCGAGTGGTTTGGTCAAATTGGACCAGGGAAACAATGTTTCCATTGGTTTTTTTCAATTGCTGATACTATCTACCGGTTGCAGCTCCTAGAAGAAAGCAACGTGAAATAAAGTGTCTTGCTTGAGGATATAACGCTTCACTCGGTCAGGGAATCGATTGCGAATCCAATTCTGTAACCACTAAGCATCGCGTCTTCACTATAAATAAACAGCAGCCAAAAGAGTGAAAAACAGAAAAGAAATGGGGATGGAAGCCGATCATCAGATCGGACAACCAAATGAAACATTATTTCCATAAGGCGGTGGATTGGCAGTATCGGCAGAGGGTCGGATGGCATGCTTTGCAGCATGGAGTTATAGCCCCTTTACGATATGAATTCAAATCCCGCCGAGGTTAACTTTGCCTTTCATCTTTACGAGGTCGATAAAATAAAGTACCAGTAATGCACTGGGGTAATTGCTGGCCTTGTGCCAAAATTAGAAACAAATATTTCCATTGTTTTTTCCATAATGATACTATCTGCCGGTTGAAACTCCTGCCTGGAAGGAGAAGGTGAGAGTTGAACTCAGAACACAAAGAGCCGGGTGAAATGTCGTCTGGTGCTTTAACAATTCTATCAATCCATTTCTCCAGGACTGGTGTTTTATTTATATACTCAGAAAAATAAAATGCACTACCCGTCACGCAGTAGGATCGATATAGTAAATCGATATGATAACCTAGCTATGAAAAGAAATCTTAGCAATGTAATTTATCATTCGACACGGCTATATTTTATCGTGCAGTATTATAACTGCAGAGAAAAGCTGTTTTAAACGAAATGAAAATATGTGAGAATATTCATACAAAATAGTATAACTAGAGGGGTAAACCATATCATCCGGTTTAATTCTCTTTT
This sequence comes from Eledone cirrhosa, assembly GCA_964016885.1. Taxonomy (NCBI): domain Eukaryota; kingdom Metazoa; phylum Mollusca; class Cephalopoda; order Octopoda; family Eledonidae; genus Eledone; species Eledone cirrhosa. The sequence goes on from OZ024762.1 coordinate 2,983,953, forward strand.
TAACACATAGCAACATTTAATATGGCAATAAATTTCCTGTTGGGGATAAGAGAACATTTATCAACTTCTCTTGCATATTGCATGTTCAATAACACATAAAGAAGGGGGTGCTATATTAAAACACAGCATTTCTACTGGTGAAACCTAATCCTCTTGAGGTCTGAATACAGATTTCTTCTAGAGAAGGATAGAGTGAGGGAATGGAAATTAGAAAGAGATAGAGGAAGAATCAGCTTCAGTACTTGACTGGTGCTTTTTTTATCGACCATGAATGAATGAAAGGCAAAGTTGACCCTGGTGGGATTTGAACTCAGAAAGCAGAGAGCCAGCTGAAAAGAATACTACAAAGCATTCTATCCGACATTCCAACGATACTGTGTCGATTCACCGACTTGTCTAGCATGTTATAAACAATTTAATAGGAATAACATAAAAGTTGTTTGGAAAACCTTGTAGCCTAACTGTTTCACAATAAACAATGTTTTAAATCTAGTAATAACTCTAACCAAACATTAGAATGAAATTTCAGCAACATCACATTCTTCCCACTAGTGTATAGATCACAAATAACATTCGCATGTGTTATTGTAGGTAAGAAACCTATATACGGCTACTTCCGGACATAAACAGCAATCCTTCAGATCCAAGGATAGCTTACACTTTACTCTCTCTCTCTCTCTCTCTCTCTCTCTCTCTCTCTCTCTCTCTCTCTCTCTCTTTTTTATATATATATATATATATATATATATATATATATATATATATATGAAGTATTTCCGTAGGAAAGGTAAAGGAAAAGAGTGCTCTATGTATGCTACAGACATTTTTAGTTATGTAATAATAAATATTTTTTCTGATGAATGAAGACGGACAGAAGGGTTGCGGTTGACCCAATTTTTCCAATTCTTTTGGACGATACGGATGTGTATATACCATAACATACACTATTTGGAGATACGGATGTGTATATACCATAACATACACTATTTGGAGATACGGATGTTACAATTCAATCTATACACGTAGAGCAGAACATTGAACTGAACTTGCGTGTGTATAGGGTTGCGGGGGAACCAATTTGACCAATATAACATTTGCTGTTTTGTAAACTAACTTTCGGTGAATACTACGTTGGTATATTTATATGTTTTCTTTGACCTCGCGTCGGTGTGTGTGTGTGTGTGTGTGTGTGTGTGTACCCACCCACATTAACTGTGACCGACTGTAATTCTACAGATTTGATTGATGTCCAGCGTCTTTTACAGCTATTGGGAGATAGAGACTTGATAGTTTTATGACCCTAACTGAGGACGATAGCAGTCGCCGTGTTTTGACTGCTTGATCTTCATATGAGGGACTAAACTCTCTGAGTGAACATCGTTAATTTTCTCCCTCATATCAAGGGTTTGAAGACAATTCATTTTCACCTGACGAGATCAGTGATAATCGATCATGGCTACACGATCGATCTATCTCTTATTGAAACATGTGTCGTGATTAAAATGATTGGGAATGTATACCATGCCTTCGGATCTTTAATTTATATATATATATATATATATATATATATATATATATATATATATATATATAAGAAACACGAATTTAAATTTTGAAAACCAACACAATGCGTATGCAGAATGTTAAATTTCCAAGTTAACAAAAGAATCTTACGTTAGCAAATTTAACGATCCCAAATATTTTCGGGTTTAAAAACCCTTTATCAGGGCAGTAACCCTATGAAAGACTTTAAAAAAAGACTT
>OZ024762.1:2990715-3008215 GCA_964016885.1 Eledone cirrhosa
TATATAAAACAAATTATCGTATAGGTAATCCAGTTAGAGGTTGTGAAAACTCTGTATTGTGGATAGTTTTAGCGTACGGCGTTGTTTGACTCAACAAGAGGTTTTCTAAGTAGCGAGTTTGTGAGTTCTCGGGAATTCCTATGCAGGTTAATCTTGGAGTAATAATAGTGAAAGAGTGAAGAATAACATGGTCAACAGTATAAAACTGTTTTATTTACAGTATTAACAATTCTTTCATTGATTAAGTTGTCTGAAAATTGCTAATCACTTGAAGTTGTGTCACTCAATTTTAAATACAATGTATGCTTAACCAAATCATCAGAAACTGATTAAAATTATATACGGCGTTTGTAATATACTAGGAAAATTCAAATGACAACATCAGTAATAAAGAAAGAAAAGGACAAAAAGAAAAAGAGAAAGAAAAAGAATAAAGAAAAAATAATAAAGAAATAATAATAATTAAGTTAGAATGAAGATGATAAAAAATAAAATAAAAATGTTTTATATGTGTGCGAAGAAAAGTGAACATAATATGATTGTTGAAAATAGTTGTGGTGTTGGTGGTTAAAATATAAAGATGTGATGGTATAAACATGAAAATACTAAATATATACATATATGTATTGGTTAAATTAATAAATTAATAAATTGGAAGTTATGTTAGAAGTGAAGAGAATACGATAGGATATAATGTAAGAGGTGAAATATTTATATTTTAACCACCAACACCACAACTATTTTCAACAATCATATTATGTTCACTTTTCTTCACACATATATAACATTTATTTATTTATTTTTTATTATCTTCATTCTAACTTATTTATTATTTATTTTTTTATTCTTCTTTATCTTTTTTTCTTTTTCTCTTTTCTTTTTTCTTCTTTCTTTATTACTGATGTTGTAATTTGAATTTTCCTAGTATATTACAAACACGGTATATAATTTTAATCAGTTTCTGATGAATTGTTTAAGCATACATTGTATTTACAATTGAGTGATTAGCAACTTTCAGACAACTTAATCAATGAAACAATTATTAATACTGTAAATAAAACCCTTTTGTACTCTTGACCATGTTATTCTTCACTCTTTCACTATATATATATATATATATATATATATATATATATATATATATATATATATATGTATATATATATATATATATGTATATATATATACATATATATGTATATATACATATATATGTATATATACATATATATGTATATATACATATATATGTATATATATATATATACATATATGTATATATATATATACATATATGTATATATATATATATATATATATATATATATATATATATATATATATATATACAATGATATTAAATAAATGGAAACTATATTTATAAAACCATATTTATTTTATTATATATATTTCAAGAGTACCAAAACACTTTGGTACGCTTTCTTCAGATAAAATACAAAGTTTGTTTTATAAATAGAGACATACCCAGGAAAAACATACCTTATCAGTTGGATATTCTCATATATATATTTGTGTGTGTGTGTCTGTGTGTGTGTGCGTGCGTGTGTGTGTGTGTGTGTAAATATTGTATATAGATATATACTTCTCTTTTTCTTTATAGAGAATGAGCTGATTATTCCTGGTACATCTTCAGATGAACATCAACAACAACAACAGCAACATGTGTTAACGAAATTGTAAATTGTTAACGAAATTGCAGTGAGAGACCAATGGGTGGTATAAAATAAATGATATTTATTTAAGATAGCAAATGAAATAAGTCAAAATATAGTAGGTGTGACTGTGGTTGGTGTGGCGTATATATACCCCGTCAGTTGACCGTGATTACCAATGTATTGTATATATATATATATATACATACATATATGTATTGTATATATATATACATACATATATATATAAATATACATACATACATATATATATTTCTGAGGACGGCATGTATATGTGAAGGTATGTATATTTCCTCTGATAATTTGTAATATTTTTACATAGATCTATATGATATACATACCAACACACATATACATCCCAGAAACGATCGTAAAATGATGAATTTTTTAATATAAGGAACTTGTTCTTTGTTTTTATTTCATTGTTTTTATTAATTTATCTTGACTTTTTTTCCTATGATTTTTATCGAACATTTTTGAATGTATCTTCTCTTTTCATGATATCTTCTATATTTGGATTACATTGAGTTCTTCATACGGATTGGACTCTACCGTATATTTTGGTAGATTTATCTACATATATATATATATATATTTATTTATTAAAATAACAGATTAAAGTTTAAGCAAAGAATCGCTGCTTTCACGCTTAACGGGATCTTCTTGCTTAAACTTTAATCTGTTATTTTAATAAATATTTGCTCTATGGTTTTTATTTATTTGATCTATATTTATCCTTATCGAGCCCTCTTTCGATTTTAGTGCACACACACACACACATATATATATATATATTTGTGAAGAAACACATGGTGAAGGGCTGTGTGTTACTGGATAAAGTGTATTTATAAATAGGAGGAAAGCAAGAACGTTGTCTGCTGGAGATCATGGTCATTTTACTTATTAAAGACAAGATATATAGCTTCCTTTCTCTTGCACTACTACACCTGCTTCTCGTGCTTCCCTCTTCGGTATGTTTTTTCCGAATTTTTCGGTTTTTTCTTTCTTTTTATCCCTTCTGTTACATTTTTTTCTCTATCAATTTTCCCCAATAACTTATTTTAGATATTGACGCACTGGAGCTAGACATCTTGTCCATGATCTCCAGAAGACAACTGATGAAGGGAAATTATCCCGCCCTCGTTCAAGCTTTCCTTATATATATATATATATATATATATATATATGTGTGTATACATACTTGCCCCTTAGGTAATACTTACTTAACCAAAGACATCATCTACTCATGCACCGTCAACGCAAACAACTCTTCTAAAACATATTGGCTCTACTTCGAGCTGCTTCAAGACGAGATACAACTCGCACCTACACTCTTTCAAAAAACACAATCTACCCAACTCCACTTCTTTATCTAGCTACGTACACTCTCTGAAAACTAGGAATAGACCATTTACACTTCAATGGGAAGTAGTAGGTAGGGCCACATCGTATAAACCACCGAATAAATTGTGTAATCTCTGTCGTCTAGAGACCCGTACTATAATCGTTTCGAAACTAGACCTCCTAAATAGAAAGTCAGAGATATTTTCCTCGTGCCAACCACTACCGACACTCGTTCCATAACTTTAAACCTATCTGCTAGTATATAACAATGTCAGATTTGAATTCCTCACCACCATTAATACTTCACATCTAGGACTTATCAGCCCTCACAGCAACACACTCTTTGATCAGCTCTTTCCTCTACACAACTCCTATTTATCTCTAACCTTATACTTTACAATAACTGTTAGAATTAAGCATAAAGTTACCAGCTTTCGATATAACTACTATAACTTAATTATATTATATACAGTAATGGATATATAATAGGTAGAGACATTTAATGTAATATGTAATAATAAATTATATATACATTTATAATTGAATATTTAAATTAATAGCATTTATATAAGGGATTTACTTTTAACACAATATGATAATAATAAAGTATATATACATTCATAATTAAATATATAAAGTAATAGCATTGTATATAAGGGATTAACTTTTAACACAATAATGTATATTATTACACAAATGATCTAACTATTTGGACATGTAAACAGCTATACAATTTTCCATAACATATATCTTGTCCAGTAATGGATAGATAACAATCTAATGAGACCTTTAATGTATTATAGGAAAATACACTGTATTTAAAATTCAGTATAAATATATAACATTATGTAATAGAGATTGTGGTGGTGGAGTGGCAGTATCGGTAGAGAGTCGGAAGCCATGCTTTCCAGCATAGTTACGTCCCTTTACGGTCTGAGTTCAAATCCCGCCGAGGTTTACTTTGCCTTTCATCCTTACGGGGTCGATAAAATAAAGTACCAGTAATGCACTGGGTAATTGCTGGCCTTGTGCCAATAGTAGAAACAATTATGTATTAGAGATTCACTTGTATCACATTATAATGTGTATTAGAGCAAAGAATTTAAATAATTGAATTTAATTAGCTAGTTACCTTCCCTTACGCATTAGCTCCCCTTAATCTTAGATCTCATACTCACTTCCGGAAATTAAACCGTTGGAAAAACTACCTGTTGAACAACTCTAATCCATGAATAAGAATACAATAAGACTAATTTACAATCCATTGCTGTAACTAACTTAAAACATACAATATAAACGTTAACTAAAATATAATTCAACATATGTAATGGAAAGGACTACAATAACTTTGATTTTCTCAACACACACAAATTCGAACACTATCAACATACTACATCCACCATAGATTTTAATACATTAACACATTTGCTTACCATAGAGTATTTATTTATCTATATGTGCATAATACCTTTGCTTATTTCCTTCTCATATATATGACTAATGCATGTGCACTTTCTACACGCTTGCATATGTACTGTTAATGTACTCATTCTTTCTCAATGCTTCTTTCTCAATGCCTCTTTAATTATTAGACTATTCTCTTGTATTATCTGTCGCATGTATTCCACTCTGTGCTTTTGAATTATTGTATAATTCTCGTATAATATATGTCGCATCCAGTACACCCCGTAAATACGAAACTGTTGCTCACAACATCAATATATATGTATCTATATGATTGTTCAGTTGAATAGGAGGTTAATTATATGTACAAACATTGATAATGCTCCGATGACTCCAAACGAAAGTTTGGAAGAAACGATTGTCAGCTATGAAATGATTTGAACACAACTTTGATAATTGTCTAATTTATTATATATATATATATATATATATATATATATATATATAAAATTGAATATAATAAAGAGATAAACAGATATATACATATATGTGTTCAAATCGTAAGGTACCAGATTCGCTAGGGTGAATAGAATACTAACTATCAAAAATAGTGAGTATCCTATTCTTTATTATATTGAATTATATTACACGGCCCGGAAAATTTTTTTTCTTTGAGCTATTTAATTTTTGAGTTTCTAACTCAATATATACTTTTGATATATAAATATAAATTTGTTGTGCAATGTTTTTGATGTGGAATAGTGTGTTGAAACAAATATATTTGAGGAGGGTCATATTGTTATAATATTGCCAGAAATATATAAACCAATCCAAAGCAAACAGCGAGTGTGTTATATTTGGAGAGAGTCATGTTGTTATAATATTGCCAGAAATATATAATAAAACAATGTGTGAGTGTATGCGTGTGCGTACGCACGCCTGGGGGAGGGTGTATGTTTGTAAAGAAGCGTTAGGAAAAATTAGGTTTCCTTTCAAATGGAAATGAAATCAGAAAAAATAATTATTAAAGAAAAATATATCCAACTCTTAACACAATTATAACACACTGAATATTACTAACACGTTAATCCAAGAAAACTTTTGGTCACAATATACTGTTTTCCGCCATATTGGTTGCGGTATAAATGATGAAAATTCAAAAGAAACATTTTTTTTTTATTTAAAAACCCCCAAAATGAAATAAAATAAAAGACGACTCAGTCAGTCGCTTTTGTTGTGGCTGTTGCCGGATTAAAATTTTGTAAATTTTAATATTAAACCCAGTGTTTCATGTTGTTGTTGTTGTTGTTGTTGTTGTTGTTGTTGTTGTTGTTTTTGTTTTTTTTATATAGTTTATTTTCAAAAATGTTTTTCTCTGCTTTTTGTTCATTGTAATCTTATGTTATTTTATTTCTATCTTATTTAATTTATTTTTAAAATTTATTTTTGTTAATGTGTAATTTTATTTTATTTTATTTTTATTTCATGTAATTTATTTTTAAAATTTATTTTACACAGAAAACATGGCACAATAATTCGCCATTCAAAATTATCTCTGATAATGTCAGATCATTTGAAAATATGTATTTTTTTCTGATGCTCTTCACAGTATTTTCTTAATACGACATCATCACCATCACCATCACCATCACCACCATCACGGTCATCGCCATTATCATCATCATCATCATCGTCGGTTTATAAGTTTTTTTTATCTTTTCTTAATTTATACTTATTTTATAACCCTTGCAACAAGAAAGAGTTTTCACCGAAATGCTATCATCTTTCTCTTCCTCTTCCACACCATCATCATCATCATCATCGTCGTCATTATCGTCCTCGTTGTCGTCATTATCATCATCATCATCATTAGCGTCTTCATCATAATAATTGTTTCTACTTTTGGCACAAGGCCAGCAATTATCCCAGTGTATTACTGGTACTTTATTTTATCGACCCCGTAAGGATGAAAGGCAAAGTTAACCTCGGCGGGATTTGAACTCAGAACGTAAAAGGGCCGTAACTCTTCGCAGCAAAGCATGGCGTCCGACCCTCTACCGATACTGCCAATCCACCGCCATTCGTCATAATAATAATAATGGTTTTTGATTTAGGCACAAGGCCAGCAATAAGAAGGGAAGGAGAAAGTCGATTAAATCGACCCCAGTACATTACTGGTGCTTTATTTTATCAACCCCGTAAGGATGAAAGGCAAAGTTAACCTCGGCGGGATTTGAACTCAGATCATAAAAGGCCGTAAAAGACTGTGAAGCATGTATATCCGACGCTCTACCGATTCTGCCAATCGAGCACCATAATAAATAAATAAATAATAATAATTGGTTCTACTTTTGGCACAAGGCCAGCAATTACCCCAGTGCATTACTGGTACTTTATTTTATCGACCCCGTAAGGATGAAAGGCAAAGTTAACCTAGGTGGCATTTGAACTCAGATCGTAAAGGACCGTCACTCTATGCTGGAAAGCATGGCGTCCGACCTTCTACCGATACTGCCAATTCACCGCCTAAATAATAATAATAATAATAATAATTCCTTGCCCTGATACCCCTGACCATTATATTGCGAAAAGTGAGAGCAGGATACAAGTTGGGGAAAAGGAGAGCTTACCATCAACCACCTCCTCTTCATGGATGATCTTAAACTCTTTGGGAAGAGTGAGAAGGAGTTGGATGTACTTGTTAACACTGTCCGTATTTTCAGCAATGATATATGTATGGAATTTGGTATTAATTAGTGTGGAGTTCTAGTGATGACGAGGGGTAAATTGAGCAGAAGCAACGGAATCCAGGTACCAACAGGTGAGATGATAAAGGAAATTGACACTGAAGAAGGATACAAATATTTAGGTGTTATGGAGGCAGATGACATCAAGAACAAAAAAAAATGAAGGAATTGATAAGATCTGAGTACATTAGGAGAGTAAGGAGCGTATTAAAATCACGTCTAAATAGTAGGAATGCCATAAGTGCAGTGAATTCCCGAGCTGTGTCTATTATTAGGTACAGTGCGGGAATTCTGAAATGGAATGTTGCTGAACAAAAAGAAATGGATAGGAAGACTAGGAAGCTATTGACTATCTACAACATATTCCACAAGAGGAGTGATGTCGATAGACTCTACTTAAAGAGATCTGAAGGTGGAAGAGGTCTTATCAGCATAGAGGACTGTGTTCAGATGGAGAAAAACAACCTGCACAAATACGTGACCGACAGCAGGGAGCCAATGCTTAGAATTGTACTGAAGGAGAGAACAATAGACCAGGGGATGTCCAAGGAGGAAGACCAACCTTCATGAAAAATCCCTTCATAGTACCTTCTTTGAGAAAACTGAATTTAAAGATCCACAGACATGGAACTGGTTAAAAAGAGGAGACCTTAAAAAGGCTACAGAAGGAATGCTAATGGCTGCGCAAGAGCAGGCCCTCAAAACGAAGTGAGTGAAACACCATATTTACAAGGAGGAGGCTAGCCCACTGTGTAGGATCTGTGGAGAGAGAGAGGAGACTGTGGCTCACATTGTATCCGAGTGTAAACACGTAGCCCAGACTCACTATAAAAGCTGGAGACATGATGTGATCGGCAGGGTGATCCACTGGCACCTATGCAAAGTAAACAATTTACCACATTCTGAGAAGTGGTATGAGCATAAGCGAGAGGCGGTGATAGAAAACGATCAGGTGAAGGTGCTATGGGATTTTAGGATACAGACGGACAAGAAACTGGAACACAATAGACCTGACCTGGTGGTTTTGGACATGGAAAAAAGATCATGCCTGATTGTAGATGTGGCCTGCCCATTCGACACGAGAGTGCAAGAAAAGGAGAGGGAGAAAATTAACCGATACCAGGACTTAAAGTGGGAGGTAAAAAGGATTTGGAAGTGCCATGAAGTCAGAGTCGTCCAGATTGTCATAGGCGCACTAGGTACTATCTCAAAAAGTTTCCAAGGATGGTTAAAGAAAGTTAGCCCAGCCCCGCTCTTTGGAACACTTCAAAAGGCATGCTTGCTGGGAACAGCAAGAACCCTCCGATACGTCCTGAATATCTGAGGCTGCAGGTAGTGGCTTGATATTCATTTCAACAAACTTTCCAGTTAAATAACATCAATGACTGAGACTCAAAGAACAACAACAATAATAATAATAATAATAATTGTTTCTAATTTTGGCACAAGGCCAGCAATTATCCCAGTGTATTACTGGTACTTTATTTTATCGGATGAAAGGCAAAGTTAACCTTGGCGGGATTTGAACTCATAATAATAATAATAATATCAGCTGTAATTTTCTTCCAGGATTATATAGTTGTTTTGTTTCATTTCATTTTTGATTTCATTTTATTTTGATTTAATTTAAATTCTGGCATCGAAGAAAAATGTTTCCTCAAAGAACGCTGTTTTGAAGTATTTCTTTATTATCAGAGGTTTCACCTGTGCCATTTCCAATATTTTTGAAATTAGATTTTTCACTTTCAACGTTCGTTTCTTTTTCTGCTTGAGCAAATGTATTTTCTACCTTGATGATAGTGTTCTGTTGTTTTGTCAGCTGTTGCATTTCATAGGCTTGGCATTCATCTTCGTCAAATTTCGTTACTTCCGTACATTGGTTGTTTCGAATACCCATGCTGTTCTCTGTTGCTAGAGATTTACTCACGTCAGTTTTTGATGCACATTTAAATGCTTTCGAAAAGCTTTTTCGAAAATTTTCGCTAAGAAAATTGTAGAGGAAAGGGTTCATCATGCTGTTAGCTAATGTTAGTAAAGTAAACACATGAAATGCGGTAATTCCAGCTACATTTGCTTTCCAGAAAGGTGCCTTGGCAATTATTATGATCTGTAGTGTCCAATATGGCAGCCAACATATCATGTATACTCCGATAATGGCGAGCACCATTTTAGTGACTCTACGGGTAGATTTTTTCTTTTCTTTCTGTTTATTTGCTGGGCCTAGTTTACCAAGGCGTATTATAACCATGATGTAGAAGAAGGATATCAGTAGCATTGGAATGGCGTAGGAAAAGAAAAAACAGTACCATATAAAAGCTGTGGACCCACCGAAAACGTTGTTCTGGGGCCAGTCTATGGTACACATAATATCAGTTTTATTAGGTTTATATGAAGTTGTGGTGTAGAGAAACGTAGGCAGCATAGTCAATATGGAAGCTAGCCATATACATAGGCATAGAATAAAAGCGAGTTTCGGTGTCCGGAGAGATACTGATTGTACTGGATGACACACGGCCATGTATCGATCTGCGCTCATTATGGTCAATGTAAAAACCCCTGTGAAATAATTAATAGATACCAAGATCATATATATCTTACACATGACGTAGCCAAAAACCCAGGATTTCAATATAGCTGTGGTGATTAGAAATGGTAAACTCATTAAGAAGAGCACATCAGTCACTGCCAAATTTACGACGTACATATTAGTAACGGTTTTCATTTTCGAAAACACTGTAACGACATAAATAACCAAGCAATTGCCTGCAACACCAGCCACAAATACGAGCCCGTAGCAAATTATCAACACAAATAGAAATATGTGGCTCAGAAATGTATTCGGTTGTATTTTCCGTTCGGTAAAATTTCGATAGAACTCAAGACCTTCCGTAAAGTTTTCTGTGGAATTCCCCAAAAATAGAAGCCATGGCGATAAAGATTTAGAATCGAAAGAATCTTCATTGAAAAGGGTTAAATTACCTTCGAAATTCATCTTGGAATAAAGAAACAATTAATAGGAATTCTCAGAAAGATAACAAGATATAATATATTTCTCGCACGTCAAAATAAGGTAGATAATAAATATATTTCTATAAGTTTAGAATGTCAAATATACTTGCGCTAAATATATATTAACTATCAATCTATGAATATATATTATATATATGTATATATATTTGTATAATTTTATAATCTGTTTTTAGACTACAACTGAATGAATAAATTAAAACAGCATGCGTCCTTCAACGAAAATAGAATTCCATTCAATACACACATACACACACTTATATATATATATATATATATATATATATATATATATATATATATATATATATATTTATATATTTATTTGTTTGTTTCTTATAATGTTTTTGTTGACGAGAAAGGGAAATCAATCGATTAATTCTTTTTCTTCCCTCTTTAGATTACACGAGGTTCCCAGAGTTGCACAAACAAGATGGATGATCTGCTGTAAATTAGTGACTTCATAAACCTTGCCACTTCGGTATCATGTCAGTTATCAGTCTTCTGGGATCGATAGAGGCGTCTGCAATAGTAAAAGAAAAGAATTCAGAGGAAGGAAATAGAATACGATCGTTATAATGCAATACAATATTTTAATGAAGTGTATGTAACATATATACATAGATTTCAAAGTGTTCCAGACACACACACGCTCACACACACACATATATATATATACACACACACACATATATATATATATATATATATATATATATATATATATATATATATATATATATATATACACATACATATACATACACATACATATACATACACATTTTTTTTCCGAGATCCATGGACGAGTTCTCTCCAGCGGTCTCTGTCACTCATTATCGCTGCCATGTCCTGCGTCTCCAACAGACCAGTGTATATATATATATACAATGATATTAAATAAATGGAAACTATATTTATAAAACCATATTTATTCTATTATATATATTTCAAGGCTACCAAAACTTTGGTACGCTTTCATCAAATAACATACGAAGTGTGTTTTATAAATTTTGACATAACCAAGGGGAATATACCTTAACGGTTCAAGTTATCCCTGGATAGTGAAGGGATAAGAGAAGAAAAGTCAGATATTTCAAATTATTAAGATGAGTATGCAAATGAGGTTTAGGTAAAAGGGCTGAAAAAACGTTATTTTAGACGCTATGGAGAATTTAAATAATTATGTGTTTGTATGCGTAGGAAAGAAGGAAAAGGAAGAAGAGCTAACATTTACGTTAATTTTGGGGAAAAAAGTGGAATATGATTCCAGAGTTTCAATTTAAATTTATTTACCTATATTATGAGTTATAATATTGTATATATATAATCAATTAGATTATATGACGAATTATGTTTGTAAATATTTTTATCTTATTACATTACGATAGGTTATATGTATATAAATATATATATATTAATAATTGCGTATTGTAATTGTACTGTTCGTTCACTATTTCACTCATCTCTTGGGGATTCTCGGTTAATGAACCGTCTGTATGGAAGAGTGGCCCAATCTTGCAGTGTACCGAGGCAGTTTCTTTTGCAAATTAAAAGAAGGCCTTAGGGTTTGTTTTAATATTTTTTATGGCCCTGCTTTCTTTGTTCGCTCTCTCATTTTCATGGGAAAGATTGAGTGCAATCTCGATGTCAAGTAGTGCACGTTTCAAATAAGATGCCTTCTTGTTTTTGATTTCTTGTTGTGCATTCAACTGGTTTGCGAGCTTGGTTCTTCGTCTCATAAGTATTTCCTATCTCTGGGAATAAAAATGTTGTGTCCGTTGGCCTTTTTCTCTGGGACAAACTTTTGGTATATAGTGTGTATCGTTGTCATGAAGTGTATATATATATATGTATATACATATACGTATATATATATGTATATAGATATACGTATATATATATTTATATACACATGTATATACATATACCTTTATATATTATATGTATATACATATACGTATATATATGTATATACATATACGTATATATATATGGATATACATATACGTATATATATATGTATATACATATACGTACACATATATATAGATGAGATTCTACAGGACTAGAACTGTTTCATTCATTAGAAATCATCAGGGATTCCTGATGATTTCTAATGAATGAAACAGTTCTAGTCCTGTAGAATCTCATCTATATTCAAACTGTTATACTCTGCTATGTATTGAGTACCTTACTTACTGTGGTTACCTCCGATTCAACCCGGAATAACGTATATATATATATATATATATATATATATATATATATATAAAGAAAAAAAGCTGAAATCGAAAATGCAACTGGAGTCTTATTTTAAAACATATATATATATTTATTTGGTTCAACTGATCCCGTTAAGGGTGAAAGCAACGATTCTTTGCTTAAACTTTAATCTGTTATTTTAATAAATATTTGCTCTACGGTTCTTATATATTTGATATATATTCATCCTTATCAAGCCCCCTTTGGATTTTAGTCTTCAAATTTATTATTTATAATATCTCCGAAGAAGAGATATTATCTCGAAAATTAAGGACGTTTAAATAAATCTAAGGTAAAAGACTAATTGTCAACAATATCTTTGGCATTTGCATTCTTTATTCTATGTCCATACCTGCATTGTTTTGGCTTTATTATACATATACACACGTTTACACCTCATTACACAATGCTTCAAGTGAACTATAACTTCCTCCTTATTATTATTACTATATATTATATATATATATAATTTCTTTATGTATGATAAACATATAGCTGAGAGCTGGCCACCACACTTGAGGAAGGGAATTGGTAAAACCTCACAATTAATAAGTCACCGATCAAACCAGGAGGAAAAGTGATTAGCGTTAATGGAAACTGATTCGCTGGGGGCCACAACATCAATAATAAAGAAAGGAGAAAAAAGAAAAAAGAGAGAGAAAAGGAAAAAAGAAGAAAAAAAAGAGAAAAAATAAAAAATGAAAAATAATAAATGAATATTAATAAATAAGTTAGAATGAAGATGATAAAAAATAAGTAAAAAAAAATTTGTGTGTGTGAAGAAAAGTGAATATAATAGGATTGTTGAAAATAGTTGTTGACCATGCTATTCTTCCCACTTTCACTAATATTACTCCAAGATTAACCTGTATAGGAATTTCCGAGAACTCGCAACCTAACTAAGGAAACCTCCTGTTGAGTCAAACAACGCCGTATGTTAAAACTATCCTCAATACGGAGTATTCACAACTTCTAACTGGATTACCTATAACGATAATTTGTTATCCCATATATATATATATATATATATATATATATATATATATATATGTGTGTGTGTGTGTGTGTGTGTAGATAAATCTACCAAAATATACAGTAGTGTCCAATCCGTATGAAGAACTCAATGTAATCCAAATATCATGAAAAGATTATTATTTCTGAAGACAGCATATATATGTGTAGGTATGTATATTTCCTCTGATAGTTTGTAAAATTTTTACATAGATCTATATGATATACATACCAACACACACATATATATCCTAGAAACGATCGTAAAATGATGAATCTTTTAATATAAGGAACTCTTTCTTTGTTTTTATTCATTGCTTTTATTAATATATATATATATATATATATATATATATATATAGTAATAATAATAAATTTGAAGACTAAAATCCAAAGAGGGCTCGATAAGGATAAATATATATCAAATATATTGACTTTGTTAGTTTCAGAAGATCCCGTTAAGGGTGAAAGCAGCGATTCTTTGCTTAAACTTTAATCTGTTATTTTAATATATATATATATCCTTCTATATCTCTATATTTGCCTCTCTCTCTTACACACACACACACACACACACACACACACACACACACACATATATAGGAAAATGTTTGACCCGACGGCAGAGCTCAAGCCGTTTCGACGGCTATTTCCTATTACCCACTCTACTACCCTAAGTATTGAGTACTCTGGTGTGTTATGGTCCATCTGGTTCCTTACCAAACCTCCTTCGTTATATATAATGTGAAAAAGATATCGTTTTTTAGACAAACAATATAAAAGATTGGAAATATAGCTGGAGAAGTTAAAACACCTCAAAATACAGTAATTTATTATAGTAAACTGTACAAGAGGCTGTTTTATACTTCGTTGAAAGATTTTTTCCGACAATGTGTACAAAATCCTATTGCGTTAGAAATAATAATTACGTATGAAGCAAATTATTCATTAAAGTAAAAACATATTTGGTAATATATATATATATATATATATATAGAGAGAGAGAGAGAGAGAGAGAGAAAGGGAAGGAGAGAGGGAGAAAGGGAAGGAGAGTGAAAGAGAGGCGAGAGACTTCCTTTTTGTTGCCATGGTAACACCATCAAATATGTTCTAGTGTTATGGAGCCTCTTCAGCGAACAATCGCCAATTCAGAGTAATTATATATATACACACACACACACTTAGGACTCTACAGGACTAGAACAGTTTCAATACTAAGAAATCATCGGCTGATTTCTTTCGAAATATACATACGTATATATACATATATACATATATATATATGCACAGAAATATCCACGGTTAGTTGTGGGGTCAAGTCTGCATGAAGAACTCAATGTAATCCATATGTTGAAAATGTTGTAGGTTAAAATAAATCCCGGAAAACAATAAAACATCAAAAGGAAAACAGAGTCATGATATAAGTTAAAACAATGAAATAAAAATTCAAGTCATTAGAAATATACTTCACTGATTTACAATCGTTTCTAGGTGATAATAATACTTCGTACGCATATTTCGTTATCGATCTATGTAGGGTTAGTTACAAAATATCAAATAAGGAATATATTTACCTACATGTATATCGTCAGCCGTTGTCAAAAGCAATGAAAATTCTATTCAAAATCAATAGTATATTGAGTTCTATGACTGTATTTGGAGGTAGCTGAAGAACAAACCAATCAAATGGTTTTTTGCCATATGATGTTAAGATGAAATATAACTCACTTTAGTTGAGGTCATGACCCTTTGAAAGGAAAGGTTGAATGGTGTTAAAATTAGAATTACTATAAAGAACCTATCAAGAAAAAGGAATTGTGATATTGATAGTGGAATGTAGATGGTGGAGTGAAGTTTAAAAAGGAATGTAAAAATTAAATGTTGAGTTGTGTTGTATGGAATTTTTAGGTGAATATAAATAAGTAAATATAAAATATACAGAAATAATTAGGATAAATATAGATAGGTAAACTAATGGTCATAACTAGGAAGGATAGTACATTAAAAGATGAAAATTATAATAAGATAAGATAATATAATAATATAATATAATGTAATATAATATAGTGCAGTATGGTACATTGTATGTAGTATAATATAGCGTACGATGCATCATAAAATATGAAATAGTAAATATTTTCAAGTGGGTCTATGTATAAGTAATCAAACTCAGATAAATGCATGTTGACATATAGTCAAAACGCATAATTTTCTTAGATCACAAAAGTACATATACTCACATATATAGATAGAGGTATACCCAGGATACCCAGGTCCATCTCTTCTCTTTTTTCTTCCTTAATAGGCTGTTTCCGATGTAGAGCCGTCTCGCCTCCGCCATGGTGACCAGACGCTCTCCTCTCTCATTTCGCTCTCCTAGGCTGAATCTTCCGACATACTCTTCCCCTTGCCGTCCTTGTCCGACCTTTGCGTTGAAGTCTCCCATTACGACGGTGTAAGTGGACTTCTCAGCTAGCACTTTGTCTAGCTGGCGATAGAATTCTTCCACCTCATCGTCGGCGCAGTCACTTGTGGGAGCGTAGGTCTGGACGATCTTGAGGGTGGCCTTCCCTGAGAGGTTCACGTTTAGTACACCAATCCGTGATGATATGAACTGGCAAGAAGCATTGCTTGATCTTCTCGTGCTCTATGCGTCTGTACTCAAAATTATAGACCCCATCATTCACCATTCTACGCCAAGTTGCTCTTTCAAGAGCTTCTATCTCCCAGTCAGCCATCATCAAACCATAAATATATATATAAACAGTGAGTTAGAGACTTTGTTGATATGCAATCCTGAAATATATATAACGAAACAAATAATGATGCTATAGTCTTATATATTCAGGTTTATTACTATTATGTAAGTATGTATCTATGTTCTTCTGGTTTTATAATTTCACAAATGTTTACCAATAGAGAGAGAGTCGGTTTCTAACATAGACACAAGACTCTCTCATTGGAATTTACACAACATCAACTAGGTAGATATGTATACATGTCTGCATGCATGTGTAGATATTGATGTTATTGTATGTCTGTATTTGTATGTTTTGAGTTGTATGTGTGCATGTGTATATGCTTTCTATCTGTACATGTGTATATGCAGTGATTAGGTGCAACATTTTTGGAATGTTTTACATTTTTTTACTGTTCCCTTAATGGATTGTACTTGTAATTTCCTAACTAGTTGTGTTCTTTCTGTTCCTGTGAAACCTAGCTTCTCAAGATTTGTATTGAGGCAGTTAATAACATACCCCAGTGCCCCAATAATCACAGGCATACAGCTGAAGTTGTAATCAGGGTGGAGTATCTGCAGATTTCTCATCAGTTCTGCGTAAATATTCTCCTTTTCGCTAATCTTTGATATTATATTGCCATCTGCTGGACAGCTAACTTGCACTACTGTGCATGTTTTCTTCTCCCTGTCCCATATCATAATATCTGGTCTGTTATGCCTGCATTTTATTGGAGTTTTTACTGGAACATTCCAACTGTACTCTTTCATATTATGTACATGTATGTCTTCCACATTGCTGTAGCTTTTAATGTGTTTATTATCGGGGCTATCTTTTCTACGGATTGCATTGTACAGTGTTTTGGCCACTACAACATGCCTCATAGGTAGATAGTACCGCGATGACATCTTTGGACAGCTGCTGATGACATTGGTGACATCTTCGATGTTAATTCTGCAGAGTCTGCACTTGTTATGACATCTAGGTGTTTTGCCTGCATCCCTATCTCTTTTGTGAATCAGGTATTTCGTGTTAATTTCCTGTTCTTGGATTGCAAAAGCGTATCCTTCAAAGTGGGAGCCAATATAGCGGTTGTTAGTCCAAGATAGACTACTTTCCTTATCTATAATACTCTCACTCTGGAGCTTCCCGGCAACATATCCATGCATGATTTTTTGCTGATAAGCATGCAGTTTTTCATGAATGGATTCACTGCGATACTGCTGAGCCACTTCCCTGGGTGTGAGTTTTTGATTACCACACAGGGAAC
>OZ024762.1:3013215-3015715 GCA_964016885.1 Eledone cirrhosa
AGTTAAGCTCGGCGGGATTTGAACTCAGAGCATAACGGGCCGTAACTCTATGCTGCAAAGCATAGCGTCCGACTCTCTACTGATACTGCTAATAATAATAATTGTATATATATATATATATATTTAAAATACAACACCAAAAAGGTACACACACACGCATATAAACAACCATATGCATATATATATATATACTTACTGCTGCATTAGTGCGGCAGAAACTCGAGTCCGGGAACCTCATAGGCACCCGTTTTACGTGTTTGTGTTGAAGCAAATAACTTTGTGTATACTCTGGGAATGTACCTTACATTACCTATTGAGTGCGCTGAGATACACCCGGTCCTGGCATTGATAAATATGCTGGGTCCGTCAACCCTTATTATATATATATATGTATATATATGTATATGTATATATATGTATATATATGTATATATATATATATGGATATGTATATATATATATATATGGATATGTATATATATGTATATATATATATATGTATATATATATATGTGTATGTATACATATATATGTATATATGTATATGTATATATGTATATGTATGTATATGTATATGTATGTATATATGTGTGGATATATATATATATATATATATCTTCCGGGAGAGATGACCCCTTAGCCTTTGTCAAGGCAGAATTCTAGGAGAAGAAAAACTCTGATATAACACCTGCAACTCTGATGGTATCCAATGATGTTGACTTGTTCTTCTTTTTGGTAAATATCATCTTGGTTAAGAGAGTGGGACTGGCTTTGTGCAGTGCCTTTGCTCACTATAAAAGCTTCACGGCACAGGCATTGCTTTATATCTGGAGATCTCTCTGCACTTGTCGTCACATGGTACCATGGGCCCTGCACTATGTGTCAATAATTGTCACAAGTGTAGTGTTTGTACCAGAGTTTTCAAGTCGCTGGCTGGACTAAAAAGTCGCATTCGTTCAGCGCATCAGTAGGGGTTCTCCTACATGGATATAAAGTAGTGGCCGTACTCGAAAACGAGTTGGCAGCCACCATATATATATGTATATATATATATATATGTATATATATATATATATATAAATGTGTGTATGTGTACGTGTGTGTATGCCCGCGTGCGTGTGCATGTATTCTTATCTAATAATACAAAGTGACAAGAGATGGCGGCGAGACAGAATTCTAAAAGCCTCTAATGTCCACTGTACAAAACGTATTTACAAATGTTATTGTTCAGCGAAGCTGAATGAGAATTGCTGCGTTAGCTCTTATTTATTAGTTATTTTATGTGGCGAGCGATTGAACGTATACAATTGTCTACCACGTATTTTAATCAGCCACCATTATATATTACTAACCCTTTGTTCTCTCTATGTAAACGGTATGGGGCAGATCTGGAAGAGTCTGTGAGTTCAATCAAAATAAACAGTTACGTAGTATATTTATGTTTGCGTCTTTTTTTTTACATTTACAGTTGAATGATTGAAGATGTTAACTTGTTCAGTTCATAAATGAAAATAAATAAATAATGATAATAAATAGATAAATAAATAAATAAATAATGTGTCCGTACGACAGGTTTTTGTTTGTGCCCCTCCTTTGTTTTTTTCTCTCCTATACCATCTGAGGAGGTCACAGAATATGTGACGAAAGAGCTTTGGCAATATATGAACAAACATCCGGTTATCGAACCAACCAACCGAACGGAAATTTATAATAAATTGAAGCATAATACAACGGGTGCGTGTGTTTTTATTGGCAGCATGACCCTCCCAAAGAATGACAATATATATGTGTGTGTGTGTGTCACAGATTTGCTTATAACCCCATATGGGAGCAAAGATTGGGAACACAGAGGATGATGCGGTTCAGAGGAAGACCAAAGTGGTTCAGAGTCGGACCTTCGTAAAGACCTGAAGATCCGTCTCTTCGTTGCTGTAGTGGAGTCTGTGCTGCTGTACGGGTCTGAGACTTGGACACTGACCAAGAAACTCACTCAGAAGGGGGATGGGTGCTACACGAGAATGCTGAGGATGGCTCTGAACATTAATCAGTATACACTGAGGATTAAGAACTCAGAGCTGTATGGGAGCCTCCCAAAAGTCAGCACGAAAATAACACCGAGGAGACTGAGGTTGGCTGGACATGCTCACCGACATCCAGAGTTGACACTGAACTCGCACACTAGAAGCGGGAGATGAGGCTAACGTATGTTGATGCCCTAAGTACAGACACAGATCTCTTGAAGACGCAGGACATGGCAGCGATGATGAAGGACAGAGAGTGCTGGAGATAACACGTCCATGGATCTCGGGAATTTCACCCGCCCTAGATATATATACATATAATTGCTGTTAGATGCTTAAAGGGTCCGTATGCGGTAGGCCGTATGAGCAATCGATCATCTCATAGAGCAGAGTATGATATCACATAAAAGTGATATCATACTCTGCGACGAATGGAATTTGGGTATATTACAATCGTTTCTCTGGCGACCAGCTCGAGG
>OZ024762.1:3020715-3038215 GCA_964016885.1 Eledone cirrhosa
TGTGCCTAAATAAGGTAGTTGATTGGCAGTATCGGTAGAGGGTCGGACGCCATGCTTTGTAGTATAGAGTTACGACCCTTTACGTTCTGAATCAAAACCCCGCCGAGGTTAACTTTGTCCTTTATCTTTACGGGGTCGATAAAATAAAGTACCAGTCACGCACTGGGGTCGATTTAATCGCCATTCCCTCCCCCAAAATATGCTGGCCTTGTGCTTATATAAGAAACATGCTTTCCAACATAGTTACGTCCCTTTACGATCCGAGTTCAAATCCCGCCCTTGTTGACATTGCCTTTCATCTTTACGAGGTCGAAAAAAGAAAGTACCAGTAATGCACTGGGTAATTGCTGGCCTTGTGCCTAAAGTAGAAACAATTATAATTATTTTCCAAACCATATTTATTGCTATCGGCAGATTCTACTCTAATAAACAACTTATAGATTCTTAAATGCTGAGAATTCCTTAATTATGCCAAGTAATTATATTTACGCTACATTTATTTCTGTTTCCACCATAACACTACTTATTGCTGACATATATAATTACATCAGATATTTTCTGTATTCTATATTCTTTTTTCTTTGACTCTATTCAGATAATTTTAACTTCTTTCTTATCATAATTCTAGTTTAAGAGACGCAGGCTATGATCGTCGAATGATTAGTCGCTTCGGCCACAAATCACAGGACTGCGGCCCGCTATGCTGAGGAAAATGGAGATAAACAAATACCGGGGCTTGTCCGGTTCAGCCCGATTCCTCTTCGCACCGGTCATCGTCGAGACCTCAGACGTATTTGGACCCCGTACTGTCGAACTCCTCCGCAAGATCGGAACGTTGGTGGCCAGTTTGAGAAAGAAGCTCCGCG
Organism: Eledone cirrhosa; assembly: GCA_964016885.1. NCBI lineage: Eukaryota > Metazoa > Mollusca > Cephalopoda > Octopoda > Eledonidae > Eledone > Eledone cirrhosa. The sequence goes on from OZ024762.1 coordinate 3,021,582, forward strand.
ATCTGGGATGGCTATTACAGCGGGTGTCGCTGGCCATTGTCCGCAGGAACGCCTTTACGGTCCGGTCCACGGAGCACCGCATGCCCTAGGCCCAGAGCCCATCAACCTCCACCCCTTCCATTCTTCTGTGACACCAGAGCCCTTGTCTTTCCATTCCTTTTCCGTTTTTTAATGTATTTACATTCTTTTCAATATAATTTTTTTATCTTTGTCTATTAAATGACGTAATTATCCTTGCATTTTACAATAATGGTTTCTTATATAGGCACAAGGCCAGTAATTTGGGTGGGGAGGGGAAAATCGATTAAATCGACCCCAGTGCGTGACTGGTACTTTATTTTATCGACCCCGTAAGGATGAAAGGACAAAGTTAACCTCGGCGGGATTTGAACTCAGACTGTAAAGGACCGAAACTCTATGCTGCAAAACATGGCGTCCAACCCTCTACCGATACCGCCAGTTCACCGCCCTTTATAATAAGGATTTCTATTATAGGCACAAGGCGAACAATGTTGGGGGAGGGGAAAGTCGATTAAATCGACCCGAGTACGTTACTGGTACTTTATTTTATCCATCCCATAAGGATGAAAGGCAAAGCTAACCTCGGCAGGATTTGAAATCAGAACGTGACTGTACGCCACGAAACTGTTTGACGCTCTACCGACTCTGCTGTCAACCCACCGTCCTAAGGGGTTTAGTAACATAATTACATTTCTTGTTATTTATCTCTTGTTTGAAATACAACCTAATGAGGGTTTCTAGATAAATATGGTTACCATCATCATCACCATCACCATCATCACCATCATCACCACAATGATCACTATCACCATAATCATCAGCATCACCATCATCATCACCATCATCATCACCATTATGAACACCATTATCATCATCGTCCCATAACTCCGGGGCATCTTCAACGAGACAGAATCCTGTCCCCAAGTCGGGGTCTTTAACCCTTTGCTTACCATATTTCCAATGAAAGACACCCCCAGGAAAGTTAGATAGAATTGGTCGGTAGCGTGTCAAACAACATTGGTGTAACTGTCTTGATGTCTGCTAATGTGGTTGTAAAGGTCAGTCCACCTTGTGGTCAGACATTGTCCCTGGAGGATGGCGAGGGAGACACACAGGAATAGCCACTGCACTCCACCTGGTGGTCACGGCTGACGAGAAGGAGAAGACATTGTCCCGGAGGATGGCGAGGGAGACACACAGGAATAGCCACTGCACTCCACCTGGTGGTCACGGCTGACGAGAAGGAGAAGACATTGTCCCGGAGGATGGCGAGGGAGACACACAGGAATAGCCACTGCACTCCACCTGGTGGTCACGGCTGACGAGAAGGAGAAGACATTGTCCCGGAGGATGGCGAGGGAGACACACAGGAATAGCCACTGCACTCCACCTGGTGGTCACGGCTGACGAGAAGGAGAAGACATTGTCCCGGAGGATGGCGAGGGAGACACACAGGAATAGCCACTGCACTCCACCTGGTGGTCACGGCTGACGAGAAGGAGAAGACATTGTCCCGGAGGATGGCGAGGGAGACACACAGGAATAGCCACTGCACTCCACCTGGTGGTCACGGCTGACGAGAAGGAGAAGACATTGTCCCGGAGGATGGCGAGGGAGACACACAGGAATAGCCACTGCACTCCACCTGGTGGTCACGGCTGACGAGAAGGAGAAGACATTGTCCCGGAGGATGGCGAGGGAGACACACAGGAATAGCCACTGCACTCCACCTGGTGGTCACGGCTGACGAGAAGGAGAAGACATTGTCCCGGAGGATGGCGAGGGAGACACACAGGAATAGCCACTGCCATTCCAAGTCCACCTAATGGGGATATCACTTGCAGGTAGCCAACTCTGCTCCAACAGCAGTGTGCAGAGATGTGGTTCGGGGGAGCAAGAATGTCGGAAGTTTCCATAGCCACAAGCTCAACCACAAACCTATCAGAGATCGGACAATACTTTGACTGTTTGCCCTAGGTTATGGGTCAGTCCGCTTTGTGGGTAGCTAGCTCTGCTCCGACAGCAGTAAGGGTGTGGTCTGGAGTACTAAGAACCTTTGGAAGTCTCCACTGCCACAAGCTCAACCACAAGCCTATCAGAGAGCATCCAATAGCTGGACAGTTTGCCCTGTTCGGCCCGGCAGGCAGCGAAGCCAGGGCTGGGCTCAGCCATAGCCATCTTAAGGCCTTCTCTGTTACTTACTTGTTCCTGTAATACTCAGAGTTCCGTAGGTTTTGCTTAGTGGAGGAGCTGAAAATACTCGGGTGCTCCCCACGGACATGTTATACCTCGTGGTTGGCAGCCGAGAACTTGCAAATTGTTCTCTAGGACAATTGTGGACTAAAGAAAATATTCAAAGGTATTGAGAGAGAGAGTGAGGGTGTGAGTGTGTGTATGGATGTGTGTGAGTGTGTGTTAGTGCAGGTGTGTGAGTGTGTGAGTGCGTGAGAGAAAGAGAGAGAGAGAGAAAGAGTGTGTGTCTGTATGTGTGTGAGTTAGTGTGGGTGAGTGCGTGAGAGAGAGAGAGAAAGAGTGTGTGTCTGTATGTGTGTGAGTTAGTGTGGGTGTGCGAGACAGTGTGTGTGTGTGAGAGAGAGAGACAGAAAGAGAGAGAGAGAGTTTACGTTAAGAGATCTTAATTAGAGCCGTAGGCAGCTTTGTTTTCACAGTTGCGAGTCCTATTGAGATTAGAGAAAAAAAGTGAATATGTTCGAAGTAACAACTCCAATTTGTTACACGTACATCAGCTTTAATGTAATAAAGACAGAAGTGTAGTGTTGTATCTCTTATGGAGTGGATCTCCGTGGGTTTTAAACGATGAGTGTTCCAGTTGTTCGATCAACGAAGCAGCCTTCTTCTTCGCCCACTTATTCCTGTGAGGGTCGTGGGAGCAGTCCTCAAGCACCCCTTCCAACGGGTCCTGTCAGAAGAAATCGTCCCCAATTGATGTGGCTGGATCCCTATACAAGACCAGCCGAGTTTATGGATGTTATCCAACCATCCTGCTCGAGGTCGACCCTGAGAGGGTCGTAGGGAGCAGAGTCCTCAAACAGTCCCGTCAGCGGATCCTGTCAGAAGCAATTGTCCCCAATTGATCTGGCCGGATCTCCAAGCGTGACCAGCCAAGCTCATGGATGTTATTCAACCATCCTGCTCGGGGTGTTCCTAATCCTAGGTCTCTTGCCAGTTGGTTTTGCCCGTAAAATCTGTCCAGCGATTCTTTCCTGAGACATTCTAACCACATGCCCATAGAATCGGAGCTATGGTTTCTTAATTCGGAGAAGTATCAGCTCTACCTGGAGTAACCCTCTGATCTTTGAGCTACAAATCTGTCCAGTGATTCTTTCCTGAGACATTCTAATCATATGTCCATAGTATCGGAGCTGTGATCTCTCAATTCGGAGAAGTAGCGGCTCTACCTGGAGTGACTCTCTCATCTCAAAGTTACGTGCTCTGATGTTGGGTTTGAATAGTTTTTAGGATTCCCCAGTTCAGCAACCAGTACGATAAAAATAATTGATAGTTACAACTATAAAGGCTGAACAGAGAACACATTTTTTAAAAACGTTACAATAATTTGTACAACCACAATGGAAATTAAATTCAAGGGCAACCAATGTAGATTATGGTGCGCTTTCATCAGATAAAATACAGATTTGTTTTATAAATAAATATTGACATACCCGGAAAAAAGAAAACCTCAACGGTTGAAATTCGCTGGATAATCAGCGAATTTCAACCGTTGAGGTTTTCTTTTTTCCGGGTATGTCAATATTTATTTATAAAACAAATCTGTATTTTATCTGATGAAAGCTCACCATAATCTACCTTGGTTGCCCTTGAAATATATATAATAAAATAATTATGGTTTTATAAATATAGTTTCCATTTATTAATATATTATATATTGTATATATATATATATATATAAAATTTCAGGTTATCAATAATGTAGTGATAATATATCGTTACGTTAGAGATGAACAGCGTACGTGCAGGTTTGCTCAACGAGTATAAATTATATTCCGGAGAAATGTAGAAAGGATGAATATAAAATGAAAGTGCTTTTGTTAAAAAAGGAATTTATTAGGTATTGACATATGTTTCTGTAACAGACCGAATACCTATGTATCGCTGCTTGCGTAATCATATAATGTTAGCAAGTATTCGATAGCAAATGTATAAACAGTTGTCACTTCTTCAGAGATTTTGAAGTGACAACTGTTTATACATTTGCTATCGAATACTTGCTAACATTATATGATTACGCAAGCAGCGATACATAGGTATTCGGTCTGTTACAGAAACATATGTCAATACCTAATAAATTCCTTTTTTAACAAAAGCACTTTCATTTTATATTCATCCTTTCTATATATATATATATATTATATATATATATATATATATATATATATATATATATATATATATATATATATATATATATATATATATTATATATATATAAACAATGAGTTTATCCTAACGGTCCTTATTATTTGTTTATTTTCTCTAAAGAACATACCGATACCAAAGACAACACCTCACCCGTTACACCCCGCTACACCGACCATATCTTATCTCTAATATAAACATAAACTAAAGCCTTTTAACACAGAATCATATTTCCACTGACAATACAGATTAAATTAAATATTCAGATTAATTACATTAACACGTAATAAAATAACAAATTATATATTCCTAACAAGACACTCAAATATATCTATTTCATTTTCAGCCATAAATTCAATCAAACATTCTCTTTCGTCAAAAATTTGACAAAATCATGTTGTTTATATAATTTAATTAAATTCAAAATGATTAAAAGATTAATAAACTTAACCGCTTTTGCTTCTGGCCAATCTCATAGTCTCAGATTTTCAAACGAGACGAGACTGGATATCAAATATTATCATAGTGAAAATCGTTATGCTGTGTCCGTTGTTACGATAATGTATACACTCACTAGACAAATATGTATGTATGGAAGCATGTATGCGTGTATGTATGTATGTACGTATGCTTGTATGTATGTGTGTATACACACAATATATATATATATATATATATATATATATATATATATATAAAGAATTAAAAAGAACAGAAAGATGCAGTAAAAGAGATTTATTCGGTTCTTACGTACGTTTCAATAGACATCAATTTGCCTAGATCTCGCTACATCTACATAACACTGTGTCCTGGAAAACATTAATGTCCTGGAAAACATTAATGCACTCGTGCATAACCAATTATATATATATATATATACACACACACACGTGTGTGTGTGTGTATATCTCGGGTTCAATCGGGGGTAACCACAGTAAGTAAGGTACTCAATACATAACAGGTAATAACTATTTAATATCGACAGTCGGCTTTCCAGATCATTTCCTTCGAATAACACATTTATATATATATATATATATATAACACATTTATATACATATATATATATATATAACACATTTATATATATATATATATATATAACGAAGGAAATGTGGTAAGGAACCACCAGGTGGACCATAACGCACCAAAGTACTCAATACTTAGGGTAGTAGAGTGGGTACGAGTAGGACCCCGACGGCTGAGCTCAAGCCGTTTCGACGGCTAATTCTGGACTAAAAAAAAAAAAAAAAAAAATAGAATTAGCCGTCGAAACGGCTTGAGCTCAGCCGTCGGGGTCCTACTCGTTCCTATATATATATATATATATATATATATCCAGGGAGTGTAATGCGGAGTTACAGTAGGTTCACGTCGATATAGAAGTGTAGAGCTAGATAGAGTGTAGTATAATAATACAAGAACGAAAAGTTACTCCTTCATTACGTTTACTAGCAGAAAACCACCCTGAGATGGTTTTCTGCTAGCATGTGAAATGTGTATATTTATATTATATGCAAATATACATACATGTAGATATGATATGTAATCAGTAAAGTAATCCATGATACATTTAAAAAAGACGATATTATATATAAACTGCATTACGGTGAGATGTAATGAAACCTTATATAACGATGCAAAACTAGCGTAAACTAACAAAAAAAGATTTTTAAAAAAAATAACGAACACGACACCTTGGATTCATTCTTTTTTCTTGATTTTAGAAAAAACTGTCAATATATTTTTTTCCCGCCGATTTCTCTGCCTATTCTCGAATGATCTGTGTGAAATATAACACAGGGTAAGGCATTGGTAAACTGTCGTTGCATTAGTAAAAGCCGATGAGTTCATATGAACTTGTGTAAGTTTTTCTAAGTAAAGAAAGATTCAAAAGATTATGGGAGATACATGTTAATTATTTTAACGGTAATGTCATCACCTGAGAATATTGATTACAGATATTCTTGGCATTAGGAAAACAAAAAGGTTCCTTGTCAAGGATCAATATATATATATATATATATCAATATATATATATTGATATATATATCAATATATACATTCATGTGCATCATGTATATGTCTTTTGTGAATGAGTTGTACGTATATGTGTGTGTGTGTGTTTATATATATATATATATATATATTCATGTGCTCGATGTATGAATCTATGTATATGTATATATATATATATATATATATATATACATATATATATATATATATAGTATAAGATCAAAAGATGGTTAAAGGAGTTCCATGTATTTTATTATGCGCATTTCAAAAACAAACATCATCATGCAATAATATTTGTGTTTTCATCAGATAAAACAGGAGGACATGATATGAAGGCTAAAAAACACTTGTGGATAGTGCAGTTTTAAATCAACATTATTGCATGATGATGTTTGTTTTTGAAATGCGCATAATAAAATACATGGAACTCCTTTAACCATCTTTTGATCTTATATTATGTATACTCCAGTCCTACAAATTGTAGAGTGCTTCTTATCCGATATCTGCATTGCTTTATTGTACTACAATAAAACTCACCTCCTACATATATATATATATATATATATATATATATATATATTCATATGCTTTATGTATGAATCTATATACATACACACACACATATGTGTATCTTACTACATTCATATCTAAAAAATGTTCCGTACTCATTACTCTCTGATGAATTCTATTGAGAAAGAAACATGACTACCCTTGCAGAATCATTGATTTAATACACACCTTACATATATATGTGTGTGTGTATATACATACAAATATACACACACACATATATATACACACACATATATATATATACACACATACATATATATATATACATATATACAATATATTAACAAATGGAAACTATATTTATAAAACCATATTTATTTCATTATACATATTTCAAGGGCCACCAGAACAAACTATGGTGCGCTTTCATCAGATAAAATATAATATAGGTTAGTTTTATAAATAGGAACGAGTAGGACCCCGACGGCTGAGCTCAAGCCGTTTCGACGGCTAATTCCGTCGAAACGGCTTGAGCTCAGCCGTCGGGGTCCTACTCGTTCCTATATATATATATATATATATATAAATATAGACTTCTACATGACAAGAATTGTTTCATCAGGGAGAAGGAGAGACGGAAAGGAAAAGAAGAAGAAAGTGTAGGAGGTGCTGTTGGTGATGATGATGATGCTGTTTGTGTTGGTGTGTAGGCAGTGGTAGTAGCGGTGATGTTGGCAGTGGTGGTGGTGGTGGTGTGTTAGTGTTGATGGAGTAAATTATCTGTATATATATATATACATCTTGTACAGCTTAAACAGCGCAAAGACTGAACTTTGCTATGTTGAAAATTCGAGCAAATGATGTTGGTGTCATTGGTTAAGGGGTGGGGTGGTGGGGAAGTAGTGGTTGTGGTGGTGGCGGTGGTGGGGGAGTAGTGGTGCTGAGATGTTGTCGTTGGTGGTGGTGGTGGTGGTAGTGGGGAAGTAGTGGTTGTGGTGATGTTGTCGTTGGTGGTGGTGGTGGTGGTAGTGGTTGTGGTGATGTTGTCGTTGGTGGTGGTGGTGGTAGTGGGGAAGTACTGGTTGTGGTGATGTTGTCGTTGGTGGTGGTGGTGGTGGTGGTGGTAGTGGGGAAGTAGTGGTTGTGGTGATGTTGTCGTTGGTGGTGGTGGTGGGGTGGTGGGGAAGTAGTGGTTGTGGTGGTGGTGGTGGTGGCGGTGGTGGTGGGAGTAGTGGTGATGTTGTTGGTGGTGCTGGTAATGGTAGTAGTAGTTGTGTGTGGGGGGGGGGGGGGGGGGGTTGTAGATGGTGGTGGAGAGAGTAGTGGTAGTGGTGCTGGTAGCGGTAGTAGTAGTTGTGGTGGCAGTGTTAGTTGTTGTGGTGGCGGGAGTAGTGCTAGTGATGATTTTCTTTGTGGTAGTGGTGGTGGTAGTTGTGGTGGTGGTGGTGGTGGCGGAGGGGTAATAGTGGATGTGTGGGATGGAGTAGTAATGCTTGTGGTTACTGGATGGTGTTGATGGTAGCATTGGTAAGGGTGGCGGTGATGGGAGAGGAAAGGTGGCGGTATTGGTGTAGGTATAGGCAAGAGGATGGTGGTGGTGGTGCAGGAGGGGTGGGGATGGGGATCAGACCAGAGAGTGAGAAATGAAAGGAAAAACGAAAGAAGAAAAAAGAAAAATAACAATTGGAAATTATTTCAGTAACTTAAATTTAATGTTTTTTGGGCCTTGTTTCTAGAGATGTTTGTTTGTTTGCTGCTGCTGCTGCTGCTGCTGCTGCTGCTGTTGCTGTTGCTGTTGTTGTTGGTGGTGGTGTGTTGCTGTTATTTTTGGTGGTGTTGTTGTTGTTGTTGTTTTTGGTGGTGGGGGGGGGTGTTATTGTTGTTGTTGTTTTTGGTGGTGGGGGTGGTGGTGGTGTTATTGTTGTTGTTATTGTTGGTGGTGGTGTTTGGCTTTATTTTCGCAACTGGTATAGGTGTAATAGCAGAGTGATTTAATTATAGAAACTAAGGTAAAATAATCTACTACTACTACACACACACAGTATGGCAGTGATGGGCAGTATGGCAGCAAATGTTGGTCAGATTTCATGATGACGTAGAAAAATAACAGCCAACAGCAGGACAAAGGAGGAAGATGTTTTTTGAAGCTAAAACCCCAGTGAGAATATTTGTTCCGAAGTTATTGGGAGTGTCCGACGAACCTACAGTTCCAGAATCAGGCAGATCCATACAATGATCGCGTCTCGAGCAGTCTGCCGGCGAAACATTTGTAACACACAATAAATTGAGTCCAGATGCATCACTGATTTTTGATGACATAGAGTGCTTAACTGGCATACCGTCTATGGAAGCATCATAGCTACCATTAAACACACACACACACACACACACACACACACACACACACACACACACACACACACACACACACATATATATATATATATATACATATACACAGACATATATACACATAAAAGTACACAAACATATACATATATGTACACGCACAAACACACAAATATAAATGTATACATATATATATATATATACATATACACACACACACACACATACATACATATACACAGACATATATACACATAAAAGTACACAAACATACACATATACATATATGTACACACACAAACACACAAATATAAATGTATATATACATATATATATATATATATATATATATATATATATATATATATATTAGAAAATAGAATACCTTTCATCGTATTTTTGACTAAAGGAATTTTTACCTGATAATTATCAGGCTAAAATTCCTTTAGTCAAAAATACGGTGAGAGGTATTCTATTTTCTAATTTCAAACCTGCTCACTGTTTCAAAACATACTTACGATATATATATATATACAAACACATACATATATACAAACACATACACACACATATATATACATATATATATATACATACATAGACATATGCACACACATACACACATACACACATATATATATATAAATGAAGTAATTCCGTCGGAAATGTCCAGGAAAAAAGAGTGCTCTATGTAGGTTGGAGAGGTTATTAGTTATATAGTAAACAACATAAGATAATTATTTCATTTACCAGAGGTTTCTTGAAAGCAAACGAATTTGCTTTCAGTCGTTAGAATGAAAAAATCCTGGTGTATTTCTTGACAGTGGATTTTAAAAACAAAAATATAATATATATATATGAAAGTGAGGCTGGAGAAAAAATAAAAATAGATAAACACATATGCACACACACACACACACGCACACACATATACATACACAGATATATACACACACACACATATATATATACACACACATATATATATATATCCATACATACACATACACATAAATACACAAACACATATATATATACCCCGTACATCCCGTACTCTATCGATTGGTCTATTTTAGACCATTCCAGGGAATACCAAAGGGACACAAAGAATTGTTCTTTGTGTGCCACTGAAAAATTTAGAATTCTAAAGGACATAACATATCATCCGGTCCGGGAATCGAACTCACAACCTCACGATTGTGACTCCAATTCTCTAACCACTCAGCCATACGATGGTAAAAAAACTAACGTCAAATAAAGTGTCTTTCTTGCTCAAGGACTTAAGGTATCTCCCATTCTGGGAATCGAACTCACAACCTCACGATGGCAATAAAGACTAACATTAGATAAAATGTCTTTCTTGCTCAAGGACTTAAGGTATCTCCTAGTCTGGGAATCGAACTCACAACCTCACGATGGCAATAAAGACTAACATTAGATAAAATGTCTTTCTTGCTCAAGGACTTAAGGTATCTCCCAGTCTGGGAATCGAACTCACAACCTCACGATGGCAAAAAAGACTAACATTAGATAAAGTGTCTTTCTTGCTCAAGGACTTAAGGTATCTCCCAGTCTGGGAATCGAACTCACAACCCCACGATGGCAAAAACACTAACGTCAAATAAAGAACTTATTCGTAAAAGTTTGGAAGCAGTAATTGCATATCCTATTGTAAAATGCTGCTACTCGGTCTTTTGTGTGCAAATAATGATCACTTAAAATTATAGGAAATATGAATAAGCTTCATTAATTCCTTAACCATTATTTACCTTACCGATCTACATGTAATAAAATATTCTCTCCATTTGGTACAATTACAGAATATAGGGAAATCTAATTGTTAATAATATTTATTTTGCAATGAAACTAGACACGGTAACTTCCTATTGAGAGTAGTCTTATTAATTGTGTCTATGTATGGTTGTGTGTATGTATGATGTGTGTATGTGTAATTGTGCGTATGAGTGCGTGTATGTATGCATATAGATATATACACACACATATATATAAATATGCATGCATACATACTCTCCAAGACTCCCTCAGAAGAAGAAAAAGAAAAATGTTTTTAAATAATTGTTTCTACTTTAGGCACAAGGCCAGCAATTACCCAGTACATTACTGGTACTTTATTTTATCGACCCCGTAAGGATGAAAGGCAAAGTTAACCTCGGCGGGATTTGAACTCAGACTGTAAAGGGACGTAACTATACTAGAAAGCATGGCGTCCAACCCTCTACCGATACTGCCAATTCACCGCACTAATTAAGGACAAAATGAAAACACACACACATAGAACAAACAACCAACCAGTAACATGTAAATAAACAAATAAATAAACAAATAAAAACACACACAGACACCCTGATGTAACACATGCGCAAACTAAGCACACAACACACACAAAAACAAGATGGCGTAGGACAGAACAAAGGAGAGGTACAAAACAAAGAAAAGAATCCCCAGTCACTGAAGAGGTCACAGAATGTGTGACGAAAGAACTTTGACAATATAAGAACAACCGTCCGGTTATGGAACCAACCAACCAACCGGAAATTTATAAATTCTTAAATTTATAAATTTAATTTATAATAAATTGGAGTGAAAGCAACTGGTGCGTGTGTTTCTTATTGGCAACATGACCCTCCCAAAGTATAACAATATATATATATATATATACACACATTCGTGTATATATATGCATATATATATATATATATATGTATGCATATATATATACAAATACGTGCGTGTGTATAACGTGTATATATTGAATACATTATGTGACGTATAGAGGTATTTATCCTTCATGTTAAGTTAACATGACACGATATTCCAATAGGCAACTTCTCATTTCATCTCGACTTTTCTCCCCCTTTCTCGCTCTCTTGCTTTCCTACTTCAATCCTTTTCCTTTTTTATTTCTTATCAAACAATCAATATATTATCTAAGGAAACAATGGATCGATAATCAATCAATGAATAGGTTAGCCGGAGACACTTTCGATTTATGATTTCGTTAATTATTCAAAATGGGGAGCCGCTAAAGAACAAAGCCATAAGCCGCGTGAATGTCTAGGAATGTAATATGGACTTCTTGATCAACTATTGAACTGTATTGATAACTCAACCAAATTATATAACACTTTCTATTTTATAAAGGTGCCTAATGTAGTGGTTTGGCAGCATTGGACGCCATGCTTTACAACATCGAATTACGGCCCTTTACGGTCTGAGTTGAAATCCCGCCGAGGTTAACTTTGCTTTCATCCTTACGTGGCCGATTTAATCGATTTTCCCCTACCCCGAAAATTACTGGCCGTGTACCTATAGTTGAAATCATTTCATAAAGGTGCCTGACTTGGTAAGGGGCCTTGTCCCCTATAAACCTATGTGAAGGCACTCCGTCAGTTACGACGACGAGTGTTCCAGTTGATCCGATCAACGGAACAGACTGCTCGTGAAATTGAAATTAACGTACAAGTGGCTGAGCATTCTACATAGTTCTCGGGGAGATTCATTGTGACACAGTGTGACACAGTGTGTGTGACAAGACTGGTCCTTCAAACTATAGGTACAACTAATTTTTGGTAGCTGAGTAGACTGGAGCAACGTGAAATAAAGTGTCTTGCTCAAGGACACAACACGTTGCCGGGAATCGAATTGCTTGATATAGTAGAAAAAGTCTACGTTTCGGACACTAGTCCTTCGTCAATATACACACACACATATATATATATATATATATATATATATATATATATATATATATATGTGTGTGTGTGTATAATATGCATTTATGTATATACATGAATATATATATATATATATATATATATATATATATATATATATATATATATATATATATATAGTGAAGGCGCATGGCTTAGTGGTTAGAGCATTGGGCTTGCAATCGAAACGTTGTGAGTTCAATTCTCGGACCGGGTGATGTGTTGTTTCCTTGAGCAAGACACTTTATTTCACGTTGCTCCAGTATACTCAGTTGAAAATGAGTACCAGCAATAGCTGGAGGTTTAGCCCTGCGATGGACTGGCGTCCTGTCCAGGGGGAGTCTTGTGCTCTCAGTCGCTTCACGCCATGAAACCGGGATAAGCACCGGTCAAATGAGCCTTCTGGCTTAAGACAGACTTTAGACTTACGGCCTGCCCAGCCAGTGGGATGGCGTCATCGTATGGCTAAAACAGCAACATGCCGTGACATCACATACGACCAGAATCTGATTTATTGGCCTCTATCCTGTAACATGTGTATTCGATCTTGTTATTTCCTATAGAAGATTGATTGTCATTTGACATTCTACCATTCACAGTTGGATCTCTATAAATATAACTTATGACTTTATATAGAAATACAGACACAGGAACACAGACATCTTTTGTAGTGTAGGAGAATGTATATTTGATATGGACTATAGCTATCTAGATGTGGAGGAACGTGGTGGTATAGTGGTGAGGGTGTTGGTTTTACGATTATAATGTCATGGGTTCGATTTCTGGACTGGCTTGTGCGTTGTGTTCTTGAGCAAAACATTTCATTTCACGTTGATCCGTTTCGTATACTCAGCTGAAAATGAGTACCAGCTGGAGATTGAAACTTGTGATGGACTGGCGTCCTATCCAGAGGAAGGCTAGCGTGGCCTAATGATTAGGTTCAGAATTCCTCAACAAAACAGTTAAAGACTGAGGATTACCTCACTTTGAAAACATCCAGCTGAACCAACATCGACTCTTGTCTTTCCATCTGCTATCAATAACACATTATTCACAGAAAATATTTGACAAAAGGAAAAAAAATTAACAAAAATGTTTTAAAATCCAGCTGAACTCTGTGAAGCAGTAAGCCAATATCGAACATAATTTATATATGAATATATATTGGAAACCGTTGCTAAGTGAACTTATCAAGTCATAGAAAATAGAAAAGCAATCAATTTATAAAATGAAGTCACAAGAAAATATGACATTTTGCTGTTTTTACTAAAATATATTTTTACGATGTTTTAACAATAAGTTCCATTTTTTATTTTATTTACGTTTCAGTTGGTCACACACGGCTACACATATAGTTACACTGCGACACACACACACACACACACACACACACACACACACACACACACACACACACACACACAGACATACAGTTACAATGACGCATGCACACAGACAGTTACACTGAGAGTTACACATACACACACAGTTACACTGACACACACACAGTTGCACAGACGCAGCTACACATACAATTACACTGATACACACAGTTACACAGACACACGCACATACAGTTACACAGACACACGCACACACACAGTTACACAGACACGCACATACAGTCAAACATACACACTACATACAGTTACATACACTTACACATACACAGTTACACAGTCAGTTACATACACTTGCACACACACATGCACATACACAGTCAAACGTACACATACACAGTTACACATACACAGACAGACACTTAGTTACAGAGACACACACTCAGTTACATAGTCACACACACCTTTACACAGACACATGCACACACACAGTTACACACACATGCACACACAGAGTCAAACATATACACATACATTCAGTTGCATACACTTACACACACACAGTCACACACTCAGCTGCATTGACATGCACACACACAGTCAATCGTACAGATACACAGACACACATACACGTACATACATAGTCAAACATACACATACACACACAGTTACATACACTTACACACACACAGCCACGCACTGAGTTGCACAAAGACACACGCATGTACATACACACTCAGTTACACCTACACACACACAACTACACACTGCGTTACACAGGCACACACACACAGCTACATGCACTGGCACACACACAACCAAGTTAATGGTGAAATTAACGTCTAAGTCGCGGAGGCTTCCACAGACACGTGTAGCTTTAACACAGTTCTCAGGGAGATTCAACGTGACATATTACGTGACAGGATTGGCCCATTGAATTATAGGGTTTCTTTTATGCAAACCCTCAATTTATCAAAGCGCAAACATCACAGTTTATATCATTGTAAGATGGTGAGGGCGGTGGATTGGCAGAATCGGTAGAGCGTCGGACAGCATGCTTTGCAGCATAGTGTTATGGCCCTTTACCTTCTGAGTTCAAATCCTGCCAAGATTAACTTTGTCCTTCGTCCTTACGGGGTCGATAAAATAAAGTATCAGTAATGCACTGGGATCGATTTAATCAACTTTTCCCTTCCCCTAAAATTGCTGGCCTTATTTCTCAATCAGAAACCATTAATGTAATCTGGTAATCCCGTAAACTATAACATACCTATCATGGATTCCATAAACTGTTGACGATACGGGATTACTATTATATAAACCCTTTCTATTTAGCAGGATACAATAATGCTGTATTCGTTTCTTTGAAGTCACCGGTTATAATTTCATTCAACAACAGCATCAGCTCTCTTTCTCTCTTCCATCCTCTCTCTCTCTCTCTCTCTATATATATATATATATATATATATATATATATATCACTCTCTCTCTCTATTGATGAAGGTACTAAGTAACCCGTCCTCTGATTTACGCGATACTTGTTTTATTCCATTTGTATTCGCATTTCAGGGCCAACTTCCTTTCAAAGTTTTTTCCCATTATGCGCCCTTTTGGCCGTATTACATTACAGACAAGCAAGCAAGCACAGAGTTTTAGTAATATATAGATAATGATTTCTGATTTCAGCACAAGGCCAACAATTTTTGGGGAGGGGAAGTCAAAACAATCCCATTTCGTTACTGGTACTTTATTCTATCGACCCCAGAAGTATGAAAAGCAAAGCTATAAACTCGGCCGGATTTGAACTCAGAACGTAAACAGATGTAACTATATGTCACAAAACATGTTGTCCGACGCTCTACTGATCTCTACCAATAATGCCACCACCCCACAAGTATATAATTATAATACTACATTCTCCAACAGGGTTTTAAAGGATTATTATATAAAAGTGATATGTTGTCCTGGGTATGACATTAAACTACATCCAGTGGCAAGGCTCCAGTTCAGGAACTGTGGGGAATGTGGAGTTACCCCTTAGTTGTTATCACTCCCAGATCTGCTCTGGCCCGGAGTAGTAGTACCTGTTAGGGCCCCATTTATGGGTTAACTAATTACCATACTCGAGTGGCGCCAGTAAGATCTCGGGAAATTTACCCGTCCTAGATAGATAGATAGAGATATGTGAAGTCACATGGCTTAGTGCTTAGACCGTTGGGTTTGCAATTGAGAGGGTGTGAGTTCGGTTCTCGAACCGAGT
>OZ024762.1:3043215-3045129 GCA_964016885.1 Eledone cirrhosa
TATATGGCGGATGTTTGAGATTTTATATGTCGTCTGTTTGAGACCTTATATGTCGTCTGTTTGGGATCTTATATGGCGGATGTTTGAGATCTTATATGGCGGATGTTTGAGATTTTATATGTCGGCTGTTTGAGATCTTCTTATATTTCAAAGTCATCTCCATAATGTCTGTCATATTTCGTTCAGATTTGGCCGCTCGGTTATTCCACATCGTTAAATACTTTCTTTTTACCGTTGTTGTTGTTGTTGTTGTTGTTGCTGTGGCTTTCTTGTTATTGTTGTTGCAGTTGATGTAGTTGTTGTATTATCCGTTGCAGTTGTTGTTGCTTTGTTGTCGTTGTTGTTGCTGTTACTTTGTTGCTTTGTTGATGTTGTTGCTGTTGTTGTTGTGGCTTTGTTGTTGTTGTTGCAGTTGATGTAGTTGATGTTGTTCAACAACAACAACTACATCAACTGTCGTCCGGAGTTGATGTAGTTGTTGTTTTTGTTGTTGTTGCCGTATCATCTATAGTGGTAGTAGTTGTACTTGTAGTTGTTTTTGTTGTTGTTGTTGCAGTTGATGTAGTAGTAGTAGTAGTAGTAGTAGTAGTAGTAGTAGTGGGGGTAGTAGTAGTAGTAGTAGTAGTGGGGGTAGTAGTAGTAGTAGTAGTAGTAGTAGTAGTAGTAGTAGTAGTAGTAGTGGGGGTAGTAGTATCAGCAGCTGTGAAGTTCGTTCTGTAAATGTCGGATAATAAATACACTTCTTCTGCTTCTGAAATGAAGATACAAAAGAGAGAGATTGCTGTCTTTAAACTGGTGTTGGGGATTATAGAACACCTCCCAGGATTATTATCCACACAAGTATATATACACATATATATATATATATATATGTGTGTGTGTGTGTGTGTAAAAGGTAAACAGAAATAACAACACAATCAGTACAGTATATGGTATATATTAGGTTAACGCTTGATATAGCAGGAAAAGAAGGTACGAACATATATATATATATATATATATATATATATATATATATATATATATATATATATATATATATATATTTATTAAAATAACAGATTAAAGTTTAAGTAAAGAATCGCTGCTTTCACCCTTAACGGGATCTTCTGAAACTAACAAACTATTTGCTCTTCGGTTCTTATATTTTATATATATTTATCCTTATCGATCCCTCTTTGGATTTTAGTCTTCAAATTTATTATTATTACTATGTATATATATATATATATATATATATATATATATATATATATATATATATATATAAAGAAGAAATTAAAAGATGGTTAAAAAAGTTCCATATATTTTATTATGCGCATTTCGAAAACAACATCATCCTTGGTCAAAGATTGTGTTCTCATCAGATAAAGTAAGGTAACATGATATGAGGCCTAAAAACAGTTGTGAACAAGAAAGTGTTCAGTCTACATATGACAAAAATATAAGAGAAGAGAAAAAAATAGGAAAAAATGAAGAAAAGGAAAGAAGTAGGAAAAAGAAATAGAAGAGAGGAAAAAAGAAAGAGAGAAAGAGAAAGAGAGAGAGAGACCGGGAACGCTGTCAAATATGAAAAACAGACCCTGGAAGGAACGTAAATAGGAGGATATTATACATATATATTATATATATATGTATATATATATATATATATATACATACACACACAAACATACACCCATCAACAAATACGCACACATACACACAGCCACTACCACTGCGACCCCCCCCCCCCCCCCGCTATACACACAGCCACTACCACTGCGACGACATCCCCCCCCCCGCTATACACACAGCCACTACCACTGCGACCCCCCTCCCCCCCCGCTATACACACAGCCACTACCACTGCGACCCCCCCCCCCCCCCCGCTATACACACAGCCACTACCCCTTCGACGACATCCCCCCCCCC
>OZ024762.1:3047829-3050329 GCA_964016885.1 Eledone cirrhosa
ACTTTTGGCACAAGACCAGCAATTTTTCCAGGATATTACTGGTACTTTATTTTGATATATATAATAATGGTTTCTTATATAAGCACAAGACCAGCAATTTGAAGGGTAGGGGGAAGTCGATTAAATCAACTCCAGTACATTACTGGTACTTTATTTTGTCGACCCCGTAAGGATGAAAGGCAAACTTAACGTCGGCGGGATTTGAACTCAGAACGTAAAGGGCCATAACGCTATGACAGCTACATATAATAAAACAAGGACGAATGTTTACTCCATTATGTTTATTGGCTGGTGACGCGCGTTTCGGTATTGATCAGTTCAAGGTTTGATCTATATCGATCTGGCCTGACTGTGGAATCTAAAGCTCGTCGGTCCTCTGTGGAAATGAGTGCATGTATGTATATATATACATACTACTGTACGTCTGTATACATATATGTGTGTACGTATATATACATACATATATATATATATATATATATATATATAACGAAGGAAATGTGGTAAGGAACCAGATGGACCATAACGCACCAAAGTACTCAATACTTAGGGTAGTAGAGTGGGTAATAGGAACGAGTAGGACCCCGACGGCTGAGCTCAAGCCGTTTGGACGGCTAATTCTGGAATAAATTATCCAGAATTAGCCGTCGAAACGGCTTGAGCTCAGCCGTCGGGGTCCTACTCGTTCCTATATATATATATATATATATATATATATATATATATATATATATATATATATATATATATATATATATATATTGTACTTGAAATGGTTTTGCCACGCAACGACGTTGAAAATCATATTTTCCATGGATAATCGTTGCACAAACAACACGAAAGTAGCTCGAGAAACGGAGATAATTTATTCGGAACAACATTCATCTGTTAATGCCTTCGTTTTTTTTGTTTAGATTAGCTTGTGAATGGCAATCTTTATGACAAGTATAAAAGGATATTAGTGGTGTTAAAATACCCTCCATCCCCACCTCATTTAAAAAAATCTGATGATATGCAAATAGTTGATAAATGAAAATGTCATTTATTAAAGAATTTAAAATATTCTATGCATACGCTTCTATATAAAGAGATATTTCGATTGAAAATAATAGATCTTCAATCAACACCACACGTGAGAGTTTCTTTCATTTTTTGTTTGCTTGTTTGTTTTTTTGTTTTTTTCTGTTGTTGTATTTTTTATCATGCAAATAAAGAGTTATCGGAAATGAAGATGTTCATAAAATATTAAAGATTTAAAGAGATAAACATTTAGAGCGATAACATGAAAAAAACGGACTAGTCGTTTAATATATTTTTTATCTTGCCCGTTGATTTTTTCCCAATAAGGTGATTCAACTAGCCCGACTTGTTAACTCTATGAAAGCCACTTATCTTCTAACTTAAAGATAAAAATTTGGTTTTATACTTTTAAAATGGCGAATAAAATTTTTCGTTTGTTTTTATGAAATATCATTAACATTTTCGATTATTTCCAAAAGGGATTCACGTTTGGGCGGTGGTTTGGCAGTACCGGTAGAGGGTCGGACGCCATGCTTTGACGCAAAGAGTTACGGCCCTTTCCAAACGATGTTTACAAGAACTAAATAAATTATTACGCAAATTAATAGAGTTCTTACATTTTAGTATAAAGAATATTTCTTCGATGCATAGGCTACAAAATTTGGATAAAGCTGTGTAGGATGGTGCTTTGGAGACAATATTCCAAGATAAAGAATAGTTTATATTCTTGGATTTTAAGTTCCATAATAAGTTGGATAGAGAAGTTGAAGATTTTTTACCAATATTCGTAAAGGAACATTTATGGTTATTGAAACAAGATTTGAAATCTGTCGAAGTAGAGCCAACATAGTTAAAGGAATTATCATTGGTTTTGACATTGCAATTGTATACTACATGTTTAACTATACAGTTAGATTTATTTCTACAATTACATTTATCAGAATTTATATTATTGGGAACAGTATCATTATATTGGATATTGCTAGAGGTATTAATGTTATTCTGGTTAAGTTTTAAGTTTCTATTATTAATTCTATTTATATTCTGCGCTAAATTCATAGTGGTAGCATATGATAGTTTAATTGTATGTCTGTTAAAGATTGAGTGATATCTATGTGTCTTGGGAAAACATTTATCGAGAGCTTTAAAAAATAGTTTAGCTATTGGAGTTTTAATACTTAATGAGAAAGAGGAGCGAACCATAATACATTTCTAGTTCTATTTCTTCTTTTAATTTTAGGGTTTGTGCTAGGTTTCTTATTATAATTATAATTATGGTTAATTGGCATATCTTTATTATCGATGTATTTAATTTCATTATTATAGCCTGCTCTACTTAAAGCTTCGTTATAATATTGTGCCTTATCTTCAAATATATTTTTATTCGCTGAAATTCTAGAAATACGTTGCTGTGCGAAATTTACGATAGTGTTTTTAACGGATCTGGGGTGATTGGAATTAAAGTTAACAGTTTAAATTC
>OZ024762.1:3057829-3060329 GCA_964016885.1 Eledone cirrhosa
CTAAGTCTAGTTCTAATCCTTAGTATAGGTAAGATCCTGTCTATTATATTCTTACTAGCTCCACCTAAGTCCGACTTGGAAAGTGCTATTAGTCTAACCGGGAGATTGGTCCTAAAGTCTAATTTGTGGTTCTTAATAGATATCCTCGGTTTTCTTGGTACATATGATTCGGTCTTATCGTCTATTTCCAAATCCGTCATTAATTCTTTGGTTGCGGCGTTGATGCTATTAAGGTTGTCCTGTCCTGTGGTTCTATAGTTTTCCTAATCTCTTTCTCAGTGAATTCATTATAAGTTGTGTGGTCAAGCCTGTATACGTTACCCGATTGCACAAGTAAATCCGGGCAGTGCTCCATGTTCTTAATCCCGGAGCTGAGTTCCTTGAGGCAGGTGTTGTTTCCTATCACCCACTCTACTACCAGAAGCATCGAGTACTCTGGTGGGTTGTGGTCCACCTGGAACTTTACCACACCCTATCTGATATATATATATATATAACAAAGGGGGTGTTGTAAAATACCAATTGGACCATAACCCACCAGAGTACTCGATACTTCTGGTAGTAGAGTGGGTGATAGGAAAAGAGTCAGGACCCCGACGGCAGAGCTCCGGTCGTTTCGGATCTAACTGTCGAAGCGGCCGGAGCTCAGCCGTCGGGGTCCTGACCCTTTTCCTATATATATACATATACACACACGCGGGGAGAGTGAAAAAGACGCACACACGCACCTACACATATATATATATATAATGTGTGTGTGCGTGTGTGTTGTCTTTCTGTATATATGTGTGTGTGTATTTCGGTTATATAAATTCTTTTTAATAGCTTATTCTCCATTGTAATTGATTAAATCCAACCAGGAAAATTCTATTAAACAATTTAAAAATGAATTCCTTCACGTCTCCGCCATTAAACTTCGCTAGCAGCTCATTTATTTTCCATATTCAATGTGAAGAAATGATTTAGTTCATATCTGATATGATTGCCAGAATAATGTAGCGGGTTTTTTTTCTTTTTTAATTACTTTACATAAAAATGAGAAAATGCTAATCCTTTATTGCTATCGCAGTTAACCCTTTCATTGCCATCATTTCAAATAATTTTGAAAATAAATAAGAATTTGAATGGAGTTAGTAATGTCTCTAACATGCTCATAATTTATCTGGTGTTTAGAGCATAACTTAAATGGCTTTTTTATAGAATTGTATTGGAAGGTTGTTATTTTTAAACTAATATAGATATTTTAACGCTATCATTATCATAAATTAATATTTTGAAGGTATTTGGTAATATAACGAACTCTTAATATTAAGTTGGTGTCTGGAGCAAAATTTACAGAGTTTGTTTTACACAAAACTATAATTGTTTCTACTTTTGGCACAAGGCCAGCAATTATCCCAGTTTATTACTGGTACTTTATTTTATCGACCCCGTAAGGATGAAAGGCAAAGTTGACCCCGGCTGGATTTGAACTCAGAATGGCAAGGGCCGTAACTCTATGCTAGAAAGCATGGCGTCCGACTCTCTACCGATACTGCCAATCCACCGCCCATGTTTTATTAAATAATTGTTTCTACTATTGGTACAAGGCCAGCAATTACCCAGTACATTACTGGTACATTATTTTATCGACCCCGTAAGGATGAAAGGCAAAGTTAACCTCGGCGGGATTTGAACTCAGAATAGCAAGGGCAGTAACTCTATGCGTCAAAGCATAGCGTCCGACCCTCTACCGATACTGCCAATTCCACAAAACTATAATGGAAGATTTTTAGATAAATGTAAACACTTTAACCTTTTTGTTACCACATTTTTAATGAAAGACATTAGCCGTGATTTCAAAATAATTTTGAAAATAATCAATAATCTGGAGGAATTTAATAATATGACCATCTTTGTCGTTATCAAGTTAGTCTTTGGAACATAACTTAAAAAAACGTTCTTACACAAAACTACTACCCATCATCTTCTTGCCAGCTCTGCTACAACATTTACGATAATAGCACCAGCTATACAGCTCTGGTATAACATTTACCATAACAGCTCTGGTATAACACTTACCATATCAGCTATACAGCTCTGGTAAAGCATGAACAGCACCATCATTGACAACAGCTACTGGTAAACTACCATAACAGATTCACCCACAACTCTGGTACAACACTTACCATAACAGCTAATATTTAATGCAAGTACAGCAACTTTGCCCATGTCAGACTTTATCCGTTTTCTGTTAGACCCCGGGTGGTCACGCATAAATATCAAAACAGCTAGTCATTTGACACAGCGGCTCAACACGGCCTATAGCGCCTCATTTTTCTTCTTGCATGCATTCTTTTGTTCAATTTTTTCATTGGTGTGCTCTCTTTCAGCATTTTTCCTGCTGATTCAATTTTATATATCGTCTTGCAGACTAAATAGGGGGTATTGTAGTGACCTACATTCCGAGGGATCATGGATACATTCTCCGTGCATTGTTTGACTCAGTTCAGCCAATCGC
>OZ024762.1:3080329-3087829 GCA_964016885.1 Eledone cirrhosa
GTGTCTGTACGTCTGCATATATATATATGTGTGTGTGTGTGAGTGTCTGTACGTCTGCATATATATATATGTGTGTGTGTGAGTGTCTGTACGTCTGCATATATATATATATGTGTGTGTGTGAGTGTGTACGTCTGCATATATATATATATGTGTGTGTGTGAGTGTCTGTACGTCTGCATATATATATATATATGTGTGTGTGTGAGTGTGTACGTCTGCATATATATATATATATATATAATGGTGTAATAGAAGTGTATGTATGTGGTTAGGGAATCTTATCTTTTAGTCAATCTATCTGTCTGTATTCCTAGAATGGGGCGGGGCTAGAGTGGGGGGGGGTTAGAGTGGGGGGTAGAGTGGGGTTAGGGGGGGCTAGAGTGCGGGGTTTAGAGTGCGGGGTTTAGAGTTTGTGAAGAAATTCGGTCGGAATGGAAGCTACAGTTGTTACCGAATATAGATTATTTTGAAGAATTTCTGATGGAACCAGAAGAAACGCGAGAAAACAATTGCTATTTGGTGGAATTGGTAATGCTTATTTATTTATTTATGTTTGTTTGTTTGATTTATTTAGTGTGTTTGTTTGTTTGTTTGTTTGTTTAATCAATCCGAACGCCCGTGTAAAGCTTGTCGGCCATGACAGATGGAGAGAAAACTAACACATATTAATACTTCTGGTGGTTAAAATGAAATAAAAGTAATGAAAGAAAAAATAGGTGTGACAGAGAGAAGTGGGGGGTAGGAGGGGCAGGGGAGAGGTGGTGAGCGGGGGGAAGGGAGAGGAGAGAGAAAGAGACAGGGGGAGGGAGGAGAAGGGGGACGGGGGGAGGATGAGAAGGGGGCGAGGAGGGAGGAGGAGAAGGGGTGGGGAGGGAGGAGGAGAAGGGGCGGGAAGGGAGGAGGAGAAGGGTGAGGGAGGAGGGAGGAGGAGAAGGGGGATGGGGAGGGAGAAGAAGGGGGTGATGACAGCCAAGAAGAGGGAGAGACAAACAGAAAGAAACAGACATAGACACAGAGAGACAGAGAGAAAGAGACGGAGACACAGAGCGAGAGACAGCGAGAGACAGAGAGCGAGAGACAGCGAGAGACACAGAGCGAGAGACACAGAGAGAAAGAGAGAGAGAGAGAGAGAGAGAGAGAGAGAGAGAGAGAGAGAGAGAGAGAGAAGAAACAAAAAGACGAAAAAGAGAGGAAAAAATGAGCGAGAATTGGACAGATAAAAAAACAGTTAAATGTTTCCTTTGATGAAATCTTTTTGTAACCTCCATAAATTGGAAGAGGCCATATTTGTGATTGGGAGGATGACCTTGGCAATATATCATACATCCAGCCTTGTCTAAATATTTAGCGGCCATGTTGGAGCTATCTCGTTGGGGGGATGGCCTTGGCAATGTATCACACTACACAGCCAGCCTTGTCTAAATATTTAGCGGCCATGTTGGAGCTATCTCGTTGGGGGGGATGGCCTTGGCAATATATCACACTACACATCCAGCCTTGTCTAAATATTTAGCGGCCATGTTGGAGCTATCTCGTTGGGGGGATGGCCTTGGCAATATATCACACTACACATCCAGCCTTGTCTAAATATTTAGCGGCCATGTTGGAGCTATCTCGTTGGGGGATGGCCTTGGCAATATATCACACTACACAGCCAGCCTTGTCTAAATATTTAGCGGCCATGTTGGAGCTATCTCGTTGGGGGGGGGGATGGCCTTGGCAATATATCACACTACACATCCAGCCTTGTCTAAATATTTAGCGGCCATGCTGGAGCTATCTCGTTGCTACAATATGTGTATTTTGTTGGGAGGATGACCTTGGCAATATATCACACTACACATCCAACCTTGTCTAAGTATTTAGCGGCCATGCTGGAACTATTTTGTTGCTTCAATGTGTTTATTTTTGTGAGGGGGGGGGAGTCCGGCCATGCTGGAGCAATTTCGTTGCTACACTATGTGTATTTTTGTTGGGGAGAAGGGGAGGGGCTTGATAATATATTACACATCCAACATTGTCTAAATATAACATTTAGCGGCCATCTTGGAGCCATTTCATTGCTACAATATGTTTATTTTTGTGAGGGGGGGGGTCATTCACAATATATTACACATCTAACGTTGTCTATGTGAGGTGCATGGCTGAGTTGTTACAGTTGTGAGTTCGATTCGTGGACAGGGTGATGCGTTATGTCCTTGAGCAAGACACTTTATTTCACGTTGTTCCTTCTACCTGGAGTTGCGACCAATAGATAGTATTAGCAATTGGAAAGACCAACGAAAACATTGTTTCCTCGGTCCGATTTGACGAAAGTCGATCGATTCTTTTTTTTTAAGACTGGTATTTTTTTTATCAACCATGAAATGATGAAAGGCAAAGCTAAAGAGCCGTAACTATAGGCCACAAAGCATGTTGTCCGACGCTCTACAGATTCTACTGCCAATCCACCACTACCACTCTGATAAGTATATAATGGAATGGTGTTGTCCCGTAATTCCTGATAGAGCGCCGTATTGACATACGGTGTTTCTTGGATATTTTAAGCCTGGAGGAGTCCATCCCGTTCCAGGTCTGACTCACCGCCTGTGCTGTAACTATACACTGGTTCTTTCCTTTTAATTTCTGCTATTAAATGGAGCAGCAGCATAAATTAATATTCCAGATGTATTTTGTTGAATTTGATATTGGATTGTAATGTTTTAAAACTAATGCATTCCGACATAGCTTTGTTTCGTGTTCAGCATTGTAATATACTTTTAATGGATCCGTGTAGGAAATGCATGAGCAGCCGACAAGAAATATTTCTTCTATGGGGGACATGAATTATTTATGCGTGTATATCATATATATATATGTGTATGTCTCGGTGTGTGTCGGTGTCCGTGTGTCTCTGTGTTTGACTATACTATTTATATACATGTGTGAGTGTATTTTATATATATATGTATATATATGTGTGTGTATGTTTTATATATATATAAATGTGTGTGTGTGTATTTTATATATATATATAGAGAGATGTATATACATATATATATATATGTGTGTGTGTGTGTGTGTATTTTATTTATATATATATGAAGATATATTTGTGTATTTTATATATATATATATATATATAAAACCATTGTTACATTTTAAAGAAGCTGCCTTAGATTGTTTCACCTTCGCAGAACATAACCTTGACCAAGGGGAGGTAATGTCAAGAGACTGTGTCCAGCGTTCATTGGATGTTTCCATTTCGACCAGCTAATCCAGTATTCTTGGTTTGTATCCTTAAGTTGCCAGATTTTATTGGCGAGCGTTGTTCTATTCATTAGTCTACGGTTCTTTATAGAATGTCTGTGGATGTACTATCTTTATTTGAACTCCTCCGCCGTAGAACCTATGTAGTGCCATGCTAAGTTGCCTAAATTTATAGTACACAGGTACACTATATTTGACTCCAGGCATCTATTTTGAAGTGGGCACTTATCCGGTAAGTGACAGTTACATTTTGAGGCTTTCCTGTGTGCCGGTTCAACGATGCGGTTTTGTATGTTGTTATGTATGGGCTGAGATTTGGGTTTGTTGTGATGTGTTCTGATGTTAGTATGGTTGTTGTGTTCGTATGGTTGTGATGTTGTTATGTGTTTGTGATTTGTATTTGGTGTTATGGTGTTTGTTTGTAGGTTATTTGCATTACAGATTCTTTTAAAGAGGCCTAGTTTATTGAAGAAGGTTCTAATCTTTAATTTGTGGTATTCTATCTAGTATATACTTGCTAATTCTACCTATATCAGATTTCGATGGGCATATTAATCTAATAGTAGGGTCAGTTTCGAAGTTGCATTTATGACCTTTTAGATTAAATGTGAGTTTACAAGGGGTGAGAGGCTCGGTTGTATCAGATATTTTCAGTTTTTTTACTATGTTAAGTCCTTCCTTATTAATGTTAGTAAGTGTAGACTCTGTAGATTTCTTGTATAATTCCCGGCGTATAAAGTTATTGTATGTATTAAGGCTGATGGTGACCATGTTATTCTTCACTCTTTCACTGTATATATATATATATATATATATATATATATATATATATCGACAGTCGATCGACTTTCGTTAAATTGGACCGATGAAACAATGTTTCCGTTGGTTTTTCCAATTGCTAATACCCTCTATCGGTCGCAACTCCAGGTAGAAGGAGCAGCATGAAATAAAGTGTCTTGCTCAAGGACATAACGCATCGCCCGGTCCGGGAATCGAACTCACAACCTCACGATTGCAAATCCAATTCTCTTACTACTCAGCCACGCGCCTTCATGGCAATATATACTTTTTTACGCTTTCTAACGCTAAATAAAAATATACCGTATTTGCCGGCCTATTGATAGTTGTACTCTACAAAAAAGGTAGCAGACTTGATTGTGGGAACTATCGTCCTATCAGCCTACTGAGTCACCTTTACATACTTTTCATGAGTATCATTGCAGCACGAGTGAAGTCAGACCTTTAAGCCTCATTTCCTGAAACACAAGCTGCGTATCAACCTGGTAGAGGCACCATTGAGCAGAGCCTAGCTATTGAACAAATCATTGAGAAATCAATAGAATTCAACAACCCTGTGCACATCACCTTCATTGACTTCACAAAAGCTTTTGACAATGTGAAACTACCAAGCTTGTGGCAACTCTTAAACAATACCCCAATTAACAAAAAATACATCAACCTACTGAAAGAAACCTACACCAACTCAACAGCATATATCAAAACAGATTTGGGAACTACACAGTATAAACATCTTGAAGGGAGTTAAGCAGGGAGATGTACTCTCAGCACTTCTTTTATGTATAGTTATAGCTGCACTTATCTACCAAACTGAAGAAAAATGCTCCTCTGGCTATCAAATAGGAGGTAAAATCCTATTAAATCTTAGCTATGCAGACGATCTGCCCATCATAAGTTACTCTAGACAACTGTGTATATATATATATATATATATATATATATATATATATATATATATATATATATATTAAATGAGAAAAAAACTCTAATTCTGGGAGGTTAAACAAGATAGATGTCCATATTAGAGACTAATTAACCTTCCATTAGTGTATATATAGTGTGAGTGTGTATGTATATATGTGTGCATGCATATATATGTACGTCTGTTTGTGTATGTATATGTATGTGTATATGTACATATGTACGTGTGTGTGTATGTATATATGTGTGTATCTATATGTATATTTGTGTGTATGCATATGTATATATATATTTGTGTGTATGTATTTGTATATATATGTGTGCGTGTATGTATATGTATATATGTGTGTGTGTGTATATATATATATATATGTACGTGTGCGTGTGCATGTGTATATGTATATGTATATATATATATGTGTGTATGTCTGTGTAATGTATATATATATGTGTGTGTGTGTGTATGTATATATATATATATATATATGTATATATATATATATGTACGAGTGTGTGTGTGCATGTATGTATATATATATACACACACACACACACACACAGACATAGAGATAATACTATATTTTTTTTCTTCTTTTAATCTTGTAGAATTAATCGAGAAATTATTTAAACGTCGTATTTTTTTTATTATACTATACTTATATATATTATATTATTATATTACATTGTATATTATATTACATTGTATATTATATATTTTCCATGATATATTTGCTGTGTAATAATCATGAGTTGAGTGTGTTTTAAACACCCCTACCATTGACACTCTATCAATCAAGGCGGTTTTCAGGAAATTTTCATGAAGGATATTGAAAGGATTTTAACGAATTTTGGCGTTGGTTTAATTTATTACTATCTAATGAGTGTGTTTACTGTTGGTGGGGGGGGGGGGGGGGGGGTAATGGCTGCGATTGGTGGTAATGGAGGTCGTGGCGACGTTGGTTGTGATGGTGGTGGTGGTAGTGGTGGTGGTGGTGGTGGTGCTGATAGTGGTGGTGGTGGTCGTGAGGATAGTGGTGGTGGTGGTGCTGATAGTGGTGGTGGTGGTCGTGAGGATAGTGGTGGTGGTGGTGGTGGGTGCTGATAGTGGTGGTGGTGGTGGTGATGGTGGTGGTGGTGGTAGTAATAGTGGTGGTGGTGGTGGTGATAGTGGTGGTGATAGTGGTGGTGCTAATAGTGGTGGTGGTGCTGATAGTGGTGGTGCTAATAGTGGTGGTGGTGCTAATAGCGGTGGTGCTAATAGTGGTGGTGGTGGTGAGGATAGTGGTGGTGGTGGTGGTGGTGAGGATAGTGGTGGTGGTGGTGGTGGTGAGGATAGTGGTGGTGGTGGTGGTGAGGATGGTGGTGGTGGTGGTGGTGAGGATGGTGGTGGTGGTGGTGGTGGTGAGGATAGTGGTGGTGGTGGTGGTGGTGAGGATAGTGGTGGTGGTGGTGGTGAGGATAGTGGTGGTGGTGGTGGTGGTGAGGATAGTGGTGGTGGTGGTGGTGGTGAGGATAGTGGTGGTGGTGGTGGTGAGGATAGTGGTGGTGGTGGTGGTGAGGATGGTGGTGGTGGTGGTGGTGAGGATGGTGGTGGTGGTGGTGGTGAGGATGGTGGTGGTGGTGGTGAGGATAGTGGTGGTGGTGGTGGTGAGGATAGTGGTGGTGGTGGTGGTGAGGATGGTGGTGGTGGTGGTGGTGAGGATGGTGGTGGTGGTGGTGGTGGTGAGGATAGTGGTGGTGGTGGTGGTGGTGAGGATAGTGGTGGTGGTGGTGGTGAGGATAGTGGTGGTGGTGGTGGTGGTGAGGATAGTGGTGGTGGTGGTGGTGGTGAGGATAGTGGTGGTGGTGGTGGTGAGGATAGTGGTGGTGGTGGTGGTGAGGATGGTGGTGGTGGTGGTGGTGAGGATGGTGGTGGTGGTGGTGGTGAGGATGGTGGTGGTGGTGGTGAGGATAGTGGTGGTGGTGGTGGTGAGGATAGTGGTGGTGGTGGTGGTGGTGAGGATGGTGGTGGTGGTGGTGGTGAGGATAGTGGTGGTGGTGGTGGTGGTGAGGATGGTGGTGGTGGTGGTGGTGAGGATAGTGGTGGTGGTGGTGGTGAGGATAGTGGTGGTGGTGGTGGTGAGGATGGTGGTGGTAGTGGTGGTGAGGATAGTGGTGGTGGTGGTGGTGAGGATAGTGGTGGTGGTGGTGGTGAGGATGGTGGTGGTGGTGGTGGTCAGGATAGTGGTGGTGGTGGTGGTGAGGATAGTGGTGGTGGTGGTGGTGGTGAGGATAGTGGTGGTGATGGTGGTGAGGATGGTGGTGGTGGTGGTGGTGAGGATAGTGGTGGTGGTGGTGGTGAGGATAGTGGTGGTGGTGGTGGTGAGGATGGTGAGGATAGTGGTGATGGTTGTGGTAATGGTGGTGGTGGTAGTAGTGGTGGTGGTGATGGTGGTGGTGGTTGTGGCTGATGATAGTGGTGGTGAGGGTGGTGAGGGTGGTGGTGAGGATGGTGGTGGTGGAAGGGTGATAGTTGTGGCTGGTGATAGC
>OZ024762.1:3100329-3105329 GCA_964016885.1 Eledone cirrhosa
TCATAGCGAGGCCACGGTTAGTTCTATCTTTCTATCTATTTTTTCTCATTGAAACGAAGTGTAGGTCGGCAACTGGGACCCGTAACACGGAGAGGAACACAAACCTGGGAACTGCCGTCTGTAACACGGAGAGAAGAAGACAGAGAAACCCAGAGAGGAGAAGAGAGAGAAACCCGGGAACTGTCACCCGTAACACGGAGAGGAGAGAGAAACCCTGGAAGTGCCACCCGTAACACGGAGAGGAGTGGAGAGAGAAACCTTGGAACTGCCACCTGTAATACGGAGAGGAGAGAAACCCGGGAACTGCCGCTCGTAACACGGAGAGGAGAGATAAACCCGGGAACTGCCGCCCGTAACATAGAGAGGAGTGGAGAGGCGAGAAAAATAGCCAAAATACTGAGACCTCATCGACAGCTTCCTTTTAGTGCCGGTCGCCGTCGAGACCTCTGGTGTCCTCAGTCTCCGAAGTACCCTTTTTCTTTGCAAAATTGGAAAAAGTGCATGCCCGCTTGAGGATGGACCACCTAGACTGAGATGTACCACCTAGACTGGGGTGTAGAGTCTGTCATTCCCTACCACAGCTGTGATATACCACCTAGACTGGGGTGTAGAGACTGTCACTCACAGCTGAGATATACCACCTAGAGTGGGGTGTAGAGTCTGTCACTCACAGCTGAGATATACCACCTAGACTGGGGTGTAGAGTCTGTCACTCACAGCTGAGATATACCACCTAGACTGCAGTGTAGAGTCTGCCACTCACAGCTGAGATATACCACCTAGACTGGGTTGTAGGGTCTGTCACTCCCTACCACAGCTAAGATGTACCACCTAGACTGGGGTGTAGAGAACATGTATAAACGCCTGGAGATTAGGTCTCAATTTTGATCCAACGTAATTTCTGCTGTTTCGGGGAGAATGATTTCAATTCGAACTATTTAAACTCAGATGAAGACGGTACGGGACCAGATTTAAAGTGTCGCTGATGAAACACTTCAATAATAAATAAATAAATAAATAAATAAACTCAGTTAATCAAAGATCGCTGATAATTTTAATCTCAAGATCTGAAAATTGTACATCTGAAAGATAATAATTACCTTGGAAGAAAAATTAGGATAAAAAAAAAAACAATTATGAATCTAATGCATAAAACGGCTTCGTTTTTATTTCTAAAATATAAAAGAAAAATGCTTATAAATATATTATTTTACATTTTTATAAGAAAAATATTTCTCGATTTCGAAATAAAATTATTTTATTAGTATCTTTACATTTGCTTCCTTGTATCTGTTTGTATATTTATTTCTTTTTGCTCCTAATATTTTTTGTTTGTTGTTTAATTCGTTTTTTTTTTTTTTGTACGTTTATTTTTTATATTTTAATTTGTTTTATTTTTTATTTTAATATTTTCTGTAAAACATTACGAGCTTCAAAAAAAAACATTCCTTCAAAAAAAAACATTCCTCTATGTTAGAAACTTTGAATACGAATGAAAGTATCAAATATTCTAATTGAATAAAACCGAGAAAGAACTACACGATATATAGAGAAAGAAAGACAAAAGAAAATACTTTTAAATACCGACAAAAACTAAACCTGTAAATATATTGGTTTCTGATTTAGGCACAAGGCCAAAAATTTCGGCGTAAGAGAATGTCCACTAAATCGACGACAGTCGTTAGTGGTAATTCATTTTATTGATGTTCGTAAGGATGAAAGGCAAAACTAACCTCGGCGGAATTTGAACTCAGAACGTAAAGGGACGTAACTATGCCATAAAGCATTTCTGACTCTCTACTGATACTGCCAATCCACCGCCCTTAAACCTTTAAATACGTTGACGAGAGATAAATTTCAACTCTTCAGTCCAATGAAAATGAAACGTAGAAAATCTGAAGGAAACAAAAAGGCTTTCAAATCTCATCTGTCCACGCGGTATTTTAAAATAACGCGTGAACATACAGATAAAGATGGCAACATTACTGCTCCCACTGTAAAGTTAACTTCGGCGAGATTTGAACTTAGAGAATGCAGAGAGGCAGAACGAATACCGCAAAGCATTCTATCTGACGTTCTAACCACTCTACCATTCTATCTGTCGTTCTAATGACTACCATTCTATCTGACGTTCTAACCACTCTACCATTCTATCTGTCGTTCTAATGACTACCATTCTATCTGACGTTCTAACCACTCTACCATTCTATCTGTCGTTCTAATGACTACCATTCTATCTGTCGTTCTAACGACTACCAATCTATCTGACGTTCTAATGACTACCAATTCGCCGCCATATACCAAAGCTTCCGTTGCAATTTTGGAATTGGAGGGGCTTAAGTATATATATATATATATATATATGTATTGTTGGGCGGAGAGGGAAGTGCTGCCTTCCAGTCAGTTTGTTGAAAGGTGGGTGAGAGAGGCAAGCATGGCCCGGGTGGATGGGCTTTCCCTGAGCGTGTCCCTGTAGTATCGTAGGAGGAAAACTGGAAGAGGGCGCTTGCTCTAGCGGTGAGGGTGACCGTGACTTTATGTGGGCTTTCTCCACGAGTGACGCACGGAAGTCTCCCTCCTCACCTATTGGGGAATTTTTCCTTTGTTTTCTTTTTTTTCTTACATCCTTTGTTTTTCTTTATATATATATATATATATTTTTTTTTTTTTTTTTTTTTTTTTTACACGCAGAAATGCCCATTTGTACCGCCCTGTGTCGTCCTTAATGTTATCCCTTCAATGGACGAAAGATAAAGTTGACTTTAGCGAGATTTGAACTGAGAGAGCAGAGAACTGAAACTAATGCTACAAAATATTTTATCTGGGGTTCTAACGACTCTACTAATTCGCCGCCTCAAATATGAGGTATGTATGAATCTATGGTCTCGTAACTCCTGATAGGGCCCCGTGTTGACATACGACGTTTCTGGGGCATTTTTATCGACCATGAATGGATGAAAGGCAAAACTGACTTCGGTGGGATTTGAACTCAAAAGAGAGCAGCGAACAAATGATTACTAGAAAGTATCCTATCT
Source organism: Eledone cirrhosa (assembly GCA_964016885.1). Lineage (NCBI taxonomy): Eukaryota > Metazoa > Mollusca > Cephalopoda > Octopoda > Eledonidae > Eledone > Eledone cirrhosa. The sequence goes on from OZ024762.1 coordinate 3,103,365, forward strand.
GTGGTTTTAAAGACTCTGCCAATTCATCAGCTATAACAGTTGATCAACAAGTTCCCAAACCTCATTAACGATTGGGTGGAGCTTGTAAAATCGGACCGAGTAAATAATGTTTCCATCGGGTCTTTCCAATTGCTAATACTATCTATCGGTCGCAAATCCAGGCAGAAGGAGCAACGTGAAGTAAAGTGTCATGTTCAAGGACATAACACATCGCCCGGTCCGGGAATCGAACTCACAACCTCACAATTGCGAATCTAATTCTTTTCCCATCCAGTCACGCGCCTTCATGGCAATATATATTTTTTCACGCTTTCTAACGCTAAATCATTAATAACAATATACCGTATTTGCCGGCCTGTTGGACGCTCCTTCGCATAAGACGCCCTCTTCTTTTTATTATATTATACGTTATATTTTCAGGCATTTTTAGGGACCACGTCCAATATTCGCGGTTTTTTCACTCTTCGCTGGTGCTATTGAAACGTAGCCCCCGCGAATACATAACCCATCGCCCGGTCCAGGAATCGAGCTCACAACCTCACGATTGCGAATCCAATTCTCTAACCACTCAGCCATACTCCTTCATCTCCCCTAATCTCCTTATATTAATCTCTAATTAAGGCCACAACGCCACCAAATTGATTAAATCAACCCAAGTATATTACTGATACTTTCTTTTATTCCAATCCACCAATTTTTCACAATATCAATAATGGTTTTTAATTTAGGCACAAGGCCAGCATTTTTTGTGGGATGGGGAAGAATCAATTATATCGACCCAAGTTCTTTGCTGGTAACTAGCAGAAAACCACCCTTTGGTGTAGTGTGCATATTGATATTATACGTAAATATACCTGCATGTAGATATGATACGTCAAATAAAATCGTAATTGACAATATGCACAGAAATTGAAGTGAGACTGTGTTACACTGTCTTCTGTAATCAGTAAAGTAATCAATGATACATTTAAAAAAGACGATATTATATATAAACTGCATTACGGTGAAATTTTATGAAAACGAAAAAGGAGAAAATTAGCGACGGAAATATAAACGTTATATAATGATGCAAATATATGTACGTTTAAATAAGCGATGTGATACAGCGTCCATTATATCATAATCGGAAGTATTGACATTTGAAAATTTTAAAAGAAAGGGATCTTGAAATAAGCAATACAATTATTTATATTTAATCAAGAGTTACGAAATTTAGTGCATAAATTATGTAATATTCATTCATTTTGGCAGTATCGGTAGAGGGTCGGACATGCTTTCCAGCATAGTTGCGTCCCTTTATGATCTGAGTTCAAATCCCTCTAAGGTTAACTTTGCCTTTCATCCTTACGGGGTCGATAAAATAAAGTACCGGTAATGCACTGGATATTTGCTGGCCTTGTGCCAAACGTAGAAACAATTATATATATATATATATATATTGTTATACTTTGGGAGGGTCATGTTGCCAATAAGAAACACACGCACCAGTTGCTTTCACTTGTAAGTTGTGATATTGCTGTTCCAAACATGAATGGAACAGCAACATCACAACTTACAATTAAGGACAAAATGAAAACACACACACACATAGAACAAACAACCAACCAGTAACATGTAAATAAACAAATAAATAAACAAATAAATAAACAAATATAAACACACACAGACACCCGGATGTAACACATGCGCAAACTAAGCACACAACACACACAAAAACAAGATGGCGTAGGACAGAACAAAGGAGAGGCACAAAAACAAAGAAAAGAATCCCCAGTCACTGAAGAGGTCACAGAATGTGTGACGAAAGAACTTTGACAATATATAAACAATCATCTGGTTGTGGAACCAACCAACCAACCGGAAATTTATAAATTCCTAAATTTATAAATTTATTATAATAAATTGAAGTGAAAGCAACTGGTGCGTGTGTTTCTTATTGGCAACATGACCCTCCCAAAGTATAAC
>OZ024762.1:3110329-3217829 GCA_964016885.1 Eledone cirrhosa
ATGTCTTCCTTCATTTCGGAGTAGGGTGTTCCCCAAAAATGTATACATACTTCAACACCATTCTAATAAATATTGCCTGTACTGGTAATCAAAATGTGTATACATTTTGGGGGACACTGTGTGTGTGGCGGTATTGTAATGTTAATGGTACGGTTAACTTTAGAGAGTAATAGTTAAGGGAGAGGGGGGGGGGGATTATTAGTATGAGTTTGGAAAAAATAATTAAATTTATTGTAGATAATGAAAATAAAGAAAAAAAATTAATAGGATTTGAAATTATCTGAAAAATACTTTTCAAAACTAATTCACGAAAGTGTGAGAGAGAGAGAGAGAGAGAGAGAGAGAGAGAGAGAGCTCTCGGAACAATAAGTCTCTCCGTCTACTACCACTACTCCACCTGGCAGACCAACGCCTTTCTTTCTCGCCTCCTCTTGCAAGAAGTCATGTTTTCATTACAAAACGTTTACCTGACGAGATATTGCGGTCGGCATGCCTCGAAACATATGTAGTGTTGGTTTGTTTATATTAACACATTACAGCTCTTTCAGAAATGATTGAGTTCTCTTCACGCCTTGGGATATTGAAATTGTTACAATATACGTAGTGTGTGTGTGTATGCGTGTGAGTGAGTGTGAGTGTGTGTGTGTGTCAGGTGTATTTAATCATATACGAAACGTTCATGACAATATAGATTTTTATAGCTTATATATATATATATATATATATATATATATATATATATATATATACATTTTTTATATATATATATATATATATATATATATATACATACATTTTATATATATATATATATATACATTTTATATATATATATATATATACATTTTATATATATATATATATACATTTTATATATATATATATATATATATATATATATACATTTTATATATACATATGTATGCATGTAAACACATATATATATATATATATACATGTATTTATACAAACATATATATATATATACACATGTATATATACGAACATATATATATATAAACATTATATATATATATATATATATATATATATATATATTTGTGTGTATATATATATATATATATATATATATATATATATATTTGTGTGTATATATATAATATTGCCGTACTAGATATAGTTTTTGATGAAAATTAAGATTATTGAAGAAGAAAGGTTTAATAAAAATTGCCTAATTTGTAGTCGATGTCTATACTTGAAGATTTCGTTTTTCGTTTCTTGTTATTTGTTCTTATTTTTATACTATCCGTTCTCCATATAGATTGGATTATAAATCTGTCGTGATCTCATCTTTCTCCTCCTGTGAGATTTCAAGTTAATCACGCGATATTGCAATCTCTCACATAACAATACCTTTCTTTATTCTGGCTTTTATCAATGCCATCTTTGATCGATCCCTCGCCTAACTTCATCTTTATCTTTATCTCCCCCCCCCCTTTCTCTATCTCTCTCTCTATCGCTCAAATCCATCTGTTTATATATTATATATATATCCCTGTTTATCTACATATACTGTATATCTATCTATCTATCTTCTTCTCTCTCTTCTTCTTTATCTCACCCTCTCTTTCTATGTATCTATCTCTATCTATCTCTCCCCCTCTCTCTCAAATCCATCTGTTTATATATTATATATATATCCCTGTTTATCTACATATACTGTATATCTATCTATCTATCTTCTTCTCTCTCTTCTTCTTTATCTCACCCTCTCTTTCTATGTATCTATCTCTATCTATCTCTCCCCCTCTCTCTCAAATCCATCTGTTTATATATTATATATATATCCCTGTTTATCTACATATACTGTATATCTATCTATCTACATATGTATCTATCTATCTTCCTCTCTCTCTTCTTTTTTATCTCACCCTCTCTTTCTATGTATCTATCTCTTCCCCTCTCTCTCAAATCCATCTGTTTATGTATATATATATATCCCTGTTTATCTACCTATGTATCTATATATCTATCTATCTCACCCCCCCTCTCTCTCTCTCTCGGTCTCTCTCCCAAACTCATCTGTTTATGTATATATATATCTGTCTACCTATGTATCTATCTACCTATCTCTCTTCCCTCTCCCTCTCTCTCTCACCCTGTCATATATATATATACTAGTGAAGTAATAGACTGGTTTAAAAATATAGAAAATAAGAAAAATCACAAATTTATTTAAATGGACATAGCAAGTTACTACTTATCTATTACACCTAACCTCTTGAATAAGGCTTTGTCTTATGCTTATAAACATACAGATCTAACTAGCGAGGAGATTAATATCATATTAACAGCTAGAAGAACCCTAATTATTTTTAATAATGCGTTTTGGACCCGCTCGGATTGGAATAGAAATGTTGACATTACCATGGAGTCATCTGACTCTGCACAAATTACCGATCTTCTGGGAATTTTTATCCTCAATATGGTCAATAGAAAATTGCCGGAGATTACCGGTGGTTTATATAGGGATGATATTTTATTTACTGTAGTTAAGCATAGCAATACAGAACTAAATAGGGTTAAGAAACAATAATAGAATTCTTTAAAAATTATGACCTCAAATTAGAAGTTGAAAGTAGCACTAAAGTAGTTAACTTCCTTGATGTCACCCTTAATTTAAATTCAGGATTATATTAGCCCTTCCATAAGCCCAGTGAAAACCTAAATTATGTTAACTATTACTCAAATCACCCTAAATCCGTGAAAAATGCAATAGTCAATAGTGTTCAAAAACGCTTAACAAGATTATCCGCTAACAAATCCATTTTTGATGAAAAAGCTGGATATTATAATGAGGCATTACATAAGGCAGGATATAAAAATAATATTGAATATCTAGATAATACTAATTCGAATTATAAATTAGGTAAAAATACGAATAACATAAATAAAGCTGACTCTAAAAATTATTTAAATATAAATAAAAATAATAATGTGAATAAATCTCGGAAAAAAATCAGAACCAAAGCAGTTATTTGGTATGCACCTCCCGCGTCTTTAGCTATCAAAACACCCCTGGCAAATTTATTCTTTAATGCTTTAAATAAATGCTTTCCCAGTACACATAAATACCATTCTATATTCAATAGACATACAATTAAGCTATCTTACTCTACAACTATGAATATGGCACAGAACAGTGGCGAGTGCGTAAATCGCGTCCGTCATCTACTACCGCCTGACCATCGTGCTTTAAACCCCGTCCGTGCTTCGTCAAGTTGGAACGGCTCCTCTTCAAATTCTTGTGGAAAGGACAAGTTCCGTTGGGGAGGCGGTCCATCTGCTGCCAGCCCCTCTACGCGGAGGGCTGGGCATGTCGTGGCTAATGATGCGCAGACATGCGTTGAGGCTGCGACATCTCCAGATATTCTGCCTAAACGGTGAACAGGTGTGGTCGCCGTTTATCAGATGGGCCTTTCCGCAACTCGTTTCTTTGACTGAGCTGCAGTCCTGGGTCAAGAAGAGACCGAGACTGGGTGACTTGCACCTGGAATGTTGCCAGGCACTCACTGCCCTCTACCAAGCGGGCAATGCGATCAGTGGAACTTCCACTCTCGAGTTCTATAGAGGATTAGTGGTGGGCAAGTGCGATGACGCACTCGGAGAAGCTTTGGGCCTCGACGAAGTCGAACTGACCAGTCTATACCGGAGGACTTTCGAGTCGGGGACGATGGACAATTTCCAGAAATCCCTCGCTTGGCAGTGCTACTGGGGGCACTGGCGGTTCGGGATAAATTTCTTCAAGTTTCACCTGGAAAGGAAGGTGAGGGTGGATGGAGAAGTGCCTTGTGCCAAAAGAAGAAACAATTATTATAATCATTGTTGTTATTATTGTTGTTGTTATTGTCATTTTCGTTGTTGTCGTTGTTGTTGTCGTGGTTGTTATTGTCGTTATTGTCATTGTTGTTATTGTTGTTGTCGTTGTCGTTATTGTTGTTATTGTCGTTGTTGTTGTCGTTATTATTGTTGTTGTTATTTTGTTGTCATTATTATTATTATTATTGTTATTGTCATTATTATTGTTGTTGTTGTTGTTGTTATTGTTATTGTCATTATTACTGTTGTTGTTATTATTGTTGTTGTTGTTATTGTTGTTGTTAGTATTGTTATTATTGTTATTATTATTGTTGTTATTGTTGGTTGTTGTTGTTATTATTGTTGTTATTGTTATTGTTATTGTTGTTGTTGTTATTATTGTTATTATTCAAGTATTTTCCCATGTTATATCCTGACAGTAATAGGAACTGCCGTTTCATAAATATGACAGGAAGGTTTTTTTGAATTTAGATTTCTCTGAGTATTTGTTTGTGTTCTTGTATTTCTTATAGTTTTTGCTTCTTTAAAGAGAAGGGGGTTGTTTCCTTTATTGGAGAGGTGTGTGTAGTTTTGGGTTTTTTTTTATTTTTAGTAGTTTTCTTTACTTGAGAGGGGGTAGCAGGGAGAGGGGGTTTTCTGAAAATGTGTTTCCTTTATCGCGTTTAAATTAAATTATACTTCATGTTTGATATCCGTCTATCACGTTATCATTTATGCTTTCATATTTTTTCGTTTCGTTTCTACAGCGATAAATTGGTAGAGTTGTTATAAAATGTTGAATAGAATCCTTTGTGTTATTCGGTTCGGCTCTTTGCTGCTCTCTCTGAGTTCAAATCCTGCCCAGGAGAACTTTGCCTTTCACTTTCTTATTGTATGGGGGATTTTTGTTCGTGTTTAGGCAACCACGTCACCTTTTTGTTCACCTTTTTGTTCAACACTGACACAGGAACGATGTACTAGTTTCAAGCTTATTAGCTATCGTCAGCATCATATACCTTCCTGCCAGATGGTTGAACGTCTGAAAGTATATACTTTCTTTATGCATATTAACGGCTGAGCAGCCTAATTTGCATATCGAGTGAGTTTAGTCGGCCGGGCACACCGAAAACGATAAATGGAATAGAATGAAACGAAATTTCATTTCTCACTCTTAGTATGGCACTTACTTAGATGTAAGTATGTATGTATACACTGTACGGCGTAATTCGGGCTGTTTGTTTGTTTACAAACAAACCGAGCATTATAATAAATGTTCGGTAAACCGATACGTGCATATATATATGTGAGCATGTATGTATATATATACATACTACTGTGTGCATGTATGTATATATATACATACTACAGTGTATCCATGCTATGTATACATACTACAGTGTGTCCATGCAGGGGCTCCCACAGGAGCACTGAGTGCAATGTCAACTCTGGATTTCGGTGAGCATGTCCAGCTAACCTCAGTCTCCTCTGACTTTAGGAAGGCCTTGGATTCTGAGGACCGTCACTGCCTGAAGAAGATCTTACAGGCTTATGGAATCCCCAAGAAGATAGTGGACCTGATATCACTGCTCTACACCAACACCAAAGCTCAAGTCATTACACCTGATGGTATGACAGAGTTCTTTGAGATACTGGCTGGAGTGCTCCAGGGAGATACATTGGCTCCCTAACTTTTTATATATATATATATATAATACATGCAAAACTAATTCATCGCCATTATAATATATATATAAATATATATATATAAATATATATATAAATATATATATAAATATATATATATATATGCAAGCGTGGAAGATGGACGTTAAACGATGATGATATATATAAATATATAAATAGATATCAAAGATGATATATATATATATATATATATATATATATATAGCACCCAGCCCACACTGTAAAGTGGACGTGTAGGCGCCACGAAAAAGCACCCAGCACTCACTGTAAATGAGGTTGGTGTTAGGAAGGGCATCCAGCTGTAGAAATCAAGCCAGAATCAATTCCTGTATGAGCAAGGCATGGTCAGCCGACCAGACACTGCCCACAACAGGACAACCCGTCTAACCCATGCTAGAGTGGAAGAACGGACGTAAAACGGTGATGATGATGATGATGATGATATATATGTACACACACGCAGAAGTAAATATCAAAGCTGATTTTATATATATATATATATATATATATATATATATATATGTACACACACGCAGAAGTAAATATCAAAGGTGATTTTATATATATATATATATATATATATATATATATATATATATATATATGTACACACACGCAGAAGTAGATATCAAAGCTGATTATATATATATATATATATTTCAGAAGTCACGTTTCCAAACCAGAAGTGCACAAAGGTAGGGAAATGTGTAAAGTTCGCTGTTTGAGTTTGTGCGAATGTGTGTGCATGTGTCTACATATGCTGTCTGTCTGTGCGTATTTACATGTGTGTCGGTGTATTTGCTTTAAGTTCCTTTGTATCTTCTATTCTGGTTCAATTTGTTGCTCGGAAGAGAATTTGATATCAAAGGAAAACAAATAATAAGCGTCTCGTTATGTCGATTATGAAAGCAAATTATCAAAAGTCAAAAGTAAAATATAAATAATTGTTTCTACTTTTGGCACAAGGCCAGCAATTATCCCAGTGTATTACTGGTACTTTATTTTATTAACCCCGTAAGGATGAAAGGCAAAGTTAACCTCGACGGGATTTGAACTCAGATCGTAAAGGGACGTAACTATGGTGGAAAGCATGGCGTCCGACCCTCTACCGATTCACCCTGGTTTCATAATAATAATAATTGTTAATAATAATGATAATAATTGTTTCTACTTTAGGCACAAGGCCAGCAATTACCCCAGGGATGCAGGCAAAACACCTAGATGTGATAACAAGTGCAGACTCTGCAGAACTAACATCGAAGATGTCACCCATATCATCAGCAGCTGTCCAAAGATGTCATCGCGGTACTATCTACCTATGAGGCATGATGTAGTGGCCAAAACACTGTACAATGCAATCCCTAAAAAAGATAGCCCCGATAATAAACACATTAAAAGCTACAACAATGTGGAAGACATCCATGTACATAATATGAAAGAGTACTGGTGGAATGTTCCAGTAAAACCCCCAATAAAATGCAGGCATAATAGACCAGATATTATGATATGGGACAGAGAGAAGAAAACATGCACAGTAGTGGAAATTAGCTGTCCAGCAGATGCCAATATAATATCAAAGATTAGCGAAAAGGAGAATATTTATGCAGAACTGATGAGAAATCTGCAGATACTCCACCCTGATTACACCTTCAGATTTATGCCTGTGATTATTGGGGCACTGGGGTATGTTAGTAACTGCCTCAATACAAATCTTGAGAAGCTAGGCTTCACAGGAACAGAAAGAACACAACTAGTTAGGAAATTACAAGTACAATCCATTAATGGAACAGTAAAAATATGTAAAACATTCCAAAAATGTTGCATCTACACATGTACAGATACAAAGCATATACACATGCACACATACAACTCAAAACATACACATCCACACATACAACTCAAAACATACAAATCCACACATACAATAACATCCATATCTACACATGCATGCATACATATCTACCTAGTTGATATTGTGTAAATTCCAATGAGAGAGTCTTGTGTCTATGTTAGAAACCGACTCTCTCTCTATTGGGAAAAAATGTGAAATTATAAAACCAGAAGAACATACATACATACATACATACATACATACATACATACATACATACATATGTATTTGTTTCCCGAACTGCTAAGAAAGGCCAAAGACGAGATTCACCCAGAAAATTCATAGTCTACAAATGGCTGCGATAGCTGGCACCTTCAAAATTTGAAAAAAATTCTTGCGATTCAAGGAATGACAATTTCTTTTCTTTTACAACCTTGCCACCAGAAAGGTGGCCGGTCAAAAAAAATACTCGAAATTAAGAGAAAGAGATAACATACATACAAACATATACATACAAGAATAAGAGAGTTCAAGAAGAGAAATAATATACATGATGCGAAATAATATACAAGAAGAGAAATAATATATATGGAGGCACATGGCTTAGTGGTTAGAGCATTGGCCTTGCAATCGAAAGGTTGTGAGTTCAATTCTCAGACCGGGTGATGTGTTGTTCCCTTGAGTAATACACTTTATTTCACATTGCTCCAGTTTACTCAGCTGTAGAAATGAGATGATAGGACTGGGGTCCATATCATTCCACTGTAAAGTGGACGTGGAGGTGTCACGGCAAAAAAGCACCCAGCACTCACTGTAAATGAGGTTGGTGTTAGGAAGGGCATCCAGCTGTAGAAATCAAGCCAGCATCAGTTCCCGTCCCACCCTTGCAAGCAGGGAAAAGCGGACGTAAAATGAAATGATGATGATGATGATGATGATGATGATGCAGTTTGAGAAATTTTCTGGGTAAATCTCGTCTTTGGCCTTTCTTAGCAGTTCGGGAAACAAATACATATATAGTGGATCTATGTCGGTTTCTGCATGAGCTGGTAACAATATGGCGACGTTTGAAGTATGAATGGCGAAATAATGGATTAATAGAATATCATGGTAAACTAATACAGGCGAGATGGGGAAAGTTCTATAGAGGAGAGAATAATGGAATTATATGTTGTTAACTAACTCAGACAAGCAGAGGATAATGAGAAAAAGAATACTAAGAATTGGTCAATCGAAATATTCCAAAATATTTTCATGTCAGTCATATTTCTTTCATTTCTTTCTAGTATATATATATATATATATATATATATATATATATACATATATATATATATACATATATATATATATATATATATATATATATATATACATACACACACACACAGTATATATATATACACATACACACTATATATATATATAAATATATATATACACATACACACTATATATATATATATATATATATATATATATATATATACACATACACAAGATATATATATATATATATATATACACATACACACGATATATATATATATACATACACACGATATATATATATATATACATACACATACATACACACACTATATATATATACATATATACACACACTTTATATATATATATATACATACACACACTATATATATGTATACATACATACACACACACTATACATACATACATACATACATACATACATACATACATACACACTATATATATATATATACACTATATATATACATATATATATATACATACATATATACGCACTCACACTATATATATATATATATATATATATATACACATAGACATACATTATATATATATATAGATCAGAAACATAAAAGTTCTGATAAAGTTTTACCAACAAAGATTCAAGTTCAATACATTTCCACGATCGGCGAAATAAGTCGAACCAATACATCACTTAAGAAATATATTTATTTTATACTTTACTAGCTGGCCCATCTGGCTGGCGTCAGGCTAGGTATACGGTTACCCCCCCCCCCCCCCCCTCCCTCCACTCCAGTGTAAAGATACCGCACGCCCTCTCAAGTCTACGAGGTTGGGCGGGGGGGGGGGGGGGGGGGGTAACGTGCTCTGATGTTGGGTTTGAATAGTCTTTAGGATTCCCCAGTTCAGCAACCAGTACGTTAAAGAAAATTGATTGTTACAACAATAAAGGCTGAACAGAGAACACATTCTTTAACAAACAATAATTTGTACAATCATAATGGAAATTCCAAGTAACAGAAAATATTTAAATTCCAAAAAAAAGGAATCAGTTGTTGGCCGGAAAGAAAGGTGTCTGACCTCAGCCCTTTCAACCTCGTCCACCATACAACCTCTTTCGCCATAGCTATCACACAAAGGAAAACCACCTCTCCTTCGTTTTAGAAGGAGGGTGGCGGTTTGATTATGACAATGGACTCGGTATTCAACTGGATCGGTCCCACCAATAGTCGTTCTACATAGCCCCACAGGTCGGTAACAGACATATATAGATACAGATATATAAATAGTACCAGTCATTGACTGGAGTCAATGTAATCAACCTTCCCCAACCCCTGTACCACAAATTACTGTCCATACTTCTAAATTAAAAAAATAAATCATCGTTATATTATTAAATTAACAAGTGGACGTGGACGTACTTTGACAAACTACAATTCCGACATTTCTTCAAGCTCGAGTACTAACAAACGAGTACAGTCTTTGGAATGTTTTACAAATAAGATTTTTTTTCCAATTATGTTTTGTTTTTGTCTTAAAAAAAAATTTTGACTAAAATTTTAAGTCAACATGCCTCCAGTCCTCTCAAAATAGACAAAAGAATGCAATACAGAGAAATCATAAAACAAATTAAATATTATGTTAACAATAATATCAACGATGACAACAGCAGCGACATAAACATCAACAACATTAGCAAAACGGAATCAACAACAGCTGTAACAACAACAACAGCTGTAACAACACCATCAACAACGACAACACCAACAACATCAACATCAACATCAACAACACCAACAACACCACCAACACCAACACCATCAACAACAACACCACCAACAACACCATCAATAACAACACCACCAACACCAACAATACCATCAACACCAACAACAACACCATCAACAACACCATCAACAACACCATCAATAAACAACAACACCATCAACAACACCATCAACACCAACAACGACAACAACAATGACAGCTGTACTACCCCAGACATTTTGTCAAAGGTGGTCGGGAACAATATTAGAATGGCAATAATATTAACATAAGCTATTAATAAGAACATATTGAGTATTGGATATAAACCAAATATTGTTTTAATAATGAATTCAATCACAGATTAGTAAACCATAGCAAAGGAATATGAGAGGGCTTCAAAAAGTTTGTGGAAAAAGAACAGTTGAAAAAAAACTGTACTTGTTTATGGCTCTGTCACTTGGACGCTAACGTTGAAACTGGTGAAAAAGCTAGACGGGGCATACACGCGTATGCTCCGCACTTGCTTTAAACGTGTCTTGGAGGGAACACCCAACAAATAAGGATCTCTCTGGCAATATACCACCTATCAGCAGGTCAATACGTGGATTTGCTGGCCACTGTTGGCGCAGCAAGGAAGAAATAGCAGGTGATGTGTTGTTATGGAGTCTATCTCATGGAGCAAGAAACGCTGGTCGTCCCAAGAAGACATACGTCAAGCAACTTGAGGACGATAGTGGATGCACTGCGGAAGAACTGGCAAACGCTATGAGAGACAGAGATGGATGGAGGAAACGTGTCGTAGAAAGCCGAGCAAGCTCAACCTGATGATGATGAAAAAAAACGGTTTAAGTTATGATGTTTATTTTTCAACACATGCTCCATCTAAGTCAATACACTTCAGCAAGTTGATACCAGCCTTTAAATCTGTGTAAATCTGAGGGCCATGCAATTTAAACCATGTCAAAGCAGCTTTTTGTACATCTTCAACTGGGGATCATCTTCAACCTCATCTCTTCCACTTCTAACACGACTTATCCATTTGTAGGGTGTTGATTTCTTTGGGGCATTGTCCCCATAAACCTGCCCCAGAGCGTCAATGATTTGGCTGCTATTCCACCCTAGCTTCACCATGAATTTGATGTTTTGATGGAGGCCAGGGGGCCATATTGCTCAAGTGGGTGTTGACTTCCAACTGGCGGCGCTGCATTGCAACATACATTTAAGGGTTCATGTTAGAACATGTTATGACACGTTAGTACGAGAACGTACAGGTGCATTGAGATCAAAATTCCTTTATATGATTTCTAGTGACGTACTTTTTCCACAAACTTTTTGAAGCCTCCTCGTATAACAACAAATTCATTCACAGATACAGTAATTGCTGCGTCAAGTAAAAATACACAAATCATACATATCTATCTCTCTATCCATCCATCTACCTGTTTGTCTATCTATCCATCCATCCGCCTATCTATCTATCCAATCTATCTATCTGCCTACCTGTTACCTGTCTACCTATCTATCTATCTATCTGCCTACCTGTTACCTGTCTATCTATCCAATCTATCTATCTGCCTACCTGTTACCTGTCTACCTATCTATCTATCTATCTGCCTACCTGTTACCCGTCTACCTATCTATCTATCTATCTGCCTACCTGTTACCTGTCTATCTATCTGCCTACCTGTTACCTGTCTACCTATCTATCTATCTATCTGCCTACCTGTTACCTGTCTACCTATCTATCTATCTATCTGCCTACCTGTTACCTGTCTACCTATCTATCTATCTATCTGCCTACCTGTTACCTGTCTACCTATCTATCTATCTATCTGCCTACCTGTTACCTGTCTACCTATCTATCTATCTATCTATCTGCCTACCTGTCTATCTATCCATCCATCTGTCTACCTGTCTATCTATCCATCTGCCTACCTGCCCACCTATCTGTGTCTGTTTGGCTATCTATCTACCTGCCTATCTATCCACCCATTCTCTTACATGACACCAGTCCATGGCGCCATAAAAGGTTGGGGAAGCTGCTCTAACACATAACAGACCTGTCAACTCCTAAACACTTAAACGGGGGCGTACCATGAAGAAAAGTGCCCCAAAACTGGGAAAAATGAGGCAAAATGGGGAGATTTTGCATAATGAAAGCTATAACCATTTTCACAAGAGAAGACATCTCTCACCCACACCAAAGTGGGTGGGAGATCTCATCAGACGGGGAGAGTTGACAGGTCTGATATAAAATTATGCTTATAGTTGTTTTTTTTCTTCTCATAATATTCCACCTTTTTCAACTACGTATTAGTTTAGCTGTTAAATATTTATTCCTCACATTTCATGAATCTTTAAAACCATCTCGACAACTCAAGTTACTTCCTTAACGGTATATATGACCTTATAAGGACATTCATAAAATGTAATTTTGTTTCATGACATTTTAATTAGCCTAAAGCCTAACTAACAATTAATAATATATCTTCTATTCGGTTTTTTTTAATCACTAGAGTGTAATAAAAGTCACTTGTATTTTCTCACTAAAACAATTCATTCACCTACCTTCATCCTTCGTTATATTCTTCTTTTGTCATTCCGTGTGTTTTTCTGTCCACAAAGAGAATAGCTTAGAGTAAGTAAAGTGTTTACAACAGAGTTTTATCTCTACGTGGGCATAAAAAATGTGGTCGGGAGGATAGCCTTCCATTTTATATTACTTTTAAAACGTTGTATAAGACTCTTCTTCATTTTCGCTCACTTATACCTAAGAGGATCGTAGGGGTAGAGTCCTCAAACAATTCTTCCAGAGGTTCCTGTCAGAAGCAACCGGCTCCAATTTATCTGGCAGGATCCCTAAACGAGACCAGCCGAGTTCATGGATGATATCCAACCATCTTGCTCAGGGTCTACTCCTGGGTCTCCTGTATGTTGATAATGAGAATCAATTAATTTATAAAATAATTAAAAAATAATCAATTAATTAAGCGAGCTTGTATAAAGCTTGTCTAATTATTGAAAACATTGATGCCATTGCCTTGATCACAGAGGAAATGAGCCAAGCTCAAGCACTGCTCACACGTGTCGAGGTTGAATCAGGCAAAATAGGACTGCATCTCAATGCATAGAAGACCGAAATCCTGCATTACAATCAGGTTGGTCCAGCTCCATTGTTGTACCGTCAACAATCATATTGATTGTTGACGGTACAGCATTCAATACAGTTGAGAAGTATCCTGGTGCATGGATGCACAGCTCATGTAAGGACTTTAAAGTTAGAAAAGCATTAGCATGCCACAAGCTGCTGAAGGTGTGGAAGTCTGACCTAAATCGCAAAATTAAGGAGCGCTTCTTCCTAGCATCTGTTGAGTCCGTCCTGCTTTACGGCAGTGAAACGTGGACTATTGACAAAGTGCTGTGCAAGAGACTTGACGGATGTCACACGAGGATGCTGAGAATGGCTCTCAACATTTCTTGGAAACAGAAGCTGACAAATAAAGAACTATACAGATCACTACCACCAGTCTCAGAAAAAGTTGCCTGCCAGCGAATGAAACTGGCTGGGCAGTGCATCTGTCAAGAAACAGCATCTCAACTTGTGATCTGGAGACCGGTGGTCGAACGAAGAATTGTGGGAAGACAGGCCGTCTCCTTCATTGATACCCTGCTGAGTGATGTCAACATTGATAACATCGATGAACTGAGAAATGTCATGCGTGGATTAGAGAAAGCTGCTGAATCTTTGCGAGTGTAAACTCGGCCGAAGAAGAAAGAATTAATTAATTAATTGATTTTTTTAATTGTCTTAATTAATTGATCCACATTATCAACATGCGCGTCTAAAAAGTCACCAGCCACCTCCTACTTCACCTTCTTCAGTTCCTTTGGCTCCCTCTGAAGTATTACCTGATAGAAGATCTCCATTCCGGGATAATACCTGATGGGAGATCTCCATTCTGAGATAATACGTGATAGAAGATCTCCATTCTGGGATATTGTCTGGTGGAAGATCTCCACTTCTCCTTGTTGCACGCCTCGTCACGGACCTATTCTCCCATTCCAGGCGCATGTCTACCAGATCTTCCTCCACTGACCTCAATCAGGTCTTTATCGATCTGATTTGCTTCCTGCATCCTCCTCCTCCTCCTAGCTTTCATTCGTGGAGTAAGGGGCCTTCACTCGTCTCTTCGTGGACATACGGAGTACATGACCAACCAAACATCTTCCGACATTGTACGGAGATCGTGCCCCGTAAACTATTCTGTTAGGCCTTATTCCATCGGGACATTTCCTTGACCCCCTCCTTTGTAATGTAACCCCACCAAGAAAGCCTACGTATGGTCCCATAGAAGTTATTTGTAAATCGGTAGATTCTCCAAGGCTCAGCTGAAAAGTTCATAGAATGACCAGAATACTCTCATGGAATGAGCAAATGAGGTTTATTTTTCAACATAGTCTCTGGAAAGAAACAATGCAGTTATTGATAAGAAGAGTTGGAATTAATGCCTGCAAGATTTCACAGCTCTAGCATCACTCCTTCATAGTCAGCATATAAACTTTTCAGCCTCCCCTCGTGCGAGGCTGACCCCCGATACTCTCATGGGATGACGAAATAAGGTTTATTTTTCAGCAGTCTCTAGAAGGAGCAGAAAAAGAAGAAAATGAAAAAGAAAAAAAAGAAGGTGAAGTGATGGAATATGGAATAAGAGGAGAATCTAGATGATTTTTGTGGCTGCTATTTCTAGCAGGTTGGGCGACAAGGGTTAGCGAGAAATTACTTTGTTTGTTCCATCAATAG
Organism: Eledone cirrhosa; assembly: GCA_964016885.1. Lineage (NCBI taxonomy): Eukaryota > Metazoa > Mollusca > Cephalopoda > Octopoda > Eledonidae > Eledone > Eledone cirrhosa. The sequence continues at coordinate 3,125,509 of OZ024762.1, forward strand.
AAAATATATCTAGCAGGGATTCAGAAAATTAACAAATTTCATTTCCTTGTTATTGTTGTTGTTATTGTTGTTATTATTGTCGTTATTGTTGTTGCTGTTGTCGTTGCTGGTGTTTTAAGTGTGTGTGAGTTTGTGTGAGTGTATGTGAGTGTATGTGTGAGTGTGTGTGTGAGTATGGGAGTGAGAGCAAGTGTGTGCCGTATGCGTGTTAGTGTGCCGTGTGTGTGTGACGTGTGTATGTGTGAGTTTGTCTGTATGTGTGTATGAGTATGGGAGTGAGAGCAAGTGTGTGTGTGTGTGTCGTATGTGTCTTTATGGGACACCATATGTATATATGAGTGTACGGTGTGTATGTTTGTGCGTCGTATATATATATATGTTTGTGTATATATATATATTTATATATGTTTGTGTATATATATATATTTATATGTTTGTGTATGTATATATATATATTTATGTTTGTGTGTATATATATATATATATGTTTGTGTGTATATATATATATATATATATATGTGTGTATATATATATTTATAAATGTTTGTAAGTGTATATATATATATTTATATGTTTGTGTGTGTGTATATATATTTATGTTTGTGTGTGTGTGTGTATGTATATATATATATTTATATGTTTGTGTGTGTGTATATATATATATGTTTGTGTGTGTGTATATATATATTTATATATGTGTGTGTGTGTATATATATATTTATATATGTGTGTGTGTGTATATATATATATATGTGTGTGTGTGTGTATGTATGTTTGTGTGTGTGTCATATGCTGTTTTTTATGGATTTTTCTCTGTTTCCCTTTAATCTAATTTCCTAAAAACTAGCATAATAAACTGGAATAAATGTTATTTTCCCATCAATGATCAATCACTGATCAACAATCGATCTCCCTGGAGCATTTTTTCCTAGTTATTTCATTCCAAACACATTTGTTTACATTTATAAATATTTCTTTCGCGGGCAAATTTTCATTTTTTGTTTTTTTCTTCTTCGCTCTTGTTTTTTACTTAATTTGATTTTCGTTTTGTTTCGTTTGGATTTTTGTTTTTATGCTTCCCTTTTTTTTTCAATTTTCATCTTACATCATCATTATTATTATTATTATTAATTTGACGCATTGAGTTACGGCCCTTGCCATTCTGTGTTCAAATCCCGCCGAGGCTAGCTTTGCCTTTCATCTTTACGGGGTCGATAAAATAAAGTACCAGTAATACACTGGTTAATTGCTGGCTTTGTGTGTGCCAAAAGTAGAAACAATTATTATTATTTTATTGGTTTATTTAGTCAGGAGGAGGAACGAGTAAATTATCGTTTAATTAAAACACAATTATATCATTATTCATTTTTGTTATGTTTATTACTAGCTGATGTACCCAGCTTTGCCCAGGTAAACAGATGATAGAAGACAAGTAGAAAAGAAAATGGTTGTATTGGATGTTTGTCTGGTTTACAGTATGAGGCGAGACTGTGGTGTCTGTCTCTCTCTCAGTCTCTCTCTGCCTCTCTCTGCCTGTGTGTATGTGTAGTGTCGTGGGTGTATGTGTAGTGTTGTGTGTGTATATGTATGTGTAGTGTTGTGTGTGTGTGTGTATGTGTATGTGTGTCTGTATGTGTGTTACAAAAAAATAAACAGTAAAAATATCTTCCAGATACACCAGATTCTTCGTTTGACCGTTCCTGCATAGTATATGAAGATTTCTAGGTGTCTCCACTCTCGAACAACCTACATATGACTGTCCATGGGTAGAAAGGGATTCTCTGATTCAATTCTACAACTTTGAGACTTTGACCCTGAGTTTTATGTACAGTCCTAGCAAAACTGACAGATCTGAAGTCTTGATAATTTGACCCTGAGTTTTATGTACAGTCCTAGCAAAACTGACAGATCTGAAGTCTTGAGAATTTGACCCTGAGTTTTATGTACAGTCCTAGCAAAACTGACAGATCTGAAGTCTTGAGAATTTGACCCTGAGTTTTATGTACAGTCCTAGCAAAACTGACAGATCTGAAGTCTTGAGACTTTGACCCTGAGTTTTATGTACAGTCCTAGCAAAACTGACAGATCTGAAGTCTTGAGAATTTGACCCTGAGTTTTATGTACAGTCCTAGCAAAACTGACAGATCTGAAGTCTTGAGACTTTGACCCTGAGTTTTATGTACAGTCCTAGCAAAACTGACAGATCTGAAGTCTTGAGAATTTGACCCTGAGTTTTATGTACAGTCCTAGCAAAACTGACAGATCTGAAGTCTTGAGACTTTGAATGGCAGCTCGGTAAAGGAAGGGATGAGAGGAATCTTAGGAATAAATGCATTTTCTCCTCGATGATTGCCTCCAGGGATAGTGACCTCTAGGAGATGGTTCATCATCCTCCTGGCTGTAAAGTGTGTGCCATTGTATAGAAGTAGTGGGTCCAGGTTTCTCAAAAGGATGATGGAAGTTCCAATATTTTATATTATATGTAGATATATAGATTATATATAGATATATATATACTATATAGATTATATATAGATATATATATACTATATAGATTATATATAGATATATATATACTATATAGATTATATATATAGATAATTGTATATAAATGTGTGTTTGTGTGTGTGAGTGTGTATGTGTACACGCATGTGTGTGTGTGAGAACTAGCGTCCGAATCTTGTGTTTAATTCTGTGATTCTGATTAAGTACTTATGTGAAGATGTGTGTATGTAAGTTACTAAGGCGTAACGTACGTAACGATGAAGGAGTGTAGAGATGGGAGGGGGTGTAGAGATGGGAGGGGGTGTAGAGATGGGAGGGGGTGTAGAGATGGGAGAGGGGGTGTATTTCGGATCAGTTTTCTTTGTCGCCATTCCATCTTTTAATTGCTCCAGCTTAATACTTTCTGACAACAAAGTAAATATATTAAATAACAATCTATTTGATATTTCCAACTATTTTATTTTGATGACAACTTTTAAATGGAAAATCTGAAAAAGGAGGGAAAACTGAGAAAATGGCGTTTGTTAGTTTAGTTTTACTGAAATATTTCACTTGCGGTTTCTCTGTTTCTTATTTCTGTATTTCTTATTTTATTTTAGTTTTATTTAATTTCAATTTATTTAATTCTAGTTATATAAATTTATTTTATTTTAGTTTATTTTAGTTATTTAAATTTATTTTATTTTATTTTTATTTTATTCTACTTATATAAATTAATTTTATTTTATTTAAATTTCATTTAATTTTATCTTGATTTTATTTACATTATATTTTAATTAGGTTTTATTTAATTCTATTTTAATATTTATCTTATTTAAATTCTAATTTTTGTTTTATTTTATGTTATCTAAATTTTATTTCATTTTATTTTTGTTATTTGTTTGAGTTTTTTTTATTCTTTTTATTTTTTTGTTTAATTTTCGTCAAATTCGACAATTTGATATAGTGTTCCTTCCAAATTTTAAAAGTATGAAATAATGGCTTTTTTCCTAAACCTTAGTAATCTTAATAACACGATGTTGTTACAGGAAGATAACACCTTGTTTTGCTTAAATTTCCTCCAAAAGATTCCAATACACACACAGACGCATACAGACATATACGCACATAGACACACTCACACAAACACAGACCTATACACACACAAAAACCTATACACATATGCATATATACACACACACGTGCACATATATATACACACATTTATATACACACACACGCACATATATATACACACATGCACATACACACACGCACATATATACACACACACAAATGCTCACATATACAAACACACAAAATACACAATACAGACACACGCACACACAATTGCTCACACATACATACACAAATGCATACAGGTATAAACACACATACATATACACACACCCATACATACATATACACACACAGAGTTGCCAACACATACGCACACAAATGCATACACTGGTATACAGAGAGAGAGAGAGAGAGACCTACACAGACGCATTAACTTCTTCAAATATGACATTTTTAGACATTAGATCGCCAAGCAAACAGCGACACACCCTTGTGACCTTTTCAAACTTAAATGAGTTCTGTCGTTTAGTTGGTCGCTTCATTTCCTTCCACCTGTTCTACCCTGCCTGCCTGCCTGCCTGCCTGCAAACAAAAACACAGGAGGCAATTTTTACAGTTATATTAGGCTCGTTATTGCTCCTATTAGTCTACTCACCCTCTACAAATACCCTAAACTGAACGCCAACCTGTACCCCTCCCCAGACTCTCTTTACACAACCAGACCTTAACAGTCACCTAATGGAGGAAGACGGACGTTATCAAGCCACAGCTGTCATATTACGTAGTTTCTATATAATACAGCCAAACCTATTATTATCTGCAGCGACCACTCCCCTTGTGTGTGTGTGTATGTATATATATATATATATATATATGAGTCGTGACAACACTGGTGCCAAGCTGTGTCAGTCCTTCCCTTTCTCTTGGACCAGTGTCTGGTGAGAGAGCCGGTTTAATCGCCAACCACTCGACCATGAAGCATTTTTTGGTAGGGATGGGTTTTAGGGGGAAGAGGTTTTTAGGGTTTTTAGTCATTTTTATTTGTTTGGCTTTATTTTTGCTCACAAGGAATTGGTCAACCTGGGGCTATAGTATAAGGCAATCCTCGCGGTGCCAAATAAGACTTTAAATTAGAGTTAAGAAATGCCTCGTCACACACACATACACACACAGTGTCATGGTGAATCTCCCTGAGAACTTCAACGGTACATGTATCTGTGGAATGCTCAGCCACCTACACTATAATACATGAACTGAAGCTATAAATTCAAAGAGCCAGCCATGTCACACACACACAGTGTCATGCTGAATCTCACTGAGAACTGCGTCAACGGTACACGCAGGACCTATGAGAGGGGGTAGGGGTTCAGCCGGTACTTTGTTCCCTGGGTCCAAGAGCTAAGAAGCCCCCACAGCAACCAAGCAACACCCATTTTGAGAAAAATCTTTGCCTGCTTCTGACTCCATGGGGCTCTTGTACCGCCCTGCGAAATTTCTTTTGGATGCCCTAGGTACATGTGTCTGTGAAACGTTCTATAGAATGCTCAGCCCACATATACACGTAAATTTCACGAGCAGGCTATTATATTGACCGAACCAACCGACGAAGGTCCAATATTGTTTGTAGTGAATTTTACGAGTGGGTTATTCCATTAATCGAAACCAACTAGAACACTCACCGTCGAAACCGACGGAGATCCAATATTGTTTGTTGTCCGTCCACATAGTAAATTTCACAAGTAGGCTATTCCATTTTTCGAAACCAACTGAAACCGACGGAGATCCAATATTGTTTGTTGTCCGTCCACATAGTAAATTTCACAAGTAGGCTATTCCATTTTTCGAAACCAACTGAAACACTTGCCGTCGAAACCGACGGAGGTCCAGTATTGTTTGTAGTGAATTTCAATCAGTTGATTGAACCAACTGAAACACCCACCGTCGAAACCGACGGAGGTCCAGTATTGTTTGTTGTCCTCTCACATAGTAACTTTCACGAGTAGGCTAGCTATTCTATTAATCTAAACCAACTGGAACACTCGCCGTCTAAACCGACGGAGATCCAGTATTTGTTTCTTTGTTTGTTTGTTGCCCTCCACAGACCTCGCCATATGTAAATGATGTGTTTCAACCGCAGGCAGGAATTCATAAAGACGTGAGGTTTCTACATTTATCGTTGGTTGCTTTCATGTCACTCACACTATGAGCAGACTGAAACCTATTCAAAGTGATAGCTCACCTCACAACTCACACAGACACACGTATATGTGTGTATCTATATATCTCTACATCTATACATATCTACATCTAGATCTATATATATCTAGATCTATCTATCTATATAGATATATAGATATATATATAGCTATCTATCTATCTGTCGTGCTCCTGTGGCTAATAAAGAAATATATCTATCTGTCGTGCGATAGATCGATGGTAAGATTTTGTAAAAATTTTCCTAACTTTAACAATGTCGAACGCTAGACAGCGAGAAGAGAAGGAAAGAGACAGATATAAGCGTTATATCTCCCTCTATTTCCATAGAAGTATCTATGGAGACGAACAACAACAAAACTTCGTTTCGTAAAGAAATGAATATTCACACAACAAAAGATGAAAATAACAGCCGACAACAGACAGCAAAAAACACAGAAAATGCTGAAAATGCTGAAAATGAAACAATTGACACAACTACACACGAAAAAAACCAACAACAACACCAATAAGATGAAAAATGTAAACAACGACGACGACGACAATGATAACAACAACAATAACAACGACGATGACAGCAACAATGATAACAACAACAACACCAACAACAACAACACGAAAAACTCCACAAACAAGTAAAAGATTTCCTTCGCAAAAACCGTCCAAAAGACGGAACTGTTTACATACCTTGACATTTCCAATGCTAGGGAAATGTTAAGTGATGCAAAGCAGTGTGTAACTTTTGGTGAGAGTGGTGCTTTCAGCATCACTTCTCAACAGTTACGTAGAGAAACTGTCCTAAAAACCAGTAATTTTTAGGACAGTTTCAAATGTGGCGAAAAAACCAGTCCAATTATCTCAAAACGACATTGAACTGGTTCTGAAAAATTCCATGAAGGATATTGCCTTCATTCAAAAAGGTAAACTTTTTGGAAGCATTTCGGTGTTGTTGAAAGACCAATTGACGGCACAAAATTATTCTGTGTCGCCGATTGTGTGATAGACACACATATACATATATATATACACATACATATACACGTAGACACACATATACATATTTATACACATACATATAGACACACATATACATATTTATACACATACATATAGACACACATATACATATATATATACACATACATATAGACACACATATACATATATATACACATACATATAGACACACATATACATATTTATACACATATACATACATATACATATATATATATACACATACATATACACGTAGACACACATATACATATTTATACACATATACGTACATATATATACACATACATATACATATTTATACACATATACATACATATAGACACACATATATACATATATATATACACATGCATATACACGTAGACACACATATACATATTTATACACATATACGTACATATATATATATACACATACATATAGACACACACACATATTTATACACATATACATACATATAGACACACATATACATATATACACATACATATACACGTAGACACATACATATTTATACACATATACGTACATATATATACACATACATATAGACACACATACATATTTATACACATATACATACATATAGACACACTACATATATATATATACATAGACACACATCTGCATATATATACATATAGACACATATACATATATATATATATATATACATATAGACATGAATAAGACCCGTCCCACCCTTGCAAGCAGGGAAAAGCGGACGTAAAATGATGATGATGATAGACACACATAAACATATATATATATTTATATATACATACATATAGACACACATATACATATATATATACATACATATAGACACACACATATATATATACATACATATAGACACTGCTAAAGAGGAATCCCATTGCGAATCATCTTCCAAAATACCACGCTTAAAGCAGGCTTCCTGGTACGTATCACATATTTCTCCAACAGTTTTGAGGTCCTGAAAACTTTAGGGATTCAAAATCACACACACACACACACACACACACACAGACAGACATCCTCAGTTTTATATATATAGATATATTATTTACAATGTGCATGTAGACAGGTCTTTCCTGAGACATTCTAACCACATGCCCATAGTATGGCAGCTGTGATCTCTCAATTTGGAGTAGTGGCTCTACCTGGAGTGACTCACTGATCTCCGAGCTACGCACTTTATCGACTAACCTTACTCCAAAGACCCTTCGGAGGAGGAACCCCATTTCAGCCGCTTGTATTCGACTAATTGTTTTTTTAATCAGATGGAGACAACCTAGAAAAATTACCGATTTACAAACTTTATACCCTGCACCTGACATTCGTAGTTTAAACCCCATTTATTTACTGCAGCTGTTAGTATTTAGCAGTATTGTGTTGTTATTTTCTGTATTGAAAGCAATGTTTTCAATATATACATGATAGGTCTAAGGATGATGAGAAGTGGTGATGGCCCGTGAAACATATACACACCAGGTCCGAATACAAAAGAACCAAACTCCCACAGCTCCCACATATACACTACGTCTGAACACAAAGGAACCAAACTCCCACTGCCACTCCTGTTCTCCCCATCTCGAACATATATCACCATCAAGCAATGACTTACCATAAATGTTGATTTGTCAACTTGTATGGAAAATTCATCAATCCGGGAGATTATAAACGAGTTCATGTTTGACGTGGGTAGCCATTTTGTTTATACGTCAAGAAATTGTTAAGTGGAGCACTAGGTTATTATTAAGTGGAAATGTCTTGATAATTGTGTCGGAGTTTTTTTATGCATTAGAGACAAGAGAACTTCTTCAATAATTGTTTCTACTTTAGGCACAAGGCCAGCAATTACCCAGTGCATTACTGGTACTTTATTTTATCGACCCCGTAAGGATGAAAGGCAAAGTCAACCTCGGCGGGACTTGAACTCAGATCGTAAAGGGACGTAACTATGCTGGAAAGCATGGCGTCCGACCCTCTACCGATACTACCAATCCACCGCCCTAATAATTGTTTCTACTTTAGGCACAAGGCCAGCAACTACCCAGTACATTACTGGTACTTTATTTTATCGACCCCGTAAGGATGAAAGGCAAAGTCAACCTCGGCGGGATTTGAACTCAGACTGTAAAGGGACGTAACTATGCTAGAAAGCATGGCGTCCAACCCTCTACCGATACTGCCAATTCACCGCCCTAATAATGTCAAAGTAAGGTGTCTCCTATAATGTGCGACTTACTAGGATTTGGGACCAGTAACGTAATGCTGTATAATTCAATAATTGTTTCTACTTTTGGCACAAGGCCAGCAATTACTCAGTACATTACTGGTACTTTATTTTATCGACCCCGTAAGGATGAAAGGCAAAGTTAACCTCGGCGGAATTTGAACTCAGAATGGAAAGGGCTGTAACTCTATGCGTCAAAGCATGGCATTCGACTCTCTACCGATACTGCCAATCCACGCTATATAATTCAATAATATTGTCATCCAGCTGCGTGGTTGCTTTCTGAAATTCTGTATTCAACCTTTAACGCTCTTCAAACGAAGTTGTAAGGGATATAACTAAGATTTTTGCTCTGGTCAGCATGCTTAGAATATAAATGACATTTTAAAACATGAAAGCTTCGTGGCTTCGTTGCATGTTTGGTTGCAAAGAATACATATTGGTAGTTTTCTGCTCTAAGAAGCGATAAACCCATAAGATAAATAAATAATACTGTATTGACGACAAATTTTCTTAAATGGAGTCATTGTGGGTGTTTAAAAAATTGTACAATACTAAGAGAAAATAGTAGGAACAATAAATAACAAAATTGACCTTCACCAAGTTATATTGTTACTCCAAGTCCGTCTTCAATAATCTATAGAACATAGCTCACGAGCTTGTACAAGACGAACTGTTAATTTACTGCAGACTTGTCATTGAACTGGTGAGCAGAAAAAACGGACTTCCGGTCAGGCAGAACACATTACCTAAATTTCAGTTCTTGCCTTTGTCATCCAATAAATCAGTTTATTTGACATAGTTTAACTACAGCTATAACAGGTTCCTTTGAGAAAAAAAAATTTTTTCGGGTAACTTATGCTGAAATTATGAGGAGGCACGTGACTTCGTGATAAGGGAGTTAGACTTACGATCATAATGTCGTGGGTGCGATTCCTGAGCTGGGTTGCGAGTTGTGTTCTTGAGCAAAACACTCATTTCACGTTGCCCCAGTATACTCAGCAGAACATGAGTACCAGCAATTGTTGGGGGTTAATCCTGCAATGGACTAGCGTTTTGTCCAGGGGGAAGTCTTGTTATTCACTAGTGGTAAGGGTGTTGAACTTACGATCATAATGGCGTGAGTTCGATTCCTAGACTGGGTTGTGTTGTGTTCTTGAGCAAAAATCTTCATTTCATATTGCTCCAGTATACTCAGCTGAAAATGAGTACCAGCAATAGCTGGGGGTTTAACCCTGTGATGGACTGGCGTCCTGTCCAGGGGGAAGTCTTTACTTTCAGTCGCTTCACGCCATGAAACCGGGATAAGCACCAGCCAAATGAGCCTTCTGGCTTAGATTTTGGAACTATGTTGAAATACATTCTTAATTGTTTCTACTTTTGACACAAGGCCAGCAATTACCCAGTTCATTACTGGTACTTTATTTTATCGACCCCGTAAGGATGAAAGGCAAAGTTAACCTCGGCGGGATTTGAACTCAGAATGGCAAGGGCCGTAACTCTATGCGTCAAAGCATGGCGTCCGACCCTCTACCGATACTGCCACTTAACACTCAAAATCCGATATCCCCCAAAATATTCTGTTCAGTTGAAAAGTTGAAATGGCCCAGGTTGAGAAAACCTGCTCTGTGTCAAGGTATCTCAAAACATGACCCTCAGATTAATTTTCTTTGTCCTGCGATAGAATGAAAGAAAATTTGTCCCCTCTACATTTTGTACTACATATATCCTAGAAATGATTTAGGCCAACAATTTTGGGAGAAGGAAAAGTCGGTTAAATCGACCCCAGTGCGTTACAGGTACTTTATTTATTCAACCCAATAAGAATGAAAGACAAAACTAACCTAGGCAGATTTCCAAGGTTGGCTAAGGAACACTTCAAAAGAGATGTCTACTGGGAACAGCAAAGCCCTCCTCATATGTCCTGTAGCAGCTTGATGTTCATTTGGGCTATTTTCTGGTTAAGTACACAGAAATGACTGAGATATCAAATTCATTATTCTTCTTCTTCTTCTTCACCCACTTATTCCTGAGAGGGTCGTGGGGACAGAGTCCTCAAACACTCCCTCCAGCAGGTCCGTCAGAAGCAACCATCTCCAACTGATCCTGCTGGATTCCCAATCGTGACCAGCCAAGCTCATGGATGTTATCCAACCACCTTGTTCGGGGTCTACCCCTGGGTCTCCTGCCTCTTCCTTTCAAACTCAGAACTATAATTTCTCAGATAAGTGGCTTACGTCTAATTAAACAGGTAAAGCCGCCGTCTCTTGTTATTTTGAATAATAAAATCACTTTCAAAAAATATAATCTTTATTTAACCAACAGGGGAAAAAAACAAAACAGAACATCTTTTTTTAATATTGGTTTCTGATTTAGGCACAAGGCCAACAATTTTGAGGGAAGGGGAAAGTCGATGAAATCGACCCCAATGCATTACTGGTACTTTATTTTATCGACCCTGTAAGGATGAAAATCAAAGTAAACCTCGGCGGGATTTGAACTCAGACCGTAGAGCCTGTAAAACATGCCCGATGCTCTACAGATACTGCCAATCCCCTTCCTTTTTTTTTTAAATAATTGTTTCTATATTTGGCACAAGGCCAGCAATTTGGGGGAGAGGAAGAGTCAATTAAGTCGACTCCAGTACATTACTGGTACTTTTTTTTATCGACCCAATAAGGATGAAAGGCAAAGTTAACCTCAGAATGTAGAAGCAGCAAAACATGTTTTCCAACGCTCTACCGATTCTGCCAGTCCACCAGCCTTTTGTTTTGTTTTTCAATAATACAAAATAAAGTTTCTTTTTTTTTAGGGGGAGGGGGGGTATTGGCAACTAATTTATTGGAATGTCCAGAAAAATGTCCAAACATCTCACATTGAAAGAATAATTAATTTAACAAGGAATTATTGGTGCTACTTTAGAATATGGTCAACCAATGTCCAGACATTTGACAAGGAATTACTGGTGTCATGTGGTCAATCGATGTCCAGAATAGTGTCTAGACATTTGACAAGGAGTTATTGGTGTCATGTGGTCAATCGATGTCCAGAATAGTGTCCAGACATTTGACAAGGAGTTATTGGTGTCATGTGGTCAATCGATGTCCAGAATAGTGTCCAGACATTTGACAAGGAGTTATTGGTGTCATGTGGTCAATCGATGTCCAGAATAGTGTCCAGACATTTGACAAGGAGTTATTGGTGTCATGTGGTCAATCGATGTCCAGAATAGTGTCCAGACATTTGACAAGGAATTATTGGTGTCATGTGGTCAATTGATGTCCAGAATAGTGTCCAGACATTTGACAAGGAATTATTGGTGTTATTTGGTCAACCAATGTCCAAGAGAAGTGTCCAGACACTCAACAATTATTGGTGCTATGTGGTCAACCAATGTCCAGATATTTGACAGTCAAAGAACATTATATTTGCTGCCCTATCAGACACACTTTTTAAAAAACAAAAAAACAAAAGAAAAAACCATTTTAAAATCCTCCCAGCTTCCCACACATTTTTATCACCGGTGGGAGACTGAATGGAGATGAGGGTAATCATGGTTAAAAAACATTTAGTTTGTATTACTATTAGTATTACTAATACAGTAATACAATTATTTAGTATTAGTAATACAGTTTAGTTAGTATTAGTATTACTAATATAGTAATACAATATAATTTAGTTTGTATTACTGTTAGTATTACTAATACATTAATACAATACAATTTATATCAGTAAAATGATGTCAAACTTATACAAGAGTTTCTGGAAAGACAAGGAAATAATTTTTAATAAATTTATGAAGAAATGTACTAAAATTCTTATTTTCTCAAAATGTCCGTTTAAAACCAGAGGGCGTCCAATAGGCCAGCAAATACAGTAATTCAACAAGGGATTCATTAGGGATACTTTAGTATGTGGTCTACAACGGTATCTGTAGTCTCTGCTGTGTAATAACTTCTCTTGTCTACTAGAGTTAAGATTAGGGCTAAAGTTAGGGTAAGGGTTAGGTGGTAGGGTTTTGTTTGTTGAGATAGACAACACACTCAACTGTAAATAACCAGGTAGACCAAATACTGGACTGTAAATGACCAGGTAGACAACACACTGAAGTATAAATGACCAGGTAGACCCGCCCCCCACTAAAGTGGCACCAATATATGAAGGACCCTCACCAAATACTAACTTCAAAATTAAGAAAATGTTTGTAAAGGTGAGGGTAGTGAGAAAAGAAAACCAAATAATGTAAAAAAATGAATTAACAGCAATGATTTGTAATGTTTCAGTTGTTTGTGTAAGTGGCTGAGCATTCAACAAGCACGTGTACCCTTAACGTAAGTCAGCATCACACTGTGTGATAAGTTATATTCCACTAACACATGTACTCTTAAAATATTTCTCAGGGAGATTCAGTATATCACAGGGTGACAAGTTTAGCCCCTTTAAGATATTGTTCTCAAAATAAATGTTTCTACTTTTGGCACAAGGGCAACTATTATCCCCAGTGTATTACTGGTACTTTATTTTACCAACCCCTTAAGGATGAAAGGCAAAGTTAACCTCGGCTGGATTTGAACCCAGACTGTAAAAGGCCGTAACTCTATGCTGCAAAGCATGGCGTCCGACCCTCTACCAATACTGCCAATCCACTGCCCTGTTCTCAAAATAAATATCAGAATCTCATAAATTTGATATTATGTGAGATACAAACATTACAATAGTAGATAAAGAGTAATGTTAAAGAGTTAAGGTATTGTTCTCAAAATAAATAATATCAAAATCTCATAGATTCAATATTATGTGAGATAATTATGTAAGATAAAGCCTTTACCATTAAAATACAATAGTAGATATAGAGTAATGTAAATGCTAAAGGGTTAAACTGGCCATAGCTGGCCAGAATTCTCTCACTTCCTTCTGTTCAAACCGGCTGTAACTGGCCACTCATACTGACGTTAAGGTATTCTTCTCAAAATAAATAATATCCAAATAGATTTGATATTATGTGAGATAAAGTGTTTAACGTGAAAATACAATAGTAAATATAGAAAATACAATCGTAAATATAGAATAATGAATAATGGGTTAGAATTTTTAAAAAAATGAAAAGATAAGTTTTGACAAGTGGTGGAGAAAAGATGCTCAGGGATAGGAAGGCACATGAAACACAGATGTGCAGCTTACCACTGTGGTAACTGACTGAACTGTCCTCATAAACCATGGTCTTTTCAATTACTACATGATATATAAAGGGGGAGGGCTCCTCCTCACTTGAGGTATTCATCGATGTTGCTATTGTTGTAATCGTTGTTGCTGTTGTTGTTATTGTTGCTGCTGTTACTGTTATTGTTGCTGCTGTTGTTGTTACTGTTATTGTTGCTGCTGTCACTGTCATCATTATGCTGTTGTTGTTGTTAGTATTGCCATTTTTGAGGCCGGTTAAGGAACCAGAAACGGTGCCATCAGAGTGCTCTCCCTTGATGAAATCAACCTCTTCTAAAATCTACAGCAAGGCTATAAAAATGTTTATTTACAGGAACATTGGAAATATGATTCAATATAGGACACCAGTCGTGTGTGTGTGTGTGTGTTGTAGGGATGGTTTTGTGTGTGTGTGTGTGTGTGTGTGTGTGTGTTGGACGGATGGTTTTGTGTGTTGGATGGATGGTTTTGTGTGTGTGTATGTGTATGAGTTGGATGGCTTTAATTGTGTGTGTGTGTGTGTGTGTGAAAGAGTTGGATGTATGTTTTTAATTGTGTGTAAGAAAAAACAAATACTTTGATACATTCACACACACACTAACATCTGTTGCTCTAGCAACTATTTTGTGGTGTCCGCGGCCAGCTTACAAGACTCCATAGAACTATCCAGATGTTTGAAAGAGAGGTTTTCCGGTATTTGTATATCCTTCACAGTGGAAGCCACGGAGCTGTCGCAGAGCTTCTGGGTCCAGGAATTCATTGGGTAATTAAGGGTGTTCCAGAACAACGGGGTTCTGTTGTAATTGCTGAACCCTAGGTTTTGAGACGCACGTGCCAACTGGTAGCCGTTGCTTTGATAGAAGTATGAAGGGTTGAACTCAGAGCCTGTCATGCCACTGGTGGACATCTGTGATGGCGGATAGTATATAGAGTTGGCATTGGGCATGTTAGTACTACTACTTGTAGCAGTAGTAGTACTACTACTATTAGTACTACTAACACTACTACCAATATTGCTGCTACTACTGAAGCTAGTACCATCGGATATCTTGGTGGATGAAGCGAGGGCGCCACAGTTGGAAGCTGAGAAGGACGTCTTTGGGGTATAGTAGCCAAAGTCTGCTTGAGTTGGGGATGAATAGATGTAACCTGTTGGTGGCTGAGTGGAAGGTATCTGTAAGTTCAATGGCAGGTTTACATTAGGTATGGTCTGATTACCACTGATCTGTTGTACAACAGGATAGCTGTTAGACGCTGAAACGAAAGAATCTGAAATGCCAAAGGTTGACAAGAAAACGAAACAAATTATGCTGTGAAAACTTGATGAATAAAACAATTACATAATTACCTCCCCTGACAATTGATCTTAATCTGTTAGCTGCCGAGTATATTTTACAATTACAGTTGCTGGACTGGTTTGTTTTTTATTCATTAAAATGACTATTTTTTTAACCCTTTAGCATTTACATTAATATCATATTTTCCCGGTAAATACTTTATTTCACATAATTACCTCACATAATATCAAATCTATGAGATTTTGATATTATTTATTTTGAGAAGAATACCTTAACTCTTTAGTATTTACTCTATATATACTAATGTATTTTGGGGGTAGTCTTTATCTCACGTAATATCGAATTTATGAGATTCCAATATTATTTATTTTGAGAACAGGGTGGTGGATTGGCAGCATTGCTGCTTATAATGTAGGTATAGGCAGCTGGTTCTGGCCAGTTTGAACAGAAAGAGGTGAGAGAATTCTGGTCGGATATGGCCAGTTTAAGGGTTAACTGCCACACCTATTTTACACAGCTACAGTTGCTGTGCCAGGTTTTTTTTCAGTAAAATGACAAACATTTATTAACACATATCTGAATGATTGACAAACGTCACATCAATAAACTAGTAACGCCATCTAGCTTTGAAGTTAGGAACTGTTGGAAAAGAGTTCAAACATATTAGGACGAGTTATCTCGTCTACAGCACTGAAGAGGTTAAACAACTGTATTTAACCCTTTAGCCTTTAAACCAGCCGAATCAGGCCAGAATCACCTCTTTCTGTTCAAACTGGCTGTGATCAGCCACTCATACTGATGTTAAGGTATTGTTCTCAAAATAAATAACATAAAAATCTCTTAGATTCGATATTATGTAAGATAAGCCTTTACTATGAAAATATAATAGTATATATACTATTATATATATATATATATAATATATATATACTATTATACTCAGTCAATGTGGTTGGTATTAAGAAGGGCATCCAGCCGTAGAAAACCAGCCAGAAACACCCCTATATAAGCATGACATGGTCAGCCAACCCAACTTGCCTCTAAATGGGACCTGTCTAACCTATGCTAGCATGGAAGATGGACGTTAATCGATGATGATGATATATATATATATATATAAATAATATATATATCATCATTATATCGAACATGGCCATTTCCCTGACGGAATCAGGGTTTTGTCCTCTTTTCTATTCATCAACACTTTTGTCTTAGCTAGGTTCACTCTCAGTCCTCTTGCTTCCAACTGCTGTTTCCATAGCCAGAATTTATTCTCTAGCTCCTCTACTGATTCTGCTATAAGAACCAGATCGTCAGCATAGAGAAGTTCCCATGGGCATCCAGTCTTAAACTCCTCTGATATGGCTTGGAGGAATATAATGAACAAGAGCGGGCTGAGGACCGAACCTTGATGTACTCCTATTTATATCTGGAATTCCTCACTAAACTCCATTCCTACTCTCACTTTACTGACAGCACCCCTGTACATAGCTTGCACTGTCCTCACAAGCCATTCCTCAACACCTAGCTTCCTTAGGGACCACCAGATGACAGATCGGGGTACCCTATCAAAGGCCTTCTCTAGGTCAACAAAAGCTAAGTATAGTGGCTTATTTTTCTCTAAGAACCTCTCTTGTAATTGTCTCACCAAGAAGAAGGCATCTGTTGTACTCTTCCCAGGCACAAACCAAACTGCATCTCATCTAGTTTGACCCTTTCTCTAATTAGTTGTGCTAATATCCTTTCTGCCACTTTCATAACCTGATCCATCAGTTTTATACCCCAATAATTGCTCCTCTCCAGAGCATCCCCTTTACCTTTGTAGCAATTTATGAGAATACTGCTGCACCAGTCTTTGGGTATGACACCACCATATATAGCCTGATTGATGATGTGTGCAACCAGTTTAGTGCCAACGTCCCCTGATGCCTTCAGCATCTCAGCAACTATCTCCGATGATCCAGCAGCCTTACCATTTTTCATTTCCTTGATCGCCTCTTGGACCCTATATTCATCAATCTCAATAGCTGGTCCCTCTGTCAGATCTACTGAGGGTAATTTCTCTCTCTCCCATTCGTTCTCCACATTCATTAGTCTCTCATAATGACATTTCCAGGCCTCCTTTTTCTGATCATTTGTGACACTAAGTACACCGGCTTCATTCCAGACACATTTATCTCCAACAACATCCTGATTTGCATTGACACACTGCCTTGCAATGTGGAACACCGCACGCCTCTGATCTTCCTGTCGCAGAACATTCGCAAACCTCCTACTCTCAGCCTCCCTGCGTGCTAAGTACACCTGACGTCTAGCTTCTCTCTTAGCGGCTGTATATCCTTCTCTACTCCCACCCTTTTCCCAAGCCTTCCATGCTAGTCTTTTGTCTCTAATGGCCTTATCTACTGTGCTGTTCCACCACCAGGTCACTCTCTGTCTGGTTGGAGCTCTGCTCCAGCCACAAGTTTCATCAGTAGCCTGCAGTAAGTTGTCACGTAAGAAATTCCAGTTATTATCTATGTCATACGTCTCTAAATCGTCTTCTTTTTCGTCATACACATCTTGAAGGGCTTTCCTAAATTTGTATTTTAGTGAAAGGTCTTTTAGCTTCCAGACCTTTCTTCTCCACACCTTCCTGTATGTCTCATTCCATCTCTTGCTTACTGAGATATCATTACTTGTTGCTGTGCTTATAATCGTTTTGGCATTGATACATGGTTGGATGCCCTTCCTAACACCAGCGCCACTTTACAGCATGGACTGGGTGCTTTTATTTGTGCCACCAGCACTAGAGAGGATGTCTTACTGGACTCATGGGCCTTCTCTACCCCTCCATTTTACAGCATGGTCATAAAAAAAAATATATATATATATAATATAATATAGAGTAATGTAAATGTGAGATATGTGTGGTAAAGACCTTACCATGAAAATACAATAGTAAATATAAAGTAATGTAAATGTTATGTAAGATATTATGTGAAGTAAAGACTTCACCGTGGAAATACAATAGTAAATATAAAGTAATGTAAATATTATGTGAGATATTATGAGATAAGACTTTACCGTGGAAATATAATATATATATAGTGTAATGTAAATGTTATGAGATAATTATGTGAGCTAAAGATTTTACAAGGAAAATACAATAGTATATATAGAGTAATGAAAATATTATGAGATATTATGTGAGGTAAAGCCTTTAGCATAGAAATACAATAGTAAATATAGAGTAATGTAAATGCTAAAGGGTTAATGGATTATGCTGTCAAACAACTTGAAGAATAAAACAATTACATAATTACCTCCCCTGACAATTGATCTCAACTCTTAAAAAAGCTATTTATTGGATTATTAGACTCCCCTTTGTATAAGACCACCACCTGGTTTTAGAAGGACATTTTGAGAAAAAATAATTTTAGTACATTTCTTCATAAATTTATTAAAAATTATTTCGAACAGCAAAACAAACGAACTAAGTGAGAAATTAGGAATAAGAGGGATCAGATACTTGAGAGGAGATTACATTGGTGTGGTCATGTGATGCGCATGAAAGACGACAGCTGTATAAAAAAGTGCTGGTCGATCAAAATTGATGGAAGCTACGGAGTAGGTAGACCCAGAAAAACCTGGGACGATATGATAAAAACTCACCTTGCACACTTACACCTCTCTAAGACAATGTCACTGGATTGAGACCTTTGGCGCTACGCAGTAATACAGAAGACCCACCTTCCCTATGTGCAAAGTTAACCTAACCAGTAGGCACCTCTTAACCAAATATACACCCCAACCCACTACCCCGACTCCATCCTCCCACTCCCACCAACACCACCCCTTCTCTGTAAAATTATGTTGGTATCAAACTAAATTTTTTTAACCATGATTTTCCTCACACTCCATTCAGCCTTCTCTCGGTGATATAGGCGTATTGGACGCAGGGAAGATTTTTTGTTTTGGAGGGGGAAAAGTGTGTCTAATAGGCTGGCAAATACTGTATATATTACACTATATTTTACTCATTTTCAGCTGAGTATACTGGAGTAATGTGAAATGAAGAGTTTTGCTCAAGAACACAACACACAACCCAGTCCTGGAATCAAACCCATGACATTATGATTGTAAGTCCAACACCATTACCACTAGGCCACACTACAATCCCCTTAGACAGAAAGCCAGTCCATCACAGGGTTAAACTCCCAGCTATTGCTGGTACTCATTTTCAGCTGAGTATACTGGAGCAATGTGAAATAACACACAACCCAGCCCAGGAATTGAACCCACATTATGATTTTAAGTCCAACACCCTTACCACTTGGCCATGTGCCTCCAAAGAAATCTGGATGGACTGAGAGACACAGAACAATTTTGAGAAGGATCATGGAAGCTAAAAGACCACCAATGTTAAATATAGGTTCATTCACCAAAATCATTCTCATTTCCATTCTTTCTACCTTTGGGCTCTCATCACCTCTGCCTATGTCTTCCCTGGTCTTTCTCTACTATACCTACCTCATACTGGAATTTCTTGGCACTTCTTTACCCAACGATTAAAAACAACCAGCCCACACTGTAAAGTGGTTGTGTAGGTGTCATGAAAAAAAGCACCCAGCCCACATTGTAAAGTGATCGTGTAGGAGACACGGCAAAAAGCACCCATCCCACATTGTAAAGTGATCGTGTAGGAGACACGGCAAAAAGCACCCAGCCCACATTGTAAAGTGGTTGTGTAGGTGTCATGAAAAAAAGCACCCAGCCCACTCTGTAAAGTGGTCATGTAGGAGACACGGCAAAAAGCACCCAGCCCACGCTGTAAATGTGGTTGGTGTTAGGAAGGGCATCCAGCTGTAGAAAACCTGCCAGAAATACTCCTATATGAGCAGTACACGGTCACCTGACCCAACTTGCCTCTAATGGGACAAACCCGTCTAACACATGCGAGTGTGGAAAATGGATGTTAAACGATGATGACGATGATATACATTATATATGATATTGTCCAAGGGAAAAGAAAAGACAGATACAACTTAGCACTAGTGACATCACAATTCATTTCCACCAGTTGACTAAACTGGAACAACGTGAAATAAAGTGTCTTGCTCAAAGACACAACACACCACCTGCTCTATGACTCGAACTCACTACCTTACGATTGTGAGCCCAAAGAAATAACCACTAAACCACATGCCTTCGCACTATACATAGCGTATTTACTCAAATATAAGCCAAGGAATATGTGACCAAAAAATCAATTATATTCTTATATTTATATCCAAGGCCAATATTTTGAATATTTTCACCAACTTCAAATTCTATGTAAATAAGGTTTGAATTTTTGCCAATTTCTCAAACATAAAATTGTGGAGTCAGCTTATATTCGAGTATGGTCCTAAGGGAGTCATAGGGGCGCCATATTGACATACAGACCCCATATCCTCTCCAGGTTTCTTCCAGAGAAGGATAAAGGGTGAGAGAATGGAAGTGAGAAAGAAATATAGAGGAAGAATCGACCCCAGTATTAGACTGGTACTTTTTTAATTGACCATAAATGAATGAAAGGCAAAGTTGACCTTGGCAGTATTTGATGAGAGAGCCGCAATGAATACTGTTCTAACGACTCCTATTTGCCACCTATATTCGAGTATGTAGATGTAGAGTCCCCTAACTTCTGATAGTTGTAGGGGCACCATATTGACATACAGCGGTTCTTGGCCATTTTAAGCTTGGCAGAGCCCATCCCTTCTCCAGGTCTGACCTGGCGGAGTCCATCCCTTCTCCAGGTCTGACCTGGCGGAGCCCATCCCTTCTCCAGGTCTGACCTGGCAGAGCCCATCCCTTCTCCAGGTCTGACCTGGCAGAGCCCATCCCTTCTCCAGGTCTGACCTGGCAGAGCCCATCCCTTCTCCAGGTCTGACCTGGCAGAGCCCATCCCTTCTCCAGGTCTGACCTGGCGGAGTCCATCCCTTCTCCAGGTCTGACCTGGCGGAGTCCATCCCTTCTCCAGGTCTGACCTGGCGGAGTCCATCCCTTCTCCAGGTCTGACCTGGCGGAGTCCATCCCTTCTCCAGGTCTGACCTGGCGGAGTCCATCCCTTCTCCAGGTCTGACCTGGCGGAGTCCATCCCTTCTCCAGGTCTGACCTGGCGGAGTCCATCCCTTCTCCAGGTCTGACCTGGCGGAGTCCATCCCTTCTCCAGGTCTGACCTGGCGGAGTCCATCCCTTCTCCAGGTCTGACCTGGCGGAGTCCATCCCTTCTCCAGGTCTGACCTGGCGGAGTCCATCCCTTCTCCAGGTCTGACCTGGCGGAGTCCATCCCTTCTCCAGGTCTGACCTGGCGGAGTCCATCCCTTCTCCAGGCCTGAGTACAGCAGATTTCTTCCAGAGAAAGATAGAAAGTGAGAGAGAGGAGATGAGAAAGAGATGTAGAGGAAGAATCGACCTCAGTACTAAACTGGTACTTTTTTTTATCAACCATGATGAAAGGCAAAGTTGACCTTGATGGGATTTGAACTCAGAGAGTCGGAACAAATACTACAAAACCTTCCAATGTTCTAACTCTGCCAATTGATGGCCTATATTGAGTATACGCAGTTACTAATATATAAAATCTTACCTGGATTGACACAACCGGAATAGTCAGTAATTTGCTGACATGATTTATCACATCTTAAGCAACCTTTGAAAATATCCTTCACATTCATATCTGGGTGTCTTTGTAAGAGAATTTGTTGCCGACTTATTCGGCGCCGCTCCTCCACAAGAATACATTTTATGCAGTTACAAAGTAGATAGGGGCAAAAGCCTTTGTGTCCCTTCATTTTGGCATCGAAACCATGATTTCTACAACGAGAACATTTGGGGTTCCGATATGAAGTTGGATATGGTTTCTTCACATCCATAGCAGTGGTATCACCTTGGGGGGGAACACTAGAACTCTGGAAAGATAAACAATATTTAACTTAGATGAAAGACACAAAGGGATTTTGATTTTAATATATCTTCCTCACACAATCTTTCAGTCAAGTACTGGGGGTCGATAAATAAAAGTACCAGTTGAGTATTGAGGGGGTAAAATAAAATACCAGTGAAATATTGGGGTAGATAAAATAAAGTACCAATAAAATACTGGGGTTGATAAAATAATATAGTACCAGTGAAATACTTGGGTTGATATAATAATATAGTACCAGTAAAATACTGAGGCTGATATAATATAGTACCAGTAAAATACTGGGGCTGATATAATATAGTACCAGTAAAATATTGGGGTTGATATAATATAGTACCAGTAAAATACTGAGGCTGATATAATATATATATTGTCAGTATGATCTTTTTCAACTCCAAACAGACGGACATGCTCATGTGTATACACTAACTCATACATACACATTTACACACTCACTGAATCACTTCACATGCACGCACGCAGACGAATTCATACACACACAAAGACTCACACAGACATACACACTCACAGATAGACATACAGACACACACACACAGCAAGATACATGTGCGTGTGCATACACAAACTCATACATACACATTTACACACACATTGAATCACTCACATGCACGCACGCAGACAAATTGATATACACAAGACAGACATACACTCACAGATATAGACACACACACACTCAGAGAAACATATAGACATACACACACAGCGAGACACGTGTGAGTGTGCATACACAAACTCATACATACACATTTACACACTAAATCACTCACATACACGCAAGCAAATTCATACACACAGATTAAGACGCAGACAGACACACACAAAGGCACTTTCACAAACACGCGTGCACACTCATAGACACACGCACACATACACAACATTCATACGCCACAGACACACGCACACATACACAACATACATACGCCACAGACACACGCACACACGCACACATACACAACATACATACGCCACAGACACACGCACATTACACATACATACGCCACAGACACACTCACATTACACATACATACATACGCCACAGACACACGCACATTACACATACATACGCCACAGACACACTCACATTACACATACATACATACGCCAGACACACGCAAATTACACATACATACGCCAGACACACTCACATTACACATACATACGCCACAGACACACACACATACACAACATACATACGCCACAGACACACACACATACACAACATACATACGCCACAGACACACGCACATTACACATACATACGCCACAGACACACACACATTACACAACATACATACGCCACAGACACACGCACATTACACATACATACGCCACAGACACACACACATTACACAACATACATACGCCACAGACACATACACAACATACATACGCCACAGACACACACACATTACACAACATACATACGCCACAGACACACGCACATTACACATACATACGCCACAGACACACACACATTACACAACATACATACGCCACAGACACACGCACATTACACATACATACGCCACAGACACATACACAACATACATACGCCAGACACACGCACATTACACATACATACGCCAGACACACACACACATTACACACGCGGTCTTCCATCTTCAGATATTATCTTTTCATGTTTTCTAAATGTTGCTTATATTAGACAAAAATATCCCATAATTTCGGGAATATTGTGACAGGAAAATATATTTAAAACTTGGTCTCTTTCATCAAAGTTAAATATTTCACTGAAGAAAAGGTATAAAACCGACAGCAGAAAGAATTAGTTTCGATTAATAATAGAAACGGTGTTTAAATATCGGAAGTGAAATAGTAAAATATTAACGGTTTATAATTTAGGGAACAAGGCCAGCAATTTAGGGTGAGAAGAGAGGTGGAAGCATATACCCCCTTCCTTCAGTATTTCACTGGTAATATATCATATCAGCCATCAGTATTTCATGGTACTATATCAACACCAAGGGGGAAGTTGATGTATATCAATCTCCAGTATTTTACGGGTACTATATTATATCTAACCCCCTAATATTCCACTGGTACTCTATTTTATCAAACCACCATCCTCAGTATTTCACTAGTACTATCTATATACTACTAAAACTCTGTGGTTGTCTTGGGAAAATACTTTGAAAGGAAGTTGACACTGAAATGGGAATACAAATGGACTAAAGCAAGTTTCGCGTAAATCGGTGCACGGGTTCCCGAGATACGGGGTTTTTCAGGGTACCTTCATAAACAGAGAGAGAGAAGCATAGAGAGAAAGAGATAGAGGTTGTTAGAGAGTAAATTGAAAGAGAGAGAGAACTGGTGGTGTTGTTGAATGAAATGTGTGTTAATTCGTAGAGCTATAAATACATGTCTATATTTTAACTATTTAAAGATTATTTTTAAGTGAAATGATTCTTTAAAAAAATATTTTTAAGTAAACGTGAACAGGTCATGGTTAGTCTAGTATTATATAAATCCGCAGTATTTCACTGGTAGTATATAAAATCAACCCCAATATTTCACTGGTACTAAATCATTATATCAGCCCCACAAGGATTTCACTGCTACTATATTGTATCAAGTCCTAGTATTTCACTGGTATATCATTATATCAGCCCTAATATTTAACTGGTACTATATATCAATCCCGGTATTTCACTGCCATTGTGGATTGGTGTACCGGTAGAGGGTCGGATGCCATGCTTTGCAGCATAGAGTTACAGCCCTTTACGGTAAGGATGAAAGCAAAGTTAAGCTCGGCGGGATTTGAAATTAATCTTGAAATTAATGCCAGCAAGATTTCACAGCTCTAGCCTCACTCCTTCATAATCAGCCTACGAACCTTTCAGCCGATCCCCGTATGTATATATATATATATATATATATATATATACGAGGGTCGACTGAAAAGTTCGTAGGTTGATTATGAATGAGTGATGCTAGTGCTGTGAAATCTTGCTGGCATTAATTTCAACTCTTATTAAATAACTGCATTGTTTCTTTCAGGGACTATGTTGGAAAATAAACCTCATTTGGTCATTCCGTGAGAGTATCTTGGTCAGCCTATGAACCTTTCAGCTGACCCTCGTACATTAAATGTTGAGACACCTCAAGCTAATGATATCCTTTAAGATAGTTTGGGCAACATGCGGCCCGTTTGGCTTTCTCAACGGCATTCGTAATTTCAAAATTGCCTTCAATTTTTTATTAGAACTGCGACCCACTGCCCGAAAAAGGTTGACCATGCTTGCTTTAAAGAAATAGAGATAAAAACCCCACAGAAATCAAGTCCCTTTTGACTAGAACCAAAAAAAAAGGTTTAAACAACAATATAAGTGGTTTTTTTAGGATTTTTTCTTCTTCATTACCTTCCGTTTGTACACACACACACACACACATACATATATACACACACACACACACATATACATACATATATACATACACATACATATATACATACACATATATATATACATACACATATATATATACATACACATATATATATATATATATATATATATATATATATAGTTCAAGGAGACGATAAAACAGGTACAAAAAGTCTTATTAGTTTCATGCTTTATATGGAAAAAGGAGAAAGAAAGTTTGACGTGTCGGTCTTTAGTCCTTCTTCAGAAGTACAAAAATAGAGACAGGATCACGAAGGATAGATACAGAAAATAAAAGGTAGTCCAAGTAAAAAAAAGTATATATATACATACATATATATGTATATATACATATATATATATATAGAGAGAGAGAGAGATTCCTGTAGAAGTCTATTTTTTAATATATGTATATGTAAAAGATAAACAGAAATAACAACACAATCGGTACAGTATATGGAAGGAATGAAACGGTTCTAGTCCTGTAGAAGCCATTTCTATATTAATATGTATACTCTGCTATGTATTGAATACCTTACTGTGGTTACCCCCGATTGAACTCGGGATATATATATATATATATAAACGGAAAAAAAATGAAACGAAATTTCATTTCCCACTCTTAGTACGGCTGTTACTTAAATATAAGTATGTACACGTACATACATATATGTATACAGACGTACAGTAGTATGTATATATATATATACATACATGCACACATATATATATGTATGTATGGATTCACCGAACATTTATTATAATGCTCGGTGCATTATAATAAATGTTCGGTGAATCCATACGTACATATATGTGTGTGCATGTATGTATATATATATACATACTACTGTACGTCTGTATACATATATGTATGTACGTGTACATACTTATATATATATATATATATATGCGACTATTATATATATATATATATATATAATAGTCGCATATATGTTATAGAATGCTGTTAGCTTCTCGCTAAAACAATCTCTATACCTCTCATTTATATATATATATATATATATATATACCGTAGCCCTTTAGTTACCAACCCGGCCAAAACCATCTCTGGCTCTATGAAATAAAACCACCCATTTTAAAAGGTTCCCAATTTAAAATAAAATCTTCCAACATAATTTTATATACGAACCTTACATTAAGATACTATTTCTATCTTAACTATGAAATCATTAATAATTTTAATAACACCCTTAAAACTTTCGATTAATTAATTGAAATAGAGTGTATTTAATTAGAAATATGCTAATGAAAGGCCTAGACAAAAATATTTTTTTTAGATATATAAAAAAAGCTTTTTGTTCTGGCTTCTCTAAAACTGGATTGTTGAATAAACTGGGGAAAATGGGATAAAAAGAGTCAGGTATATAAAAGAAAGACTTAACGAGACCAGGATTTACCTATGAAGCTTGGTGGTGACTGAAAGACAGTCAGAGGAAGATCGATGATAGGTAAAATTTCGATCGATGTCCTCCAATTTGGTGTATCAGAAGAGAAGTCGGTCCAACATCCGCAAAGATATGATAAATTGATTGATTCAATCAAGTAATCGCGCCAATTTGTTTGAAGCGGGAGAAGAAGGAGGTTATTACGTGGTGGCGGCGGAGGTGGTAATGGAGTATTTGGTGGTGGACGTGATAGTGATGGTGATGGTGATGGAGGTGTATTGATGGTGTTGGTGGTGGTGGTGGTGGTGGTGCATAGTGGTGGTTTGGTGATGGTGGAGGAGTTGGTGGTATTACTGGTGGAGATGGTAGTGATGGTATTGGTGGTGATGGTAATGGTAATATGTAGATTTTCTGACCTAAGATAGTTTCCCAACAGCCCACTAGTATATATATATATATAGCAGAGTACTCGAGACAATAGAGAGTGTATATATATATATATATTATTATTAGTATTATTATTACTTTCAAAGTAAAGGGTGTCATGAATGATACAAAATCAAACACACGTCTTGTCTCTAAAAACAGCTCAAGATAGAATTCAGAGAATAAAATCGAGCCTTAATTATTATAAGAAAGTGATACACACGCACACATACATACATAGACATACATACACACACACACATACATACATAGACATACACATACATACACACACACACATACATGATGGCTGCAACTCGATTTCTGGTAATGCCATCGCTTGATACGGTCGTGGTTTTTTAATCCTGCTAGGAACTTGCCTATGGCCAGCAATACCATGCATGGCAATAAATGTCACATATCAGGGAATACCTCTGCTTGAAGCTTTTTTAAGTGAAGAAAGGATCTGCACGGGGTCAATCTCACTCTGAACATCGAATGCATTTGCCCAAAAATAACTGGTCTACATCATTGGATGCAAACGAAGTCGCAGGTCTTATATTAGAGTGACCTTATCCAAGAGAGAAGTCTTAATGAAGACTAGGGATCTCTCGCTCCATAAAAAAAAAACTTTCTTGGGTGGCCGATGACTTTCTTGAGTTCCTCAATCCTTTGACGGGTTTTGTTTTTCATCTCGCAGGGTGTCCAAGTTCACCCTCCTCACCAAGCAAGCTCGGTTGTGTTGAATGTGGCTGGTATTTAATGATAATGTTAGATTTATTTAAGTTCAGGTTTCGCCAACTGACTGCCTTATTTGCATACATATGTCTTTATATTTTACTAAATAACAATTAAATAGAACTGAATTACATTTCTAAATTAAACTTTTTATTACCCTGTTTCTAATGAAATACTTTGTATTCTAATCAACTAATTCTTGTTATTTTTCATTAATAATGTTATATTATAAAGTTGTGAATGTAATTTATATTGTTTCTCGATCTGGTTTTTATCTCTACATATAATTTATTTAAGATATGTGTTGTTTTTTTCTGGTCGGGCGACCACGTTTCATTGTAAAGGGCGGTGGATTGGCAGTATCGGTAGAGCATCGGCCAACATGCATTGCGGCATATAGTTTCGTCTCTTTACATTCTGATTTTAAATTCCGTCGAAGTTAGCTTTGCTTTTCATCCTTACGTGGTTGATAAATTAAAGTACTAGTCACGCGCAGAGGTCGATTTGATCGACTTGCCCCTACCCCAAAATTGTTGGCCTTGTGCCTAAATCAGAAATCATTACATATAAGGTAAAGGCTCCCTTCGGTCAAGAATGACCATGGGGTTTGCACCTAGAAAGGTCCCCTCCGCGATACAAGCATGGACAAAATTGTTTGTGCAAGACGAGGAATCGAACTCACAACCTTATATATATATATATATATTTAAAGGTTAAACAATATTCAATAAATAAATCAAGAATGAGTTTTACAATAGATTAAGGTATATAAATATTGAGTTTTGTCAAATCTTATTCACTACCATGACTGAATCTTAACCATCTACTAAGTCAGGGTATGTCATGCACTATCTTATTTTATCTGATGAGGACGTACTGTTGAAGTTAGCTCATTAACTCTGAAATATGTATAATAAAATATACTTGATCACACGAATGTCTATTTTTGAGGTTGACTTTGCCTTTCATCCTTACGTGGTCGATAAAATAAAGTACCAGTAATGGCCTTGTGCCTAAAGTAGAAACAAATATATACATATATATATAAAGAGAGAGAGAGAGAGAGAAAGACATACATATATGTATACGGAGAGAAAGAGGGTGAGAGATAGACTATGTCGTAAGAGTAACGTTATAAGGGAAGTAATTGCTGCTGGGCTTCTTCGGTAGTTTCCAAGATTTACTTCCCTTTGACTGATACTTTTTTTAATCGACCTCGAATGTATGAAAATCAAAGCTGACCTTGGCAGAATTATGATACAACGAGCAGAGAGCCGAAATGAATACCATAAACCATTCTATTCGACGTTCTAACGACTCTGCTAATTCGCCGCCATACACACATACTAACATACACACGTTTCATTTTTGTTTTATTCTATTTTCATTTCATTAACAATGTCTTATGTGTGAATGTAATCTAGATTGTGTCTTACTTAGGTTTTATTCATGTATTCAAATTTTTTTTTGTTTTTGTTTTGTTTTTTTTACCTGTTAGAACGACCTTTTAACAGACTTGGCGCAATCTTTAAACGAGATTTGAGTAACGACCAAAGGAAAATAATTGGTGGCTGTTTACTTCTGTATGTGTCAAGATTTACTTCCCTATAACTGTTAAATTTTATTAACGTTAACTCTTAAACACCTGTAAAATCTTTATTCAATAAATTTCGATTAAATTATGTTTGTAATCATTTTTTTTTATTAAATAATGAAGGTAAAGCGAGGAGAGGGGTGGCAGACAATATACCCCAATCTAGATGGTTTATACTGTTAAATTAATCTGATATGATGTAAGAAGGCAGCACGGATAAGAACTTTTGTATGGGTGTCGTGAAATAGTTTTTATCTTTGTTTTTGACATAGAATTTAATATTGTTAAAATGTAAATATCAGCTATTCCAATGACTGGTGCTTTATTTTATCAACCCCGTAAGGATAAAAGATGAAGCTAACTTCGGCAGGACTTGAACTCATAACGTAAAGGAACGCAACTATATGCCGCAAAGAATGTTGTCCGGCGCTCTACCGATTCTACTACCAATCACTTTAAAATAAAATAAATGTCATCATATAACTCGTGTTGCAGACGACAATGTATTGAAAAGGGTTGTAATGAGAGTTGTCTACCTTAGTATATGATAATATAAAACATGCGCATCTATAGTGGTTCTTATTTCTGGTTCCGCTTTAAGACGATGCGAGTTATTTGCTTCATATAAAATATCTCTCAACTATCTGCCAAACACCATTTATAAAATAATTCCATAAGTTTGATTATCTGTTGGTTCTTGACTCACGATGGAAGCAGGATCGTGGGCATTTTAAACCTGGCTGAGCTCATCTCTCCTCTCCGAAGGTTTGAACACAGCCGATTTCTTCTATAGAAAGGGAAAGTGGTTGATCCCCTGATCAGGACTGGTGTTTTATTATTTACAGGACTCGAAATCGTGAAAGACGATGTTGTCCTCGGAGGGATTTGAAATCGGGGCGCAGAAAGCCGGAACGAATTAAAACAATTTACGTAAGTATTAAAGACTAAAAGATATATAATTTAATTGTTTCTACCTTTGGCACAAGGCCAGCAATTACCCAGTACATTACTGGTACTTTATTTATCGACCTCGTAAGGATATAATTTAATATTGTGTAATTTCGAGTCTTTATGTTCGCCAAGTCTGAAAGTTGCGTGAGATGAGCTATTTCGTTTCGTTGCTCGCTTATGCATTTTTAAACCTCACCCAACAGATTCATTATTCGTTTGATTCTTAAAAGTTTCGCTTTCTAAAAAGTACTTTCGCCGAATCCTTAGTACATGTGATCATCATCATCATCATCACCTTTAATGTCTACTTTTCCATGCTTGCATGGGTTAGACGGGTCGTCCACGTCATGAAACAAGTTTGGCCAGTTGGTTGCGCCGTACCTTGCTCAAAAGGAACTGTATTTTGGCTGGGATTTTTACAACTGAATGCCCTTCCTAACACCAACCACATATTACACACACGCACATATATTTAGAGCTGGGACTCCGTCGATTACGACGACAAGTGTTCCAGTTGATCCGATCAACGGAACAGCCTGCTCGTGAAATTAACGTGCAAGTGGCTGAGCATTCCACAGACACGCGTACCCATAACATAGCTCTCAGGGAGATTCAGCATGACACAGAATGTGACAATACTGGCCCTTCGAGTTACAGGTACAACTCACTTTTGCCAGCTAAGTGGACCGGAGCAACGTGAAATAAAGTGCCTTGCTCAAGGACACAACGCGCCGCCGGGAATTGAACTCCTGACCTTACGATTATGAACCGAATCGGAAATATTTGTTCACACTCAGAGTTGCTGAAGCATGGAACAAACTACCTGCATCAGTTGTTAGCTATCGACACACTGCATCCTTCAAAACCTCCATTCTTCCTGAAATTCGCCAACACTACACCTCCTATTCCCCCTCGCACGCATATATTTGTGTGTATATTATGAGTCATAGGCTGTTCACTTCCCTGACATTTATACATTATTCTATGTACTATACATGCACCTTTGGTGAGTTGTAGTGCACCTGAGCACTGTACACAATCATTTTCATTATTATTTTGACCACAAAACTGCGTGTGTGTGTGTGTGTATTATTTAACGTCAATATGTGTATATCATATATATATGTATGTTTATGTGTGTGTGTATACACATATATATCATGTAACACAATCTAGCTGTAGACTTCACACAAAGTTGTATTATGCATTTCATTTTAATAACAAATCAAAAAGTAAAATTCAATGTAGAAATATAATAATTGTTTCTACTTTAAGCACAAGGCCAGCAATTACCCCAGCGTATTACTGGTACTTTATTTTATCGACCCCCGTAAGGATGAAAGGCAAAGTCAACCTCGGCGGGATTTGAACTCAGATCGTAAAGGGACGTAACTATGCTGGAAAGCATGGCGTCCGATACTGCCAATATTTTGTATTACTATATTATGTCTCCAGCCGAAAGACTGAGGCCATGCTGGGGCAATGCCATTGATTGTTCTTTTTTTTTTTCCAGGTTAACGGATGACATTGGCATAAAAGAATTATTTTAACTTCATGAATGACCATAGGATTTGCACCAAGAAAGTTTCCCTCTGAGGCACGAGTCCGGGCAAAGTTGTTTGAGTAAGACCACCAGTCACCCATGCATAACAGCCTCCCCTCTCTAAGCTACTGATGATGTCCAAGGGAAAGGCAATGGCTGATACAGCTTGGCACCAGTGACGTCGCAACTCATATATTCACTATATATACACAATATATACTATATTTACATTATGCACAGTATATATACACTATATGTACACAATATATACTATATATAAATTATGTACAGTATATATACACTATTTACATGCTGTAAAGTGGCACTGGTGTTAGGAAGGGCATCCAACCAGTGTATCAATGCCAAAACAATTACGAGCACAGCAACAAATATATATCGCAATAACTGCTGAATAAGACCTGTCCCACCCTTGTAAGCAGGGAAAAGCGGACGTAAAATGATGATGATCATGATGTCCAAGGGAAAGACAATGGCCAATACAGCTTGGCACTAGTGACGTCACAACTCATTTCTACAATTGAATAAACTGGAGCAACATGAAATAAAGTGTCTTACTCAAGGACACAATGCATCACCCAGTCCAAGAATTGAACTCACAACCTTCCGAATGCAAACCCAATGTTCTAACCAGTAAGCCATGTGCCTTCTCATATGCATCAGTATTAATGATCTTTTAAAGAAGAGTAAAGAAAACTTGTTATCCTGGACAGATATAAGGAACTTTACATAAATCTGCGGTGAAATTACTGTTTAGAATCTGTCTAGAATGGTTCTATATGGATTAAACTTGGACATCATCGTCCAGTTTTTGATTATGCAGGACACAATTAATCCTTAATAGGAGTGGGTCCTGCCTGACAGCGCTCCTGAGTGTCCCTCTCCATGTGTTTCTGTCCACCGGTCTCACTTGGGCCAGGCCAAGCCTAACTTCATCCCAACGGACATCCTCCATCCAAGTCCTTTTTGGTCTTCCTGGGCCTCTACTGCCTCCTGGATTGACATCACTTTGCTGATCCAGCCCTCACTGCGCTTGACATGGCCCTACCAGCACATACGTCTCATACAGCTGTTAAAACAGCCAAATGCTGTCAATGACAGAGACCAGTAACCAGTGGTCAGTATAGATACAATCCACAAGGTGGGTGACAGGTAGATAAAATATAGAAAAGATTGAGAGGGGAAGAGGATAAGGAGAAGCATGTGAATTAATATATATACATATATATATAACATATAATAAGTAACAGGAATATGACAGCATTGCATTTAAACTGTGAAGTTGTCATATTCCTGTTACTTATTATATTATATATAAACACTCCTGGAATTACCTTCATTGTACCAGCGGTTAACCACCACGGAAACATTTGATAAACCTTTCACCTGTCGAGTCAAAAACCATCGTATGTTGACATAGTCTTCGATTTCCCCTAACGAAATCTGATTTCTACTATATTCTATATATATATATATATATATTGTAGTAGGAGCAGAAAAATGATGGAAAAGGAATTATGTGGAAGCCGAGTTAAAGGTATAGCCCAATCTGAAATGACTGAGTTTACTGATACAATGCTGAAAGAGACAGAAAAAAACTCATATCATTGTGATATCTGTGATAAATCCTTCAATCAAAAAGGTAACTTAAATACTCACGGACGTATTCATACAGGAGAGAAACCATATCACTGCGTTGTCTGTGGTAAATCATTCACTGCAAGAAGTCACTTAACCCCTCATAAACGTACCCATACCGGGGAAAAACCGTATCACTGTGATATCTGTGGTAAAACGTTCTCTGAAGGCTGTAAACTGAATAAGCATAAATACATTCATACAGGAGAAAAGCCCTATCACTGTGAAATCTGTGGTAAATCATTCTCTCAAGGAAGTAACTTAACTAAACACAAGTACCTTCATATAGGAGAGAAGCCATATCACTGTGATATCTGTGGTAAATCATTCTTTCAGAGAGTTCATGTCACTACTCACAAACGTGTTCATACAGGAGAGAAACCATATCACTGTGATATCTGTGGTAAATCATTTTCTCAAACAAGTCACATAGCTATACACAACAGACGTATTCATTCAGAAGAGAAAGACATTCATACAGAAGAGAAACCACATCACTGTGATATCTGTGGTAAATCATTCTCTGAAACAAGTTACTTAGCTAAACATATACGTATTCATACTGGAGAGAAACCATATCACTGTGATATCTGTGGTAAATCATTCTCTGAAGGTGGAGTATTAACTAAACACAGACGTATTCATACAGGAGAGAAACCATATCACTGTGATATATGTGGTATATCATTCTCTCAAACAGGTCATTTGACTACTCACAAACACATCCATACAGGAGAGAAACCATATCACTGTGATATCTGTGGTAAATCATTCTCTCAAAGAAGTCATTTAACTATTCACAAACGTATACATACAGGAGAGAAACCATATCACTGTGATATTTGTGGTAAATCATTCTCTCAAAATAGCGATGTAACTAAACATAAACGTAGTCATACAGGAAAGAAGCCATATCTCTGGTAAATCTTTCCCCTGAAGAAAGTGTATTATCTAAACATAAAAGCATTAATTCTGGTGAAAAGTCATACCACAATGATGTATGGCAAATCACTCGGGAAGTAAATTGACTAACCATGACACACACATCATCATTTAACGTCCATTTTTTCCACGCTAGCATAGGTTAGACAAGTCAGATCAGATGACCATGTTTTGCTCATACACAACTGATTTTGGCTTGGTTTCTACAGCTAGATGCCCTTCTGAATGCCAACCACATTTACAGTGTGGACTGGGTGATTTTTGCTGTGACACCTACATGACCACTTTACAGTGTAGACTGGGTGATTTTTGCTGTGACACCTACACAACCACTTTACAGTGTGGGCTGTAACACACACTCACATATATATATAAAACAAAGTTTAATATAGAAATAGCTTCTACAGGACTAGAACTGTTTCATTTGAAGGAAATCATCAAGAAAAGCCCCCGAATGAAACAGTTCTAGTCCTGTGAGTACCTTACTGCAGTTACCCCCAATTGAACCCGGGACTGACTGTATGTATATATAAAATCATTATCATATCATCTAATGTTCTTCTCCACAGACCAAGTCAGTACTCAAATAGAGCTACTAACCTCACTTCGCCATAATAAAGAATATGATTAAACTCTACTTCAGTATTGAGTACTCATTCTCACTTGTTGCATTCCTTCATTATCTCCTCTGTGAGCTTCAGTGATTTGAGATCAGCTCTCACCACTTCCACCCGGGTCTTCTTCTGCAGCTTCCTTCCACTGGGATATCTTCCCCCAATGATGTTCATCCATGCATATCACCTGGTCATATTATTACAGTCTTCTCTCCTACACACTACATCTAATTCCTCTTATACCCAGGTCTTCCTATACAGCAGCTTCCTTCCACTGAGATTTCTTGGCACTTCACCCAGTGATCATCCATGCACATCACATATCAGTACAGTCTTCTCTCACACACACTACTTCTGATTCCTCTTATACCTAGATTTTCTCTCAGTTAATCCATGCTTTGTTGTTTCCACCCATTGAAGCATGCATGCTTCAATCTCTCCAGTCTTCATACATCCTCGATGTTCACTGCTCATGTCTTAATACATTAAAAATTCGTAATTTGCACAACACTTCTTAACCTTTTAGCATTTACATTACTCTATATATACTATTGTATTTTCACAGTAAAGGCTTTACCTCACATAACATTTACATTACTCTATATATACTATTGTATTTTCACAGTAAAGGCTTTACCTCACATAATATCGAATCTATAAGATTTTGATATTTATTTTGAGAACAATACTTTAATGTCAGTATGAGCGGCTGGTTACAACCAGTTTGAACAAGTGAGAGAATTCTAGCCAGATAAGGCCGGTTTAACCCTTTAGCATTTAAACCAGCCATATTCAGCCAGAATTCTCTCACCTCCTTCTGTTCAAACCAGCCACTCCTACTGATGTTAAGGTATTGTTCTCAAAATAAATTATATCAAAATCCCATAGATTCGATATTCTGTGAGGTAAAGCCTTTAATGCAAAAATACAATAGTAAATATAGAGTAATGTAAATGCTAAAGCAGGCATGGGTAACCTTTTTCGAGAAGTGGGCCGCATGAGATATGGCTCATCATCAGACAAGCCACAAACGCTAATTTACATTCGTGCCTACATTAAAAAAGAAGGCAGTAACTCAGGTTGTTTTGATTTGTTTCTTCAGAATTGGTACACATTTTCCTCGATCATAAAAATGATAGAAAGATAAATTACAACTGAAAATTTGGGGTTAAAAAATCAGAAAGATTTCACTTAGGTGACTTAGGCGAGTCATTCAGAAAGCTTTGCGGGCCACAGGTTGTCCATGACTATGCTAAAAGGTTAAGGTACTGCTCCAGAACAGACATGGTCTAGTGAATGAATGCAGTAGAAGAATGTAGAATTTATTTCTTTATTTCGATTAATTCATTTAGTTGAAGAATGCATGCAACTGTGAAGGATCCAGTAACAGGATAAAAACCAGATTATTTGGTTTACTTAGAATTTACAAGATATAATCAATAACCAATCAACCAATCAAAATCAATCAAAATCAAGTTATTCCAATCAAATAAACATATTTGATGTTATGACAAAATTTACAAAAAAAGTGAGGCTTTATTTTATTTATGTGTGTATATATATATATGTGTGTGTATATATGTATATGTGTGTGTGTGTATGTAATATATATATCATCACCGTTTTACGTCCATTTTTCCCCGCTAGCATGGGTTAGACGAGTTGTCCTGTTGTGGGCAATGCTAGGTCAGGTGACCATGTCTTGCTCATATAGATATATATAAATATATATTTTAATGACCGGGTTCAGTATGAATCCGGTGACATCATCAGGTAATTCAAAATATAAAGGAATATATCAGATAAAAATCTTTGGTGTTTAAATCAGAGATGGCGGTCGACGTAGACACAAGTCGCTAAAATACTGGCCGCCCTCTTGTCTCTGATTTAAACACCAAAGATTTTTATCTGATATATTCCTTCGTTATATTTTGAATTACCTGATGATGTGACTGGATTCATACTGAACCCGGTCATTGAAATGATCATAGTAAAATAAACCTTTCAAGGATTTACACCAGAACATGCCTCCTGTTATTTTGTAATAATCAACTCCGTACTCGCACCACCAACTACACAAACGAAGATGGGGGGTTGCATTACGTTGAGTGCTTTCCATAACATTACATCGTGGCTGACCACACAGAATGACCAGTTCTTACCCATGGTGAACCAACAAACCCAAATAAATATATATATATATATATATATATACTTAAGAAAATTAACAAAGAAAGGACAAGACAACAAACGGAAACAAAACAAAAAACAAGGGGAAACCTTAAAAAATTATTTTTTAAATAGATATACAAACGAAAGACACAGAACTCCATGGTCATCGGCCGTTGAGATAGACTTGGGCAGTTTTGACCCCTACCAACGGTACTGCTGGTTCATCTGGAAAATCACAGCTTAAACACTGTCCAAAGGAGTACGAGACAAAAGACAAAACAGTTTATAGATATACAGTGTATCCCCGGCATTCGTGGAATCTCCCTTAGAACCAAACTAATAATTATTCGTGGCAACCCCCGCATATTCGCGGAATCGTAAATATCTTCCAACATTTTTTTTTGTGGCAATATATATTTTTTTAACGCTAAATTATTAATAACAATCTACCATATTTACCGGCCTATTGGACACCCCTTGCCATAAGACACTCCCTCTTTTTTTTTTTATTATATTTTGATGTTTATAGGCATTTTTATGGACCACGTCCAATATTCGCGGTTGCTCTAGAAACGTAATCCCCCGAATACCAGGGGTCAACTGTATATATATTTTTTTTTTTTGTTTTTTTTTTTGCATAATTTTTATTATTTCTTCTCCCTCCTTTTCATTTCTGGTAATTAATTTATTAATTAGTAATTATATATATAATTGAATTTTAATTAATACAATACTGTAGAAATTAACGAGGAAATTGTTCACCATTCTATATTTCGACACCATAAGAGAACTACAACACCAAATCTATTTGAACCGAGAGATTTTTTTTTGGCGGGGGACTGAAAGATTCTCTCTCTCTATTTCTCAAATTTCCTTCCTCTTTTTTACCCCTCTTTTGGAAAGACAGAGAGAAAAAAAGACTCAACAACAACAGTGACGACAACAACAACAACACAAACAATACAAAACTGTTGAGAAATAAATAAATAAATAGTTTTACTGATGCCAAGTGAGTCATCAAAGAATTATTTTAGTTGTTGCCATTTTTCTTTTTTGTATAATAGTTTTTTTTTAAATCTATCATTGCTGTTATTATTATTATTGTTATTATTATTATTATCGTTAAGTGGAAAAACATCGATTTAGTAGCATGTATATATATATATATATACATGTGCGTGTGATGGATATGTGTATGTATATATACAGAGAAAGATATAGATTATATATATATATAGAGAGAGAGAGAGAGAAATGTCTATATATATATATATACACATATACTGAAAGATAAATAAATGCATAGATTTTATATATATATATATTTAGAGAGAGATTATATATATCATCATCATCATTTTACAACCGCTTTTCCCTGCTTGCAAGGGTGGGACATATATATAATCTCTCTCTCTCTCTCTCTAAATATATATATAAAATTTATCCACACACACATATATATATATATATATATATATCAATGATATTAAATAAATGGAAACTATATTTATAAAACCATATTTATTTTATTATATATATTTCAAGAGTACCAAAATTTAGTTTCCATTTATTAATATCATTGATATTATACTCCAGAAAAACTGTAGAGTGCTTTGAATCTGTTATAAATAAATTTGTTGAATAACCAACAAATTAAATATCTCTTTGCTTACATATATATATATATGTATATATATATATATATATGTATATATGTGTGTGTGTGGTTAATATGAAGATAGATAGGAATTGAAAAACAAATGACTTTAACCTTGAAGAACTTGAACCAGAAACCTCAATATCGAACACAACAACAACAACAATGAAATCTACAATAATTATTAGTTGAATGAAGAAATCAACAGAATAGAACAAATCAATGTGATTTAAGGAGTTACACACACATGAACTGTGAAGGAGGTGTGTGTGGGTTGCGACATGATAGAGTGCAGGGAGGCAATAGGTAAAGATATAGTGATAGATGTTGGAAGAGAGAGTGCAAGGAGAGGGGGGGGGGTAGATTGTGAGGAGACAGAGAGCAAGGGTAGAGATAGAGAGAATGTGAGGAGAGGGAGTGCAAGGGGTAGAGAGAGGGGTAAATGTGAGGAGAGAGTGCAGGGGTAAATGTGAGGAGAAGGAGTGCAAGAGTAGAGAGAGAGGTAGAATGTAAGAGTAGAGAGAGAGAGGGGTAGTAGGTAAGGGTAGAGAGAGTGAGGTAGAAGCTAAGGGTAGAGAGAGTGAGGTAATAGGTAAAGAGATGAGGGTGGAGAAATATGTTTATTTCAAGATTATCTATAATTCATAAACAACAGAATTTACTACAAAACAGCAGCAGCAGTTATGTAACTAAGGTAAATCAGTACCAGCTACACATATACACATACTTATACACACAAACAGTGTATATATATAGATATATATACACACACTGTATATATATAGATATATATACACATATACATACATACACAGACAAGCAGTGTCTATATATATATATATACATACACACACACAAGCAGTGTGTGTGTATATATATATATATACACATATACACAAGCACTGTGTCTATATATACATACACACACACAAGCAGTGTGTGTATATATATATATACACATATACATACACACACACACACAAGCACTGTGTCTATATATACATACACACACACAAGCAGTGTGTGTGTGTCATCATCACCGTTTTACGTCCATTTTTCCACACTAGTAGAGTTGTCCTGTTGTGGGCAATGCCAGGTCAGGTGACCATGTCTTGCTCATAAACAGTGTGTGTGTGTATATATATCTAAGAAAAATGATTTTAAAAAAAATGGGGTCTTGAAAAGCACACCTGGTATATATATTAAAAAAACGCTCTTTATAACATGTACAAAAAATTTTTTGTACATGTTATAAAGATCATTTTTATATATATACCACATGTGCTTTTCAAACCCTTTTTATTATCATTTTCCAACGTCTAATCTTCTTTATGACATATATATATATACACACACAAATACATAAACATATAGTATATATTTATATATGCATATACATATATATATATATATATATATCAAATATGTAAATTAAATTATGATATAACTAACAATGTTTGGTAATATATGTTTTATCCTAACGGGACTCATGGGAATTAAAACAAGATATACATACCTCAACAGATTCATCTTGTCTAAAAATATAACATACCAGAGAATGTAAAGGGATATAATTTATAGGCAATGAAGTTGTTTGGTGTGTCACTTGATATTTTATTTACCTGTCTTAATATTTCGGGGTTTATAAAAAACCCTTCTTCACAAAAATTTAATGAGGGACTTGCTTGTTGCCTTCAATTTATTTCAAAATCTACCATTTATTTTGCATTGTCCTACCCTTCGAAAAATAATGTACTACTTTATACACTGACATAATGCTTTCAAGCAAACTATAACATGTATATATATACACTGAAGTATTGACATGGGACGTCTGCTGAAGAAGTGCAATTTGCCCAGTTATCTAACTAACTGCTGATAATACGTAGTTTTCTGAACACTGCAGATTTAACATCTGCAACTGTGAAGTATGTTGCACAGTAACGAATTCATCCAGGAGGGTTAGGGTTAACACAGCCACCGTACTTGCTATTAACTAAAATGTGTGCACTCTGAACTACTAGTTGCAGTTGCATTACTACAACCAGGCAGATTTATTGAGGGAGCTAGATGTTCGACAGGGACCATTGACTTAATAGCAACGATCTTCATAAATAATCGATGAGTGTGTGTGTGTGTGTGTGTGTGTGTGTGTGGAGATAAATATAATTTTGGCACAGCACCAGTTATTTAAGTGGGGCTGGGGACAATCAATTAAATTTATTCTAATTGATTGGTATTTTATTTCATCGACTCTAAAAGGATGTAAGTCAAAACTGTCCTTGGCAGGATTGGAACTGGGTGCTACTTTATGTTGTGTCACCTGCATGACCATCTTATGTATATATATATATATATATATATATATATTTATATTTATATATGTATATATATATATTTATATATGTATATATATATATATTTATATATATATATATATATATATATATATATGTAATCTGAGTTTTTCGAATATTAATAATAATATTCGATCCGTTTGCAATTAAGCAAACAGCCTTTTATATATATATATATATATATATATATTCACACTCACACATATATATATTATATATCTAAAGTCTGTCTTAAGCCAGAAGGCTTACTTGACCGGTGCTTATCCCGGTTTCATGGCGTGAAGTGACAAAGTACAAGACTCCCCCTGGACAGGACGCCAGTCCATCGCAGGGCTAAACCCCCAGCTATTGCTGGTACTCATTTTCAGCTGAGTATACTGGAGCAACGTGAAATGAAGTGTTTTGCTCAAGAACACAACACGCAACCCAGGAATCGAACTCACGACATTACGATTGTAAGTCCAACACCCTTACCACTAGGCCACATGCCTCCACTATATATTATATATATATATATATATATATATATATATATATATATATATATATATATATTCACACACACATATATAAATATTCACACATATCATCATCATCATTTAGCATCTATTTCTCCATGCTTGCATGGGTTAGATGGGTCATCTACGCCAGGAGGCAAGTCTGGCCAGCGTTGACCATGTCGCACCTTGCTCCAGCTAGGACTGTAAATTAGCAGGTACTTTACAGCTGGATGCCCTTCCTAACACCAGCCACAATTACATTTATTTACATAAATATTCACAGATACACATATGTATACATAAAATATACATACACAAAGAATATATATACTCACACATATACATACATATACAAATAAATAAATAAATAAATGAATAAAAGAAAATAGAAGTTTTAGACAGGTTTTAATTAAAATTTTGAAATGATTTTTAAAACAAAACAAAAACATTACAACTAAAAAAAACTTTAAATATTTTGAGAGGAAAAAATTTAATAATTTAAATAGAAAACAAAAAATACAAAAATTGCACAAATGTTTTTTCTTACATTATTTTCCATATTTGTATGAGTGTGTGTATATATGTGTATAAATATATATATATATATATATATATATATGCATACACATATATACATAAATATATGCACACACACACACATATATATATAAATATATATATATATATTTCTTCTCTCCCTCTTCTATCTCTTCATACATATTGT
This sequence comes from Eledone cirrhosa, assembly GCA_964016885.1. Classification (NCBI taxonomy): domain Eukaryota; kingdom Metazoa; phylum Mollusca; class Cephalopoda; order Octopoda; family Eledonidae; genus Eledone; species Eledone cirrhosa. Next base: position 3,168,682 of record OZ024762.1, read on the forward strand.
TTGCTTAAATTGAATGTGGTGGTGGTGGTGTGTGAGGTGGTGGAGGGGGTAAGAAACAAAACAAAAAAACTAACAAAATATGTAAAAATCAACAAAAGAATTTAAAAAACAAAAAACTGACTAGTTTTGTGAGATTTGTATTGTATATATATATGTATATATATATATATATATATATATATATATATATATATATATATGTATATTATATATAAATATATATATACACATGTATATATATAATATATATATATGTGCGTGTGTGCATATAAAAACATTCATATGTACATACATTCATGTAATACAAAAATCACACAAATACATATATACACATATATATACATACATGCACACATATATTATATATGTGTGTGTATGTATACACCTATATATATAAGAAGGCTAAACAATGCAAAACAAAACTAAGATTACCAGGTAACTTACATTTTCATTTCTCTCATCCGACCTTCCATTTTGTATTGTTTTACCTTCTTATATATATCACTTTCCACATTATATATTATATACAATGCTATATATATCACTTTCCACATTATATATTATATACAATGCTATATATATCACTTTCCACATTATATATTATATACAATGCTATATATATCACTTTCCACATTATATATTATATACAATGCTATATATATCACTTTCCACATTATATATTATATACAATGCTATATATATCACTTTCCACATTATATATTATATACAATGCTATATATATCACTTTCCACATTATATATTATATACAATGCTATATATATCACTTTCCACATTATATATTATATACAATGCTATATATATATCACTTTCCACATTATATATTATATACAATGCTATATATATATCACTTTCCACATTATATATACAATGCTTCAAGCAAACTACATTTTATGATATATAAGTATGTATGTATACATCTATATACATATATTCATACAGGGTATCCCTCAAATATGTCTACACACTTTGATTACCTGTACAGCCAATATTTATTAGAATTGTGTCTACAATTTTTGGGGACACCCTGTGTGTGTGTATATATATATATATATATATATATATATATATATATATCCTTCAAGAATCACTGACAATAACAAGGTGTATTTTTTAAAACAGTCAGTTGAGTTTTCAACAGACTATGGTGGGTGGTGCTAGGAGTGGGTGTCTGTGTGTCTGAGGTGCTCGCTAGAACATACCATTCAGAGGGCCAAGGTATTAACTCAAGGACAGGGTTCCTAGGGCTTCAAGTACTTTGTATTTCACATTACTCCTTTCTGGTATGTCGATTTTTCACCCCATTACAGCACTCACACACAAAATTGAATAGGGTCCCTAGAGTCCTTGCAGGAGATCTTCTAGCCTTCAGCCTAGTTAGCCTTATGAATGAATATTATGGCTTGCATCAACAAGGTATTAGGGTAACAGCACACACACACACACACACACAGCATACCCAAACAAGAAAAAGTAAATAGGACCCCTAATCACTGCAGGGCATCCCCTAGGCTTCAGCACTAGCCTTATGAACAAACATTATGGCTTGGAGCAACAGGGTATTGAGAGTAACAGAACACAAAAAAAAATTGAACAGGCCCCCAGTCCCTGTAGGTTTCAGCCTGGTCAGCCTTATGAACAAACACGTTATGGCCTGAACCAACAGGGTGTTGATAGCAACAGACACCCACCCTGTCCCCACCAACCAAACAGTGGGTGCCACTTCAATTAGTGTAGTCAACAGTAGTAACCTAGAATTGCTGGGGTAACCCACCCAAGTTGCAGGAGATTGTCAAACTATATTGGCAGTGGTTAAACCTCTCTACTTGTTTAGAGGAGCACTTTAGATTAATGAAAGACAGGTCAAGCAGACAAACATAATAATAATAATAATGAAAAGCATTCCAATCATGGCCATCACATCTTAAAAATAAATAAAATTATATTGTATAACATGCTTTTTTTTTTTTTTTTACTTTTGAGAGTTGTAACGTGCAATTTTTTTGTTTCTGTTTCATTTAACTCTTAACATCCTGTAATGATTTCACAGAAAATATCTAAAAATTATGTTTTGTTAATTTAAATTTAAATGTTTATAGTATCTTTACTAGTTAACAGATTGTTGTGAAAGCTCAAGGTGATCTTGTAATGATTTAGCAGAAAATATCTAAAAAAAAATGTTTTGTTAATATAAATTTAAAATTTATAGTAACTTTACTAGTCAACAGATTGTTGTGAAAGTTCAAGGTGAATTAAAGTAAAGACTTAAATATTTAATGTGATAGAGTCATTGTTGTTTTGTACTTTCCAAGAATGTCATGCTAATAAAGTTTCATGTAGTTCGTTAATTTAAATGTTTATAGTATTTTTACTGATGGACAGATTATTGTGAAGACTTTAATATTTCGGAAACATGTTTTCACACTCAGAGTTTCTGAAGCATGGAACAAATTACCTGCATCAGTTGTTAGCTGTCAGGACACTGCATCCGTTAAACCTTCCCGAAATTTGCCAACACTACACCTGATATTCCCCCTCCATACACACATGTATCTGTGTTTATCATGACTCATACACTGATTACTCTGACATTTTTACATTATTCTATATACAATATATTCACCTTTGATGAGTTGTGCACCTGAGCACTGTACACAATAATTTCATTATTATCATTATTATTATTTTTAATGTGATTTAGTCACATTGTTGTTTTGTAATTTGCAAGAATATCATGCTAATATAGCTTTATGTGGTTTGTTAATTTAAATGTTTATAGTATCTTTACTGGTGGACAGATTGTTGTGAAGACTTTAATATTTAATGTGACGTAGTCATAGTGTTGTTTTGTATTTGCTATTTTGCAAAGAATGTTTTACTAATGTGGTTTTATGCAGTACAGGACATTATGAGTTAAAGAGGGAAAAGAAACAAGTTCACAAGTGCAGAAAAAAAAACAGTTTTAAGTAAGAATTTAACCCATTTCTCAGTGGGTTAAAGCTTGAAATACGAACCACCAATAAATTTTTAACATTATTCTAAACATTTGTGTTATCGTTTTTATGCACCTTGCACGGGATGGATGAAAACCAGGGGCCTATTTCAGTTTCATAAGTGTTAAATGAGAGAACAGCAGAAAGCCATAATTTTTTTATCATTTTTTTTTTATAGGAAAGGGGTTGAAGTAAACATTCAATTATTATTGACCTCAGTACGTGGCTGGTATTTTATTTGATTGAACCTGGTAGAATGAAAGGCAAAGTAGACATTGGTGGGATTTGAACTCAGCTGGGTAATAACTGGAATAAATACAAGACATTCTGTTTGACACCACTCTAAAGATTAGGAATCTCCACCATCTTGAATAATAACAATAGACAAATACATACACACACCCATACATATAGACATACCTACATATATAGACATATATACAGACAGATACACATACATCATTTTACGTCCACTTTTCCTTGCTTGCAAGGGTGGGACATACATACATACATACCTACCCACACACACATAGAGAGAGAGAGAGAGAGATACATACAGGCAGACACATACACACATATATCCAGACATACAAACTTTCATACATATACACAAACGCATATCTATACACATACATACACATATATATATATATATATATATATATATAATACATAGATTTTTAATTGTAATGCTCAGATTTAGTTTTGTGTAATCTACTTCCACAAATATATATAACAGCTCATATTGATATATAACTATACACAAACATACACATAGACACACACAAACATACACATATAGACACACACAAACATACACATATAGACACACACATACATACACATATAGACACACACATACATACACATATAGACACACACACACATACATACACATATAGACACACACATACATACACATATAGACACACACATACAAACATCAAGTATTATCAGCATTTAACATATTTTCTACATACATGCACGCACAATATATGTGTATGTGTGTGTGTATACACATATATACATACACACACACATAAATATATATATATATACACACAAATATATATACATAAACAGATATATCATTATCACTGTTTAAGACTTATTTGCCACACACACACATGTGTAGACACACATACACATGTGTATACACACACTTTAAAATCAGTGAAAATAAAGAGTAAAAATATAAGCAGCACAGCCATATCATATTGAAGTAATTGAGGAAGGAAGGAAATAAGGAAAAACCTAAATAGGTTGCTAATGATTTCTTTAATAGTCAACAGGAAAACCCTGTCATAGAAAGTGGAGGGCTTGCACACACATACACACATACACTTCTTTGGTTATAGTTGCACATACACTTACTCATGTATGCGATCATGTAGACCTGTGTGTATGTGTGTATATATATGTATGTATATTATATATATATATACATACATATATATATATACATATATGTGTGTGTGTTTGTGTGCATGGGTTAAGTGTGTAACTACAGTCACAGGCGATTGTATTATGCCAATATATGCTGCAACAAAGACATCGATAATATATACACACATGCACACATATATATGTTTATGTGTGTGTGTTTTTATATATATATATGTTTATATGTGTGTGCGTATATATATATATATATATATACACACACACACACACACACATATATATATATATATTGTGAGAGAGAGTGAGAGAGAGAGAGAGAATGCCACCAAACATCTTGGAATATTGATCTAGCTGCTGTCCACACAGTGGACTCTACTGAAAAGTTTACATTGGTCAGTGGCGGCCACATGGGCCAGCTACTCTGGCCATCTGCCACCATGCTTTTATCAATGAAAATGAGATAGCAGTGGGTGGAGGTTTAAGGGAGAGAAGGATAGTAGTAGTAGTGGTGGTGGTGGTGGTGCTTGTGTCAGTGTGTGTGGGGGGTAGGACAAGAGAGAAGATCAGCTGTTAAAAGGAAAGGGTAAAGGAGAGGGTGGAGTGAAAGGTTGCAGAAAAAGGGGGTAGGTGGGTAAATAGGTAGGTGGGTGGGTGAATGAGTTTCAAAGAGGTGGAGAGAGAAAAAAAATAGTATTATATTGTCCATAATAATAATAATAATAATGATAATAATAATAATGATAATAATAATGATAATAATAACAGGAGGAAGAAGGATCTGCTGGCAAACTATTTCTTTTTGTCTTTTTTCTGTTTGGAGTTGATTTTTTTGGCAAATTCTTGGGTTCTCCTGCAAAATATAAATAAAATAATGGTGAGAGAGACAGAGATGAGTGGAGGGAGAGAGATGAGTGGAGGGGGAGAGATGAATGTGAGGAGGAGAGGATGACAAAAGAGCCAGAAAGGCATCAGAGGAGGAGAGGGTGACATGAGTGGAGAGTGACCAGAGAAAGACAAGAGTGGAGGGGAGGGTGACCAAAGAAAGACACGAGTGGAGGGTGACATGTGAGACATGAGTGGAGACAAAACTGGAGGGTGACAAGAGAGACACGAGTGGAAGGTGACAAGAGAGACACGAGTGGAAGGTGACAAGAGAGACATGAATGGAGGTTGACATGTGAGACATGAGTGGAGGTTGACATGTGAGACATGAATAGAGGGGAAGGACATGAATGAAGAGGGAAGGTCATAGTAGGATATGTAAGAAAGACTCACCGTGTCAAGTCTTCAATATCAACCAACATTGAGTCTTGTTCCATGTGAAGATCATCTCTATCTAATAACATCTGAACCAAATCTTCATTGAGGCCTAAAGAATAATAATAATAGTTTATGATTTAGACACAAGGCCAACAATTTGGAGGCGGGGAAAATCAATTAAATGAACCCCAGTATGTTACTGGTACTTTATTTTATTGACCCCGTAAGGATGAAAGGTAAAGTTGATCTTGGTAGGATTTGAACTCAGAATGTAAAAGGCCCTAACAAATGTTGCCACAGCAACTATCAACACTACAACAATCACAATAACTACCATCACCACAACTACCACCATCACCACCACCAACACTACAATTACCACCACCAACACCACAACTACCATCACTACCACAACTACCATCACTACCACAACAACCACCACCACCACCACAACAACCATCACCATCACCACCACCACCACCACCACATGAACACCACAACAGAAACAACCACGACCAACACAGCCACTATCACCACCATCACAGCTAGCACCACCACCACCATCAACCACCACCAACACAACCACCACAACAACAACAACAACCACCACCATCACAGCTAGCACCACCACCACAACAACCATCACCACAACACCAACCATCATCACCATCACCATCACCATCACCAACCACCACCATCAACCACCACCACCACCATCAACCACCACCAACACAACCACCACAACAACAACAACCACCACCATCACAGCTAGCACCACCACCACAACAACCACCACCACCATCAACCACCACCAACAACCACAACCAACAACAACCACAACCAACATAACCACCACCAACAACATAACAATAAAGGTAAATTCTTACTTTTAATTTGAGACAGGAGGTCATTTACAATGACCTGTAACTGGGCCACATTCATATCTAGAAGTAGCTTCCGTTCCAATCGGTTCTGTCGCCCATCACCGAATCCTGGAATTCCAACCTGAATAATAAAATAAATAAATAAATAATGATGATTTCTACTATAGGCACAAGGACAGAAATTGAGGGGGCGGGAGTCAATTAAATCGACCCCAGTACATTACTGGTGCTTTACTTCATCGACCCCGTAAGGATGAAAGGCAAAGTTAACCCCGGTGGGATTTGAACACAGAACATAAAAAGCCATAACTGTATGCCACAAAGCATATTGTCCGACGCTCTACTGATTTTACTGCCAATCCACGAAAAACCACTGAAATTATTTGAAACTTTCAACTCACCATTTCAGCAATGGGTGACTTTTTCTTCATTTGTTTCTCAACTTCCAACTGCATATGTGCCATTGTACTTGCCTGAAAGGGAAGGGAATACAATATTAATTTAACATGTAGTGTGGAGGTGCGGTGTAGGTTGCCTCATGTTAACCTAAACATGTAGTGGGGGGTGTAGGCCTCATGTCAACATAAACAGAGTGGAGGTGTGTGGTGTAGGCTGCCTTATGTTAACTTAACATGTAGTCAGTTTGTGTGGTATAGGCTGCCTCATGTTAACCTAAACATGTAGTGGAGGTGTGTGGTGTAGACCTCATGTCAACGTAAACATGTAGTGAGGGAGGGGCCTCATGTCATCATAAACATGTCTGTAGAAGAAACTGATATTAGCTAACATGTAGTGAAGGTGTGTGGTGTAGGCCACCTCATGTTAACCTAAACATGTGGGAGTGTAGGCCTCATGTTAACCCAAACATGTAGTAGATGTATGGTGTAGAACTCATGTAAGCCTAAACATCTAATGGAGGTGTGGTGTAGGCCTCTACATGTGTTAAGGGGACCCAACTAAGTGTTATGGTGGATCACAAGTGTTAAGTTGGCCAAACCTAAAAATGGGTTAACCCACCTGAAAAGGGTAAACTTGACCCAACTGAAATAGGGTCAATTTGACCCACGTAAAAAAGGGGTAAGTTGATCCACCTAAAAAGGATACATTTGGCCCACCTGAATAAAGGATAAAGTTAAGACACCTAAAGGGAGTAAATTTACCCATCTAAAAAGGGTAAACTTGGCCCAACTGAAATAGAGTCAATTTGGCTCACATAAAAAAGGAGTAAGTTGATCCACCTAAAATAAGTTCAATTTGGTCCATCTAAAAAAAGGACAAAGTTGACCCACATAACATTTATGTGTAAATTTGTCCACCTGAAAAAAAAAAAAAGGGTGTAAGTTAACTCACCTGTGCGAGAGCTAATTTAGCCTCTTCTTGTAACTGTGCTTGTTTTTTGAAGAAGTCTTCTTCTTCACTCTCTGCATCTACTTTCTTCCTGGGAGGTTTTGGGGGAGCCACCTGCTGCATGTTGTGGTCTCGGAGGTGTTTCGACCAGTTAGACTTTAACTGAAATTAATTTGGACGGAAATAAAAATATAACATTGGCGGAAAACAATTTTAATTATCGTATATATTTGATACTATGGACATGTGGTTAGAATGTCTCAGGAAAGAATTGCTGGACAGATTTTACAGGCAAAACTAACTGACAGGTGACCCAGAGGTAAACCACGAGCAACCTGGTTGGATATCATCCATGAGCTTGGCTGGTCACGCTTGGGGATCTAGCCAGATCAGTTGGAGACCCAGGAATGTTTGAGGACTCTGCCCCCACGACCCTCTCAGGAATAAGTGGGCGAAAAAGACGAAATATATATTCGAATATAAGCTGAGGAATATGTGGAACTCTTCCACCACCCAAACTAAGAAAAAAAAAAAAAAGTTGTGGTAAAATGGGGGTGGGGCTTATATACATCATCTAAACAATGTGTTGATTAGCTGCCTTCAACTTATAAATGGGGTTTAAATTTTTGCTCATTTCTCAGACATAAAATAGGGGGCAGCTTATATTTGAGTATATATGTTAAACACTAGAGTATATATGTTAAATACTAGAGTATATATGTTAAATACTAGAGTATATATGTTAAATACTAGAGTATATATGTTAAATACTAGAGTATATATGTTAAATACTAGAGTATATATGTTAAATACTAGAGTATATGTTAAATACTAGAGTATATATGTTAAGTACTAGAGTATATATGTTAAATACTAGAGTATATATGTTAAATACTAGAGTATATATGTTAAGTACTAGAGTATATATGTTAAATACTAGAGTATATATGTTAAATACTAGAGTATATATGTTAAATACTAGAGTATATATGTTAAATACTAGAGTATATATGTTAAATACTAGAGCAGAATCAGAATTTTTTTTTATTACTTAATTCGGAGAAAGGCTGACAATCGTGGCCCCTTTGTAGGGTCTCTGAGTCTGGTGTTTCCTACCCCTCCTCACCCAAGCTTGGAGGTTCATCAGGTTGGTGATTACCTCAGTTTCATTAACATTAAGCGGCCGAGAGTATATGACACACCCCCCCCCCCCCGGTAAGTTGCCAGTCCATCGAAGAGTTAACACCCCTGTTATATAGACAAACACACTCATCTGTACAGACATACACACATATAGTGTACGTTTTATATATTCAGCTAGTTAAAGTCTGTCCGATGAGTTTGTTTCATCAGCTTTAAGTGACTGCAAGTAGAAGACTTCTCCCTGGACAAGACACCAGTCCCTCATAGAGTTAACTTCCCAGTTACTGCTAGTATTCATTTTCAGCTGAGTGTAATGGAGCAACAGGAAATGAAATGTTTTGCTCAAGAACATGGAATCGAACCCACAACATTATGATCGTAAGTCAAACACCCTTACTAAGGGGCCACGTGAATTAATGAGACTGGTGTAAGAATGGGAGGAAATTATTAGTTAGTTGGGGGAAGGTCAACCCTCATGATCCCTGGAACTAGACAACACTAACATCAGCAACATCACTACCAACAATAACACCCTAACCACCACCAGCAGCAACAACACCATCACTACCATCAACAACATCAACAACAACAACAACAACAAATCCAGCATCACCACCTACAGCAGCAGCAACAATATCACCCACACAAACATCAGTAACAACAACACCAACACCAACATCAACAACAATTACATATCTACTTACATCTGAGAAATTTCTGTAACTTGATGAGCTGGGCATCTTCTGTTGGCTAGCAGCAGCATTTTCGGTAGAGGAAGGTGCTGCTTCTGGTGTTGGGCCAATATCAGCCGCGCTGCTACTGGGAAGGCCTTTTTCACTCATAAAGCATAACTGCAGATTCATACCAGTGGAATAACGAGCCTGGGCATTAGCTTTCTTGTATAGGCGGTCAGTATTGTAAAGGTCTTCGTCCCCACCCATGGCCAGTTTACGTCGAATTTCCTCTCGATCATTGCAGTGTGACTGTTGGAAGATATTCAAAGAGAAGAAAAAAAGAGTTGACACAGAATTTAGATAGAATTATATATTATTTCAAACATTTAATAACTAACGACCGTTTCATCCTAGCACGAGGCAGAAATCTTCAAGCTATATTCATACTTGTAACTGAGTAATATTCAATAATAGGGTGGGACGGAAACTGATTCTGGCTTGATTTCTACAGCTGGATGCCCTTCCTAACACCAACCTCATTTACAGTGAGTGCTGGGTGCTTTTTTGCCGTGGCACCTCCACGACCACTTTGCAGTGGAATGATATGGACCCCAGTCCTTATCTCATTTTTACAGCTGAGTAAACTGGAGCTATGTGAAATAAAGTGTCTTGCTCAAGGAAACAACACATCACCCGGTCTGAGAATTGAACTCACAAACTTTCGATTGCAAGGCCAATGCTCTAACCACTAAGCCATGTGCCTCCATATATATATATATATAGGGAAAAGCAGGGAAAAGCGGACGTATGATGATGATGATGATGATGATGATATATATATTTCTATATAGCTATACTTATATAATTCGTTTTTGAATTTTTCTGAGATTTCTTATCTGAAAACGTGTGTTGAAACAGATATTGTTATACTTTGGGAGGGTCATGTTGTTATACTTTGGGAGGGTCATGTTGTTATACTTTGGGAGGGTCATGTTGTTATACTTTGGGAGGGTCATGTTGTTATACTTTGGGAGGGTCATGTTATACTTTGGGAGGGTCATGTTGTTATACTTTGGGAGGGTCATGTTGTTATACTTTGGAAGGGTCATGTTATACTTTGGAAGGGTCATGTTGTTATACTTTGGAAGGGTCATGTTGTTATACTTTGGGAGGGTCATGTTGTTATACTTTGGGAGGGTCATGTTATACTTTGGGAGGGTCATGTTGTTATACTTTGGGAGGGTCATGTTATACTTTGGGAGGGTCATGTTGCCAATACAAACACATGCACCTGTTGGGCTTCACTTCAATTTATTATAAATTTCCAGTTTGTTGGTTCGATAACTGGAAGATTATTTATATATTGTCAAAGCTCTTTCATTATACATTCTGTGACCTCCTCAGTGACTAGGTTTTTAGATGGTGTAGGACAGAACAAAGGAGACATTTTCAATAAATTGTATTATGATAAAAGCGCTGTCTGTCTGTCTGTCAGTCCGTCCATCCGTCACACTAATTCTATATTGAGAAGGGGAACCCCAAGCGAGAGATATGTACATGGAGAGAGAGAGAGAGAGAGAGAGAGAGAGAGAGAGAGAGAGAGAAAGAGAAGGGAATGCCGTGTGTTTTTGAGGTGTCCCAAAAAATGTATACACAAAATAATCTTTAAAAAAATGCATTAAAATAAATTCTGTTTTATATGCATTATTTGGCAGTATCAGTAGAGGGTTGGACACCATGCTTTGCAGCATAGAGTTACAGCCCTTTATGATCTAAGTTCAAATCCTGCCGAGGTTAACTTTGCCTTTCATCCTTACGGGGTCGATAAAATAAAGTACCAGTAATACACTGGGATAATTGCTGGCCTTGTGCCAAAAGTAGAAACAATTATTTAGATTATGTCTGTATATCATTTTATTTTTGGGAAAGGTTGTGCATTCTAATAAATATTGCCTGTACAGGTAATCAAAGTATGTATACATTTTTGGGGGGGACACCCTGTATAAATATACACACACACACATAAACCAAAGCTCAGTATAATATAACTGGTGTTTACTATAGTCCCCCACCCCCTAGACGGTTACTGATATATATTATATTTACCATATTTCTATCTCTCAAACATTGTCTGGAATGTTAAAGTAAAGATGGAGGTGTGAGGGGAATGTGGAGGTGGTGGTGTGGTTGGTTGTGTTGTGTGTGGTTGTGTTGTTGGTGGTGATGGTGGTGGTGTGTGTGGTGGTGGTGATGGTGTGTGTGGTTGTGGTGTTGGTGATGGTGTGTCTGGTTGTGTTGGTGTGCGTGGTTGTGTTGTTGGTGATGATGGTGGTGGTGGTGTTGGTGATGGTGGTGGTGTGGGTGGTTGTGGTGTTGGTGATGATAGTGGTGGTGTTGGTGATGGTGATGGTGGTTGTGTGAGGTGATGGTGGTTGTGTGAGGTGATGGTGGTTGTGTGAGGTTGTGGTGATGTTGTTGGTGATGATGGTGGTAGTGTTGGTGATGGTGTGTGAGGTTGTGGTGTTGGTGGTGGTGTGTGTGGTTGTGTTGGTGATGGTGGTGGTGTTGCTGATGATGGTGGTGTGTGTGGTTGTGGTTGTGTTGTTGTGGTGATGATAGTGATGGTGGTGGTGTGTGTGGTTGTGTTGGTGTGTGTGTGTGGTGGTGGGGATATGTATGGTTGACATGGTGGTGGTGTGTGTGTGTGGTTATGGTGGTATGAAAGGTTGTGATGATATTGTTGGTGGTTATGGTGGTGTGTGTGGTGGTGGTGGTTCCACAATGCAAAATTGTTTCTTTTAAAGTGTTTATATTTATCTATCACAAGTAGTAATAGTAGTAGTAGTGGCTGTAGAATTAGTAGTGGCTGTAGTATTAGTAGTCCCAACATTCTATGTAAGAACCTTTGTTAAGTTATGTTCCAAACACCAACAATGTCTTTCATTAGGAATATAGTAATGAAAGGGTTACAGTATCTAAAACCTTCCATCATAATTCTATGTAAGAAATATGATAACAAAAGTGTTAAAAATAGGAAGGTGTGGGTGTGGGTGTGGTGTGGGTGTGGGTGTGGGTGTGGTGTGGGTGTGGGTGTGGTGTGGGTGTGGGTGTGGTGTGGGTGAGGGTGTGGGCGAGAATGATGAATGAACAAATTCCATTGAAGTGGTGCATAGATGATGTTGGTTGTTGTTGTGGTGTTGTGGTGGTGGTGGTGGTGGTGGTGGTGGTGTGGTGGTGGTGTGGTGGTGTGGTGGTGTGGTGGTGTGGTGGCGGTGGTGGTGTTGGTGGTGGTGTGGTGATGGTGGTGGTGTGGTGATGGTGGTGGTGGTGGTGGTGGTGTGGTGATGGTGGTGGTGGTGGTGGTGGTGGTGTGGTGGTGGTGGTGGTGTGGTGTTGGTGGTGGTGTGGTGTTGGTGGTGGTGTCAGTGTTGGTGTTGTTGTGGTGGTGTTGGTGGTGGTGGTGTTGTGGTGGTGTTGGTGGTGGTGTTGTTGTGGTGGTGTTGGTGGTGGTGGTGTTGTTGTGGTGGTGGTGTTGGTTGGTGGTGTTGTGATGGTGGTGTGGTGTTGTGGTGGTATTGTGGTGGTGGTGTGGTGTTGTGGTGGTATTGTGGTGGTGGTGTGGTGTTGGTGGTGGTAGTGTGGTATTGTGGTGGTGGTGTTGTAGTGGTGGTGCTGTAGTGGTGGTGGTGTTGTAGTGGTGGTGGTGTTGTAGTGGTGGTGGTGTTGTAGTGGTGGTGGTGTGGTGGTGGTGGTGGTGGTGTGGTGGTGTTGATGGTGGTGGTGGTGGTGTTGATGGTGGTGGTAGTGGTGCTGTAGTGGTGGTGGTGGAGGTGTCGGTGGTGGTGTGGTGGGGGTGTTGTTGGTGATGGTGTTGATGGTGGTGGTGTTGATGGTGGTGGTGTTGATGGTGGTGGTGATAGTGGTGGTAGTGGTGTTGATGGTGGTGGTGATAGTGGTGGTAGTGGTGTTGATGGTGGTGGTGTTGATGGTGGTGGTGTTGATGGTGGTGGTGTTGATGGTGGTGGTAGTGGTGGTGATAGTGGTGGTGATAGTGGTGTTGGTGGTGGTGTTGGTAGTGTTGCAGTGGTGTTATTGTTGTGGTAGTGGTGATGTGGTTTTGGAGCTGATAGTGATGGCGTTGGTGGATGGTGTTGTTGGTGGTGGGGTGGTGATGTTATTGTTGGTGGTGGTGTTGGTGGTGTTAGTCTTGGAAGTGGTATTGGTGGTGGTGTGGTGGTGTGGTAGTTATATTCTTATAACCACATCATCAAAAACACTATCACCATCTCTATAAACGTACTATTATTATGACCATATTCCCCACCACGAGGACAATCAACACCACCACCACCACTAACCCCACTAACACCACCACCACCACCACCACTACTAACACCACTACTACCACTAACACCACCACCACCACTAACCCCACTAACACCACCACCACTAACACCATCAACACCACTACCACCACCACTAACACCATCACCACCACCACCATCATCACCACCACCACTAACACCATCACCACCACCACTACCACCATCACCACTATTACTAACACCACTACCACCACCACCACTACTACCACCACCACTATTACTTCTACCATCACCATAACTACCACCATCACAACCACTATTACTACTACTACTACCACCACAAAGACTAATCAATACTTATGCAAAAAAATAGCCAGATCACATGAGTATTGTGTAATATAATACATACATATACACACAGACACAGACATATACACACATATAGACACACACACACACACATACACAGACACACACAGACACACATATATACAGGTACAGAAATATACATAGGTACTCATACACTGACATATATACACAAGCACACACACATATATATATATATACACACAGGTATCCACACATATATACACAGGTACACACACATATGTACATATATAAACAGGCAAACACATATATACACACACATACATATATACGTACACACACACATTCACCCACGCACACAAGGTATATTTTAAGGAAATTCTAGAAACACAAATCTTTGAGCCAGGTGCCATGATTCAGTTTTTGATATTTCTAAGAGGGTTTATTTTAAAATTTTTTATGAGTGATTTAACCCTTTGGCATTTAAACCGGCCATATCTGGCCACAATTCTTTCACCTCTTATTGTTTAAACTGGCTGTAACCGGCCGCTCATACTGATGTTAAGGTATTGTTCTCAAAGATCCGATATTATGTGAGATAAAGCTTTTACCGTGAAAGTACTATAGTAAATATAGAAAGTACTATAGTAAATATAGAAAGTACTATAGTAAATATAGAGTAATGAAATGATAAAGGGTTAAGTATTTGACACAAAATGTAAACTTACTACACAAGCAGGAGTCAACTACATGATAGTGGAAGGAGGAAGGATACATATATATATATATATATACATACATATATATATATATATATACATACATATATATATTTATTTATTAAAATAACAGATTAAAGTTTAAGCAAAGAATCGCTGCTTATATATATATATCAAGAAAGAAGAGTGACATGGTTTGCTATACAATAAGGGCTTTATTCACATTGCTGACAATTGTTTCTCTGAACTGGTAGGAGCCATGCCTGTGTATTCCCTTCATTCTCGCACGCTCTGATGAACTGACTGGTTATAACAAAGTATTGGTGATCAAAAACAGGCGGGTAGCGATCGCTAGACCTTACAGTTCAGAGAAACAATTGTCAGCAATGTGAATAAAGCCCTTATTGTATAGCAAACCATGTCACTCTTCTTTCTTGATTTATTATTACTCCAAATGTAAACTACATAGAAATCACCGCGTACTCGCAGCATCACTATGGAAACGTCTTGTTGAGTCAAACTTAGCCAAGCGTTAGTACTATCCACTACTCAGAGTACCCTAACTGGGACTACCTATAACAATAATTTGGACTACCTATAACAATAATTTGTTATCCCGTGTATATATATATATATATCATTTTCATCATCATCATTTCATTTTTATGTCTGCTTTTCCTTGCTTGCAAGGGTGGGACGGGAACTGATTCTGGCTTGATTTCTACAGCTGGATGCCCTTCCTAACACCAACCTCATTTACAGTGAGTGCTGGGTGCTTTGCGGTGGAATATGGACCCCAGTCCCTATCATCTCATTTTTACAGCTGAGTAAACTGGAGCAATGTGAAATAAAGTGTCTTGCTCAAGGAAACAACACATCACTCGGTCTGAGAATTGAACTAACAACCTTTCGATTGCAAGGCCAATGCTCTAACCACTAAGCCATGTGCCTCCATATATATATATATATATATATATATATTTGATATAGAAATGGCTTTTACAGGGCTAGAACTGTTTCATTCGAAAGAAATCATCAGGAAAGACGGAAGGGGGGGGGGGGTGAAACAGTTCTAGTCCTGTAGAAGCCATTTCTATGTTAAATATTTATACTCTATGTATTGAGTACCTTACTTACTGTGGTTACTCCTAATTGGACCTGGGAGAGAGAGAGAATTTTAAGTAAATACACAAATCTTTGAGCCAAATGTCATGATTCAGTGTTTGATATTTTCTGAATCTGAGAAGCATTTTTAATGTTTTAATGTAATGGGAGCAATTTTTAACATTTCAAGCGTTTTAAGTATTTTAACCAACCTTAAACATTTACCATGTAAACAACACATCTTGTGTTTGACACAGATTCTAAACTTACTATACAAGCAGGGGTCAACTGTCATCATCATCATCATCATTATTACCAACATTTAATGTTTCTTTTCCATGCTAGTATGGGTTAGATGTGTTGTCCTGTTGTAAGACTAGTCAGATCAGGTGACTGTGTTTTGTTCATACAGAACTGTTTCTGGCTGGATTTCTATGGCTGGATGTCCTTCGTAAGGCCAACTATATTTAGAGTGTGGACTGGATGTTTTTTTTATCATGGCACCAAACGCCCACAGATTAGACTGGGTAACTTTTTCATCATGTAACCATCACAACCCCTTTACAGAGTGGACCTGGTGTGAAAACGCAATTCAAAAGTTCTCAGCAATATGATAGTTACAGTGTTGTGTGTCACAGAAGAAAGGAGAAATCCTGTGACATAAAAACATTAACACAGCTATAGCTATACATGTATATATATGTATATATATAATATATATAATATATATATATATATGTATGTATATATATATATAATATATATATATTCCTATGAGATTGCATGCCCTGCTTTCCAGGTTACCCTTCGCCATAGATATACATATATATATATATATATATATATATACACACATGCCCACACAGTAATCTACCTGAAACAAATACAAACACACACCAATACACACATTCCAACACCAACAACATCAATACACCCACACACCAAAGCCCTACACACACACTAACACATACACACCAATTTATACACACAAACGCCAACACAGGAACACCAACACACTCACATATACGCACACACACATACACATATCACCTAACACCAACACACACACACATACATACATATATATATACAGACATCACCTTACAGTAATATACACATACACATATATACACACATATCACCTCACAGTAATACATACACATATATACACACATATCACCTCACAGTAATACATACACATATATACACACATATCACCTCACAGTAATACATACACATATATACACACATATCACCTCACAGTAATACATACACATATATACACACATATCACCTCACAGTAATACATACACATGTATACACACATATCACCTCACAGTAATACATACACAGCCACACACATCACCACACACATATATACACACCACCACACACATACAGCCACACACACCACCACCACACACATATATACACATCACCACACACATATATACACACCACCAGCTCACTGTAATCATCATATGACCAAATCAATATTTCGTTGCTATAACAAGTTGACATTTCTGAACCAGGAGAGAAACTTTACAACACCTCTAACTACACCTCCCTGTCTAAATCCTCCTCATCCCTCCACCCCCTGTTTCTCACCTCCTCCCTCTACCCCACCCCCGCCCTCATCCCTCTACCCCCTGTCTCCCATCTCCTCCCTCTACCCCCTGTCTCCCACCTCCTCCCTCTACCTCTCCAACTCCATATCTTTGTTATTATTATTAGGGAGGTGGATTGGCAGTATCGGTAAAGTGTTATATGCCATGATACAACTTTATGCTTCGTAGCATAGAGTTATGACCCTTTACGTTCTGATTTCAAATTCTGCCAAGGTTAGCTTTACCTTTCATACTTTAGGGTCAATAAAATAGAGTACCAGTAATGTACTGAGGTTGATCTAATCAACTTCACCCTCCTCCCAAATTATTGGCCTTGTGCCTAAATCAGAAACCATTATTATTAGTAGTAGTATTTATTATTGGCAGAATCGGTAGAGAGTCAGACACCATGCTTTGCAGCATAGAGTTGTGACCCTTTACGTTCTCAGTTCAAATCCTGCCAAGGTTAACTTTGCCTTTCATCCTTACAGGGTCGATAAAATAAAGTACCAGTAATTCACTGGGGTAAAATTACTGGCCGTGTGCCAAAAGTAGAAAATTATTATTATTATTATTTATTACATAATTACTAACCGCTGTCTCTGACAGCCCTGCCTGAATTCCTGAGATTGACAGAATAGATAACTTTAATGTTTTTTATTTCAAGCATTCTCTGGCAATTTTTGAAGCTAGGTTTTCAACTGTTTACCATATATACTCAGATATAAACTGAGGAATATGTAACTAAAAAACTGATGGTAGAAAGATGGAGGGGTCGGTTTATATTCAGGGTCAATACTTTGACCCTTCAAATTCTATGTAAATAAGGTTTGGATTTTTGCTCATTTCTCAGACATAAAATAGTGGGGTTGGCTTATATTCAAGTATATATAGTATATGAATAGATGATGGTGGCTGTGTATGGCAGAGGGATAGCAGTTTATATATAAATGAAGACCTAACAAATTGTCCTTTTTATTATATATATAGTAATAATAATAAATTTGAAGACTAAAATCCAAAGAGGGCTCGATATATAGTCTTTTTAAGACTATATAGAGCATTTGTAGTTTTTCCAAATTGAAGGATGAGTATTTAGACTTTATTTTATTCTGAGTTAAGACTCTATTGGTTTTTCCCTGGATTTCACAATATCGGTGGATAAAATCTCTGTCTTGATTTTTTTTTTTAAGTGAGCTTGAGTTATTTTCCCACATCTTGCGTTAATTATTTTCCATTTTGACGTTTTAGTCACTTATATATTATGAAATACTGTTGGCTTCTTGCTCACAATAATTTCTATATTTTCATTTATATATATATATATATATATATATATATATATATAAGATCCCGTTAAGGGTGAAAGCAGCGATTCTTTGCTTAAACTTTAATCTTATTTTAATAATTAAATATATATAAAAATAGGCGGCAGGTTGACAGAGTCGTTAAGACGTCGGATAGAAAGCTTTACACAATTCGTCCCACCATATTGCGTGCTCTGAGTTCAAATCCGGCTGGGGTCAACTTTCCCTTTCATACATTCAAGGTCAATAAAGAAAGTACCAGTCCAGTACTGGGGTCAATATATATATATATATATATATATATATATAAGACTGCGTTGATATGACAATGTGATGCGCATGGATGATGACTGCTGCGTAAAGAAGTGTCAGGTGGTCCTGGTGGAAGGAAGACACAGCAGAGGAAGACTGCGGAAGACATGGGCGGAGGTGGTGAGAGCTGACCTCAGATTGTTGAAGCTCACAGAGGAGATGATGAAGGACCGTGACAAATGGAGAGATGCTGTATTGAAGAGGACCTGTCCTACCCTTGCAAGCGGGAGAAAAGCAGGCATAAAATGATGATGATGATGATGATGATGTTTATAGGATGAAAGGTGAAGTTGACAATGGTGGGATTTGAACTCAGAACATAAAGATCTCTAACAACTGTCAATCCATTGTCCTTCACCTTCCTAACAATAATAATAATAATAATTGTTTCTACTTTTTGGCACAAGGCCAGCAATTACCCAGTACATTACTGGTACTTTATTCTATCAACCCCTTAAGCATGAAAGGCAAAGTTAACCTCGGCGGGATTTGAACTCAGAATGGCAAGGGCCGTAACTTGCGTCAAAGCATGGTGTCCGACCCTCTACCGATTCTGCCAATCCACCACGCTTATATAATAATAATAATAATAATAATAATAGCTATAATTAGCATCATTTCCTGATGAAGATTTCTTTTTTGAAGAGTTAAGGCAATACACTAGATTCCTTAAATAACTTTAAATGTGTGTGTGTGTGCCTGTGTAAGTGTGTGTATGTGTAAGTATGTGTAAGTGTGTGTATGTGTAAGTGTGTGTATGTGTGAGTGTGTCGAACATTACACACTGACAAACAATTTGAGGTGGAAATAGAACAAACCTATTGATGTGTGGATGGATGCCATAATCATCATCACTGTTTAATGTATGTATATATGGTTCGTCTCTCGTCTCTTATTCCACTGTACAGTGTTTGGCTTATATCAGACACTGTGACCCTGGATGAACCAGCCGTACCATGGGTCAATGACCATGGAGTTGTGTGGCGCTCTGTATATTTATTTTTTTTTTATAATTTTTTACAGTTTCCCCCTTAAAACAATTGTTTGTTTTGTTTCCATTTGTTGTCTTGTTCTGTCTTTGTTACTTTTCTTTATACATATATATATTTTAGGGAGTTAAACAAGATTCAATGAGTACATCAAAGCATGATTTTTACAGTAGATTGGAAGCACTCTACAGAGAGATATTTTCCAGAGTTATTAATATTGAATTCAAATATTAATAAAATAAATATTCTTGTGATCAATTAAATTTTATTATATATATTTCAGAGGTACTTGAATCAAGTTCAATAGTACGTCCTCATCAGATAAAATAAAATATTTTATCTGATGAGGACGTACTATTGAACTTGATTCAAGTACCTCTGAAATATGTATAATAAAATTTAATTGATCACAAGAACATCTATTTTATTAATATTTGAATTTAATATATATATATGATGATGATATATATATATATATATAATCGTGGGAAAACTGCATGCCTGGACTATATGTAAAGAAAATAAACCGAATACGCTGATGCAATTAGTATTAGGTATGCTTCTCCTTCCACGTTTGGGGAATGAGGGTGAGATTTGTCTTGAGCAACGATGGCAGAATAACCGGAGGCAGCAGACAGCCAGACATACAGACAGATTATAAGGGTGCAACGTTTTATGTATGTATCTATCTAAAATGAGAAAGACTAAGAATTATAGAGAGAGATCGCTAAATCGCCTAATGCGGTCCCTAGGGCATTTAAAATTAAAAATTTTTTTTTTTTGCTCAGAACACTCCCTGAAACATAAGTATTACATGTGTAAAGTTTGAAAACAGTTGGTGGGTGCTTCTCGAGTTCTAGGGATTCAAACTCACACACACACACACAGACAGACATCCTCAGTTTTATATATATAGATATTTCAAGGCTACCAAAACTTTGGTATGCTCTCATCAGATAAATTACAAAGTTTGTTTTATAAATATTGACATAACCAAGAATAACAGTTCAAGTTTTTCCTGGATAGTGAAAAACTTGAACCGTTAAGGTATTTTTCTTGGTTACGTCAATAATTTATAAAACGAGAGTTCGTTTTTGTATTTGTTTTGCAACCAAAGAAGTCACAGAATGTGTGACGAAAGAGCTTTGGTAATCAACAACGATTCAGTAATTAAACTGAGAATTTATGATATATTAAAGTGAAATCGAACAGGTGGATGTGTTTTTATTAGCAGCATGACCATCCCAAAGTATACATAAATATATATGTGTGTGTGTGTGTGTGTGTGTATGTGTGTGTGCGTGTGGTTGGTTGGTGTTAAGGGCATCCAGCTGTAAAAACCCTGGCCAAATTTACAGTCTCGTCCAGACATGTCCCTCGACACGGACGGCCCATCTGACCCATGCAAGCATGGAAAAATGGACGTTAAATGGTGATGATGATATAAATATATATATGTATATATATAAAGAGAGAGAGAGAGAGAGATGTATTTGTATTTAAGTATAAAACAATACTAATGTTAGTGGTTTAACCAAAAAAGGAGTATATACACACACACATGCACCCACATACATATATACATACACACACACACACACACACAGATACTCTACACATATATATATATATATGTAAAAGTTCTATTTAAATTGTTGGGATACAACAAGTAAATATTTTTATAACTGATATAAAGCACTCAACATATTTGGAGTAAAAATACGATATTAACAAATGGAAACTATATTTATAAAACCATATTTATTTCATTATACATATTTCAAGGACACCAAGTTAAATTATGGTGTGCTTTCATCAGATAAAATATAATATAGATCCGGGAGCTTCCAACAGTAATGGTTGCATTCTTTAAGGGTATGTCAATATTTATTTATAAAACTGATCTATATTATATTTCATCTGATGAAAGCACACCATAATTTAACTTGGTGTCCTTGAAATATGTATAATGAAATAAATATGGTTTTATAAATATAGTTTCCATTTGTTAATATCGTATATATATATATATATATATATATACACATTCATACATATACACATACATATAAACTCACTTGGAAATGTTACAGTTGTGTATATACAGATATATATATTATATATTGGAAAACCATCATTATCTGATGAAAAATTCTAGAGAAATTGAGAGAGAAATAAATTTAGTTTGTATAATTAAGGACAGCCACTTACATGTAGCTATTTATAGGTGAAATTTAATGATATAAGACATATATAAACATAATTATATATACATAATATATCTATATATATATCTCTTTCACTATCTTTTATATACACACACACACACACACATACAGAGAAAGATGTATTTATATAAAGACAGATAGATGTATATGCATGTATGTGTGTGTGTAATATATATATATATATAGATGTATATGTATGTGTGTGTATAGAGAGAGAGATACACAAAATATGTAGAGATGTCGTTTAACCCTTGGTCAACACGACTCGAGAAGCCCTATGCTTAATAGACATTCAACCATGACCACCCCATCATTTATTTAAGATACTGTGTCACTATAACTACAGTATCTAACATGTCCTTTCCCTTTTAACCCTTTAGCATTTAAACCGACTGTATCCAGCCAGAATTCTCCCACCTCTTTCTGTTCAAACCGGCTGTAACTTGCCCCTCATACTGACTTTAAGGTATTGTTCTCAAAATAAATGATATCAAAATCTCATAGATTCGATATTATGTGAGATAATTATGTGAAGTAAAGCCTTTACTGTGAAAATCCAATAGTATATATAGAGTAATGTTAAAGTGTTAAAGACATGTAAGAGTGATTGAAGT
Organism: Eledone cirrhosa; assembly: GCA_964016885.1. Classification (NCBI taxonomy): domain Eukaryota; kingdom Metazoa; phylum Mollusca; class Cephalopoda; order Octopoda; family Eledonidae; genus Eledone; species Eledone cirrhosa. The sequence goes on from OZ024762.1 coordinate 3,191,937, forward strand.
GAGATTGGAGCTGCTATTTTTAGCATGTCAAGTGACCACATAAAGTCTCCCTTGGTGGCTGGAAGTGACATGTATATTTGACATGCTAATGTGTGATGAAGTGTGTATTGTAATAGCTGTGTTTGAGATGATCTATATACATGTTTGATGAAGTGTGTGCGTGTGTATTGTAATATGTGTATTGTGATGTGTGTGGTGATGTGTGTGTGGTGACGTGTGTGTGGTGATGTGTGTGGTGACGTGTGTGTGGTGATGTGTGTGGTGACGTGTGTGTGGTGATGTGTGTGGTGTGTGTATGTGGTGGTGTCTGTGTTTGTGAGCGTGGTAATGTCTCTCTGTGTATGTGTATTGATATCTGTGTGTATGTGTGATTGTGTGTGGTGATAAATATATGTGCATGTGTGTGATTGAGTGATATCTGTGTGTGTATGTGTGTGTATGTGGTGATGTATGTGTGTGTGTATATGGTGATATCTGTGTGTATATGTGGTGATATCTGTGTGTGTATGTGGTGATATCTGTATGTATATGTGGTGATATCTGTGTGATGTCCCTGTGAGTATGTGTGGTGATGTGTGTGTGTGTGGTAATGGCTATGTGTATGTCCGTGTGTGTGTATATGATAATATCTATGCGTATGTCCGTGTGTGTGTGTGATACACACATACACATCTCCGTGTGTGTATTGTGATGTGTATGTGGTAATATCTATGTGTATGTCCCTGTGTATGTCCGTGTGTGTGTGTGTGTGTGTGTGTGTGAATTAGTGATACAGCCCGGGTGTCATTCTTTCACAGTTAATTTATGAATGAAGATCAAATGACAGTGTAGCACAGTGGTAGCAGGAGTGGCAGGAGGAGAGAGGAAATACAACAAAAGTGTGTAAGGGGAGAGAAAAAGGACATGACGGTGGCGGACAGCAACCAGTTGTAAGATATATAGTGTCTCTAAAAAATATATACACAGTTTAATTACTTGTGCAGGCAATATTATTAGAACGGTGTCTACATTTTTTGGGGACACCCTGTATATATGTTTTAAAAAAAGCCTCACGACATATTACATACAACCACCACCGCCGCCGCCGTCGCTACAACAGACAGCCTTATCATTACTAGTAGTAGTAGTTTACTTAACTAAACAATAAACATACTATAACTACTTACCCATTCGTAATTCTCCCACAATGCCTCCCAAGAATACATGGCAATTCCATTTGACGGCAGTGGTGATGACAATGGTGATGGTGATAATGAAGACAACGGTGATGATGATGAAGACGATGATGATGATGATGACGACGAAAATAACGGCGATGACGGCAACAGCTCAAATGTTCGTCGGTTGCTTGAGTAAGCAGCGGGCATATTATTATTATTGTTGTTGTTACCGTGCTCTGCTAGTGGTTAGTATTATTAATATAAACAGTAGTAATGTTATTACTACTAAGTAGTACTATTGGTAATTTAGTCCGACACCGGTGCTTTCGTGTGCCCTTTGCCGAGCTAACATGACATGTAGCGGTACCACATGTCACAGTGGGATACCCACAGGCACGAAGGAAGATGTGTGACTCGTCAGCCTGTCTGTGGTGGTAGTGTGTTGCAAAGATTGATAGACAGATAGATAGAGAGGGAGAGAGAGAGGGGGAAAAGAGAGATGGTGAGAGATCTGTGTTAGATCATCGTTTTGTAGCTAACGTCTCCTCTGAATGAAGAAGAATACTGCAGCAGCAGCAGCAGTTGCAGTAGTAGCAACAGCAGCAGCAACAGTTGCAGTAGTAACAGTAATAGTAGTAGTAGCAGGAACAGTGATGAGTAAACGATAGTAGCAGCAATAGGAGAGAGAAAGAGAGGGGAGGAGGTAGAGAGAGAGAGAGAGAGTAAACAATGGTAGTTGTAATAGCAGAGATAGATATGTTTCTTTATTAGCCACAGGGGCAGAGATAGATAGACAGACAGACAGACAGACAGACAGACAGACAGACAGACAGACAGACAGACAAATAGGGAGATAGAGAGGGGGACAACTGTAGCAATAATCGATAATACGAGAGGGGGGGGGGACAACGGTAGCAGCAATAATTAGACAGAATAACAACAACAACAACAGTAGCAACAGTAGTAACACTAATCAGAGAGACATAGAGTAACAACAATAACAACAGCAGTAATGATTAGAGAGAGAGAGAGAGAGAGATACGTAACAACAACAACAACAGTAATAATTAGAGAGAGAGACATACGTAACAACAATAACAACAACAGCAGTAATAATTAGAAGTAAACATACAGTAACAACAACAATAACAATAACAACAGCAACAGCAACAAGCCTGTTGCAGCTAGCATCATTCCAAGGTGTGGAAATTATAATAAAATACCAGTTGCATATTGGGTTCCAACATAGCTGACTGTACGTAATTCTCTATCTATCTACATCTCTCTCTCTATCTACATCACTGTCTCTCGTTCTCTCTAACTACATCTCTCTCTGTCTCACTATCTACCTACACCTCTCTATCTATCTACCTACATCTCTCTATCTATCTATCTACCTACATCTCTCTATCTATCTATCTACCTACATCTCTCTATCACACTATCTACCTACATCTCTCTATCACACTATCTACCTACATCTCTCTATCACACTATCTACCTACATCTCTCTCTCACTATCACCTATCTACCTACATCTCTCTCTCACTCTATCACCTATCTACCTACATCTCTCTATCTATCTATCTACCTACATCTCTCTATCTATCTACCTACCTACATCTCTCTATCTATCTATCTACCTACATCTCTCTATCACCTATCTACCTACATCTCTCTATCTATCTACCTACATCTCTCTCTCACTCTATCACCTATCTACCTACATCTCTCTATCTATCTACCTACATCTCTCTCTCACTCTATCACCTATCTACCTACATCTCTCTATCTATCTATCTACCTACATCTCTCTCTCACTCTATCACCTATCTACCTACATCAATCTATCTATAAATCTCCATATCTCTCTCTCTCTCATTGAATCCGAGGTGTATAAATATAAGCGGAGGAATATGTAACCAAAAAATTAACAGTAGAGTGGTGGGGGTCGGCTTATATTCGGGGTCAATATTTTGACAATTTTCACCAACTTCAAATTCTACGTAAAAAAGGTTTGGAATTTTGCCCATTTCTCAGACATAAAATAGCAGGGTTGGCTTATAGTCATATATATGTATACAGTACTTTCAATTTTCGGCTAGATTTAACAATATGACAGCAGGGTCAATGACACAGGTCCTACAATTGAAAAACATGGGGTGAATTTGAAGGTGTGCTTTGATTTGTCTTTTGTTACTATACACATACACACACACACACATAAATATATATATAGGGCTTACTGATGATTTCTCCTGAATGAAACAGTTCTAGTCCTGTAGAAGCCATTTCTACATTAAATATATATATATAAAATCATCATTAAACGTCCATTTTCCATGCTAGCATGGGTTAGACAAGTTGTCCCGACATTGTGAGACAAGTCAGATCAAGTGACAGTGTCTTTTTTACTGGTTTTCAATCATTAGACTGCAGGCATGCTGGGACACTGCATTGATTTAGTCGATCATATCAACCCCAGTACTTATTTTTTCAAGTGTGGTTCTCATTTTATCAATCCCTGTTTTGTTTAACTGCTAGGTTACAGAACAGAGACTCAAACATGGATGAATACACACACAGGTGTATGTATGTATGTATGTGTGTATGTATGTATGTATATATATTAAAATATGACAAACACAGAAACACAAAACAGGCCAGCCCGCCAGGACGGCAACAGCCAACATATTGGACATTAGCTCTTCATCAAGAAAATACAATAGTTCATATATATGTATATATATGTGTGTGTGAGTGTTCCGAAGAGATTGTTTTGGTAAAAACAGGAGCAAGCATTCGTAGTTATGATGGAGATTCAGTATAATAATAACATTAATAAAGATGCTGATGTTACATAAATCGTTTATTCATTATAATTATTTCAGCCGTTCTCCCATATTTCTTGATTCCATGGGAGAAGCGTTGAAATAATTATAACAAATAAACGATTTATATAACATCAGCATCTTTATTAATATTGTTATATATATATATATATATATATATATATATATATAAACTATTGAGTTAAAAACCCCCAATAATCCCCTACAATCAAATAAGATTAACGAACAAATTCTGAACTCTTTATAAATCCTAGTAAGGAGAGAAATCCACATAAATCTGTGTCCGATTATAGGGGATATCCCTTATAATCGGGGACACATACATTTATGTGGATTTCACTCTTTATATATATATATATTTCACTCTATATGGGGTCTTACTGGTTCCTATATATATATATATATATATATATATATATATATATATATAAATGGCAAAACAAACAAACTAAGTGAGAAATTAGGAATAAGAGGGATCAGATGCAGTTTAATTGAGATGAGATTATGTTGGTATTGTCATGTGATGCGCATGAAAGACGACAGCTGTATAAAAAAGTGCTGGTCAATCAAAATTGATGGAAGCAATGGAGTAGGTAGACCAAGAAAAACCTGGGACGATATGATAAAAACTCACCTTGCACACTTAACACCTCTCTGAGACAATGTCACTGGATTGAGACCTTTTGTGCTACGCAGTATTACAGAAGACCTGCCTTCTCTTGCATACGAAGTTAAAGCTTACAGTCAGTAGGCACCTCTTAACCAAATATACACCCCGACCCCAACCTCCTACCAACACCACCCTTTCTCTGTAAAATTATGTTGGTTTCACAGAACATCCAGTCCAAACTAAAGTGGTCGTGTAGGTGACACAACAAAAAAAACCCAGTCCACACTGTAAAGTGGTTGTGTAGGTGTCACGACAAAAAGGCTCCCAGTCCACACTGTAAATGCGGTTGGTGTTAGAAAGGGCATCCAGCCATAGAAAACCTGCCAGATACGTTCTATACGAGCGAGACGCAGTCACCAAACCAATCTTGCCTCAAGTGGGACAATCTCGTCTAACCCATGCTAGCGTAGAAGATAGATGTTAAACAATGATGATATATATATATATATACACACATATCATCATCATCATCGATTAACATCTATCTTCCACGCTAGCATGGGTATATATATATATATACTTATTCGGGGATGGTCTACCGTTGCTGTAACACTGAATTAACAGGCCATCCTTGAATCGAAACTGTTCTATTTCCTATTCTCTGTTTGTATTCAACGTAATCCTGTTGTCTTATTGAACTAATTCCACAAATAACACCTGATGAAATTGCCTAAGTATTGCATCATGATCAGATGACAGGGATGGGTCATTGAAGCATGAATAGTGATTTTGTGGAATTAAAATTCTAAAGTAAATTTCCAGTCTGGCCTGACGTTGTTTTAATGAATATTTAACCCCGTTCCTGCACCAGCCACATGATACCACATCTACGATTTACATAAGATTGAGTGCTTTAATTAATTACATCATCATTTACTAATCGGAACCACCAGTTCTACCCATTGGTAAACAATTGTAAAGTGGTTGGGTGGGTGTCATGACAAAAAGCATCCAGTACACACTGTAAAGTGGTCGTGTAGGTGTCATGACAAAAAGCATCCAGTCCACACTGTAAAGTGGTCGTGTAGGTGTCACGACAAAAAGCACCCAGTCCACACTGTAAAGTGGTCGTGTAGGTGTCACGACAAAAAGCACCCAGTCCACACTGTAAAGTGGTCGTGTAGGTGTCATGACAAAAAGCATCCAGTCCACACTGTAAAGTGGTCGTGTAGGTGTCACGACAAAAAGCACCCAGTCCACACTGTAAAGTGGTTGTGTAGGTGTCACGACAAAAAGTACCCAGCCCAATGTAAAGTGGTCGTGTAGGTGTCACGACAAAAAGCACCCAGTCCACACTGTAAAGTGGTTGTGTAGGTGTCACGACAAAAAGCACCCAGTCCACACTGTAAAGTGGTCGTGTAGGTGTCACAACAAAAAGCACCCAGTCCACACTGTAAAGTGGTTGTGTAGGTGTCACAACAAAAAGCACCCAGTCCACACTGTAAAGTGGTTGTGTAGGTGTCAGTACTCTCTGTAAATGAGGTTGGTGTTAGGAAGGGCATCCAGTTGTAAAAATCAAGTCAAAATCAGTTCTGTATGTGCTGCAAGACATGTCTTGTTACTCTGGAGTTCCGCCTGTTTATCACAGAGTCATCAGAATATATATATATATATATATATATATCATCTGTAACATATTAAAATTTACACATACATACATACAATACAATACATAGTCATGTTGCTATAATAAGAAGTTCACTCTCCAATCACAAAGTCCTGGGTTCAAACCTTACATTTGTCCCTGTAAAAAAAAACTTATTTCTCCAAAGTTACATTTAATCCTCTATGTCATATTTACATACATGCTGAACCTTTATGTAATTACATCAGAGAAAAAAATTATTAAATTATCACTTTTATCTTTAATCACTTAATCAACCTAATCTAGAAGGATTTCTCCCATGCAAATCATTAATTCATCAATATGAGAATTTCAGTTTGCCTGATATATCCAGTAATCCTGGTAGAAAAGTCACGCTAATCCTGAATTCCAAAAATTAAATACATTCAACACTACTGCTGTCATTATTAGGCAGAGGTAACAGGTGGCCCCAGACCTGCAAGTCAAGGGTCGGCCTCCACAGCCACCTTCACGCCCACGGCAGACGGGAACAACAATGAAGAAGCTGTCATCATCGTTTACGATGGACAACCAAAAGATATAAGCATGTATGTATGTATGTAATGTATGTAATGTATGTATATATGCATGTTTATATGCATGTATGTAATGTATGTATGTATGTCTGTATGTGTGTGTGTGAAATTATGTATATGTGTGTGTGTGTGTTTGTCTGTGTGTGTGTGTGAGACAGCCGGACAAAAGGATTATACAGCTATTCTAATATACAGATCAATACATCAAGTGGTGCAAAGCATGCTAGTGTGAATCGGTAAATCTGATTGGTGGAGAGAGCTGTGACATCATCAAGTCTTCACTCTAAAGACAACTAACTCTCCATTAAAGCTCTTCATTAAACAGAGATAACTATTTTACTACACAGATGCACATGATTTCTCTCTCGTGTCATGTCGTTGACACCAAGCTACTTCTCGGCTGACGTCGACAGTTTAATGACATCGGGGATGTTTTGTTGAAACACTCAACACAAGGGAGGTAATTAATTAAATACTGCAAGGTATTTGTGTCTAGCACAACTGATTCTGTCACTTACTGCCCCCACCACCAGTACAAGTAACACCACCATCATCACCAGTACTACCACTGCCACCACCCAACCACCAGCACTAGTACCACCACTACCACAACCACCAGTACTACTATGATCACCACCACCCAACCACCAGTACTATGACCACCACCACCACCAAACCACCAGTACTACTATGACCACCACCACCACCACCACCACCATCAGTACTACCACTACTACTACCACCACCACCATCAGCAGCACAACTAATAGTGCCACTACTACCATCAGTAGTAGCAGTACTACTACCACTACTATTTAGTCTTACATGTTGGCATGGGTTAGACAGGTTGTCATGTTCTGAGACTAGCAAGGTCAGGTCAGGTGACCCTGTCTTATTCATACAGATCTATTTGGGGCTTGGGGGCTTCGTTTCTACTGCTGGATGTCTTTCCTAATGCCAACAACATTACATACGTATATAAATATATATACATATATATATATATATATATATATATATACATACATATATATATATATATATATATATATATATATACATACATATATATATATATATATATATATATATATATATATATACATACATATATATACATATATATATATATATATATATACATATATATATATATATATATATATATATATTTATTAAAATAACAGATTAAAGTTTAAGCAAAGGATTTTAGTCTTCAAATTTATTATTATTACTATATATATATACACACATATGTGCAAGTATATATATATATATATATATATATATACACACATATGTGCAAGTATATATATATATATATATATATATATACACACATATGTGCAAGTATATATATATATATATATATATATATATATATATATACACACACATGCAATCGAAAGGTTGTGAGTTCAATTCTCAGACCGGATGATGTGTTGTTTCCTTGAGCAATACACTTTATTTCACATTGCTCCAGTTTACTCAGCTGTAGAAATGAGATGATAGGGACTGGGGTCCCCATCATTCCACTGCAAAGTGGCCGTGGAGGTGCCACGGCAAAAAAGCACCCAGCCCACACTGTAAATGAGGTTGGTGTTAGGAAGGGCATCCAGCTGTAGAAATCAAGCCAAGGTCAGCCGATCGGACACTGCCCATGACAGGACAACCCGTCTAACCCATGCTAGTGTGAAAGAACTGACGTAAAACAGTGATGATGATGATGACACACAAATCATTAACTATGCAATATATATTCCCAAGACAAAGACGCATACATTACAACCAAGGACATTATTATGACACATAATAATGTTCACCATTGGCAGTGGATCGCTAGAACCAGTAGAGCACCAGACGCCATGCTATGGCATAAAGTTATGGCCCTTTACAGTCTGAGTTCAAATCCCGCTGAGGTTAACTTTGCCTTTCACCCTTACGGCGTCGATAAAATAAAGTACCACCCCTTCAAATTGCTTGAAGTGGAAACAGGACATATACATACACAACTGCATCAGACACACACACACAGACCTCACACATACACACACACAGACCTCACATGCACACACACAGACCTCACATGCACACACAGACCTCACACATACACACACACACAGACCTCACATGCACACACAGACCTCACACATACACACACACAGACCTCACATGCACACACAGACCTCACACACACACACAGACCTCACACATACACACACACAGACCTCACATGCACACACATACCTCACACACACACACAGGCAGACATCACATGCACACACATCACACACACAGACCTCACACACACACACAGACCTCACACACACACACACAGACCTCACACACACACACAGACCTCACACACACACAGACCTCACACACAGACCTCACACACACACACACACACAGACCTCACATGCACACACAGACCTCACACACACACACACAGACCTCACATGCACACACATACCTCATACACACACACAGGCAGACATCACATGCACACACATCACACAGGCAGACCTCACACACACACACACAGACCTCACACACACACACCTCACACACCCACACAGAGACATCATCACACACACACAGACAGACATACCATGTTACACCCTAATCCATAGTTGTATGTATGTACATGTCTGTATGTATATATATATGTATATATGTGAGTGTCTGTGTGTGTGAGTGAGTGAGTGTGAGTGAGTGTGAGTGTCTGTGTGTGTGTGTGTGTGTGTGAGTGAGTGTGAGTGTCTGTGTGTGTGTGAGTGAGTGTGAGTGTCTGTGTGCGCGAGTTTGTAATAGAGTATTGAACACCACAGTGTATTGATAAATATTGATTTTTATGTTGTATTAACAAGAACTGTTTCCTCCATAGTAGATATATTGGTGGTAGTTGTCACCTAGTATATTGTAGTAGTATAGGTAGTAGTAGTGGTGGTAGTTGTCACCTAGTATATTGTAGTAGTATAGGTAGTAGTGGTGGTGGTACTTGTCACCTAGTATATTGTAGTAGTATAGGTAGTAGTGGTGGTGGTAGTTGTCACCTAGTATATTGTAGTAGTATAGGTAGTAGTGGTGGTGGTACTTGTCACCTAGTATATTGTAGTAGTATAGGTAGTAGTGGTGGTGGTAGTTGTCACCTAGTATATTGTAGTAGTATAGGTAGTAGTGGTGGTGGTACTTGTCACCTAGTATATTGTAGTAGTATAGGTAGTAGTGGTGGTGGTAGTTGTCACCTAGTATATTGTAGTAGTATAGGTAGTAGTGGTGGTGGTACTTGTCACCTAGTATATTGTAGTAGTATAGGTAGTAGTAGTGGTGGTACTTGTCACCTAGTATATTGTAGTAGTATAGGTAGTAGTGGTGGTGGTACTTGTCACCTTGTATATTGTAGTAGTATAGGTAGTAGTGGTGGTGGTACTTGTCACCTTGTATATTGTAGTAGTATAGGTAGTAGTGGTGGTGGTACTTGTCACCTTGTATATTGTAGTAGTATAGGTAGTAGTGGTGGTGGTACTTGTCACCTTGTATATTGTAGTAGTATAGGTAGTAGTATTGGTGGTACTTGTCACCTTGTATATTGTAGTAGTATAGGTAGTAGTGGTGGTGGTACTTGTCACCTAGTATATTGTAGTAGTATAGGTAGTAGTAGTGGTGGTAGTTGTCACCTAGTATATTGTAGTAGTATAGGTAGTAGTAGTGGTGGTACTTGTCACCTAGTATATTGTAGTAGTATAGGTAGTAGTTGTGGTGGTACTTGTCACCTAGTATATTGTAGTAGTATAGGTAGTAGTATTGGTGGTACTTGTCACCTTGTATATTGTAGTAGTATAGGTAGTAGTGGTGGTGGTACTTGTCACCTAGTATATTGTAGTAGTATAGGTAGTAGTAGTGGTGGTACTTGTCACCTAGTATGTTGTAGTAGTATAGGTAGTAGTAGTGGTGGTACTTGTCACCTAGTATATTGTAGTAGTATAGGTAGTAGTGGTGGTGGTACTTGTCACCTAGTATATTGTAGTAGTATAGGTAGTAGTGGTGGTGGTACTTGTCACCTTGTATATTGTAGTAGTATAGGTAGTAGTAGTGGTGGTACTTGTCACCTAGTATATTGTAGTAGTATTGGTAGTAGTTGTGGTGGTACTTGTCACCTAGTATATTGTAGTAGTATTGGTAGTAGTAGTGGTGGTACTTGTCACCTAGTATATTGTAGTAGTATAGGTAGTAGTGGTGGTGGTACTTGTCACCTAGTATATTGTAGTAGTATAGGTAGTAGTAGTGGTGGTACTTGTCACCTAGTATATTGTAGTAGTATAGGTAGTAGTAGTGGTGGTACTTGTCACCTAGTATATTGTAGTAGTATTGGTAGTAGTTGTGGTGGTACTTGTCACCTAGTATATTGTAGTAGTATTGGTAGTAGTAGTGGTGGTACTTGTCACCTAGTATATTGTAGTAGTATTGGTAGTAGTAGTGGTGGTACTTGTCACCTAGTATATTGTAGTAGTATAGGTAGTAGTAGTGGTGGTACTTGTCACCTAGTATATTGTAGTAGTATTGGTAGTAGTAGTGGTGGTAGTTGTCACCTAGTATATTGTAGTAGTATTGGTAGTAGTAGTGGTGGTAGTTGTCACCTAGTATATTGTAGTAGTATTGGTAGTAGTAGTGGTGGTAGTTGTCACCTAGTATATTGTAGTAGTATTGGTAGTAGTTGTGGTGGTACTTGTCACCTAGTATATTGTAGTAGTATTGGTAGTAGTAGTGGTGGTACTTGTCACCTAGTATATTGTAGTAGTATTGGTAGTAGTAGTGGTGGTACTTGTCACCTAGTATATTGTAGTAGTATAGGTAGTAGTGGTGGTGGTACTTGTCACTTTGTATATTGTAGTAGTATTGGTAGTAGTAGTGGTGGTAGTTGTCACCTAGTATATTGTAGTAGTATTGGTAGTAGTAGTGGTGGTAGTTGTCACCTAGTATATTGTAGTAGTATTGGTAGTAGTAGTGGTGGTAGTTGTCACCTAGTATATTGTAGTAGTATTGGTAGTAGTTGTGGTGGTACTTGTCACCTAGTATATTGTAGTAGTATTGGTAGTAGTTGTGGTGGTAGTTGTCACCTAGTATATTGTAGTAGTTGTGGTGGTACTTGTCACCTAGTATATTGTAGTAGTATTGGTAGTAGTTGTGGTGGTACTTGTCACCTAGTATATTGTAGTAGTATTGGTAGTAGTTGTGGTGGTAGTTGTCACCTAGTATATTGTAGTAGTATTGGTAGTAGTTGTGGTGGTAGTTGTCACCTAGTATATTGTAGTAGTATTGGTAGTAGTGGTGGTGGTAGTTGTCACCTAGTATATTGTAGTAGTATTGGTAGTAGTGGTGGTGGTAGTTGTCACCTTGTATATTGTAGTAGTATTGGTAGTAGTTGTGGTGGTACTTGTCACCTAGTATATTGTAGTAGTATTGGTAGTAGTTGTGGTGGTAGTTGTCACCTAGTATATTGTAGTAGTATAGGTAGTAGTTGTGGTGGTACTTGTCACCTAGTATATTGTAGTAGTATTGGTAGTAGTGGTGGTGGTAGTTGTCACCTAGTATATTGTAGTAGTATAGGTAGTAGTGGTGGTGGTAGTTGTCACCTAGTATATTGTAGTAGTATAGGTAGTAGTAGTGGTGGTACTTGTCACCTAGTATATTGTAGTAGTATTGGTAGTAGTAGTGGTGGTACTTGTCACCTAGTATATTGTAGTAGTATAGGTAGTAGTGGTGGTGGTACTTGTCACCTAGTATATTGTAGTAGTATTGGTAGTAGTGGTGGTATTACTTGTCACCTAGTTTACTGCCAATCCACAGCTTAATAATTGTTTCTACTTTAGGCACAAGGCCAGCAATTACCCAGTGTATTACTGGTACTTTATTTTATCGACCCCGTAAGGATGAAAGGCAAAGTCAACCTCGGCGGAATTTGAACTCAGATCGTAAAGGGACGTAACTATGCTGCAAAGCATGGCGTCCGACCCTCTACCCATACTGCCAATCCACCGCCCTAACATGGCGTCCGACCCTCTACCCATACTGCCAATCCACCGCCCTAGCATGGCGTCCGACCCTCTACCGATACTGCCAATCCACCGCCCTAGCATGGCGTCCGACCCTCTACCGATACTGCCAATCCACCGCCCTAGCATGGCGTCCGACCCTCTACCGATACTGCCAATCCACTGCCCTAGCATGGCGTCCGACCCTCTACCCATACTGCCAATCCACCGCCCTAGCATGGCGTCCGACCCTCTACCGATACTGCCAATCCACCGCCCTAGCATGGCGTCCGACCCTCTACCGATACTGCCAATCCACCGCCCTAGCATGGCGTCCGACCCTCTACCGATACTGCCAATCCACTGCCCTAGCATGGCGTCCGACCCTCTACCCATACTGCCAATCCACCGCCCTAGCATGGCGTCCGACCCTCTACCGATACTGCCAATCCACCGCCCTAGCATGGCGTCCGACCCTCTACCGATACTGCCAATCCACCGCCCTAGCATGGCGTCCGACCCTCTACCGATACTGCCAATCCACTGCCCTAGCATGGCGTCCGACCCTCTACCCATACTGCCAATCCACCGCCCTAGCATGGCGTCCGACCCTCTACCGATACTGCCAATCCACCGCCCTAGCATGGCGTCCGACCCTCTACTGATACTGCCAATCCACCGCCCTAGCATGGCGTCCGACCCTCTACCCATACTGCCAATCCACCGCCCTAGCATGGCGTCCGACCCTCTACTGATACTGCCAATCCACCGCCCTAGCATGGCGTCCGACCCTCTACCGATACTGCCAATCCACCGCCCTAGCATGGCGTCCGACCCTCTACCGATACTGCCAATCCACCGCCCTAAATAACATTTAAATCCACCGTTTAAACAACATCAATGACTGAGATATCAAATTCATCATAATAATTGTTTCTGATTTAGGCACAAGGCCAGCAATTTTGGAGGAGGGGGGAAAGTCAATTAAATCAACTCCAGTGCGTGACTGGTACTTTATTTTAGTGCTCTCGTGAGGATGAAAGGCAAAGATAACCTTGGAAGGATTTCAACACAGAATATAGAGTGATGGGACAAACAGCCTCGGGCATATTCTGGCTCTTTACCAACTCTGCTAATCCCCTTCTATAACAACAACAACCTTCATAATACATATATATGTGTGTGAAGGTGCATAGCTTAGTGGTTAGAGCATTGAGTTCACAATAAGGTTGTGAGTTTGAATCCCGGACTGGAGGTTGTGTTATGTCCCTGAGTAAGACAATTTCACGTTGCTCCAGTTTACTCAGCTGTAGAAATGTGTTGCGATATCACTGGTGCCAAGCTGTATCAGCCATTGCCTTTCAATTGACATCACATATATAGTATATATAGCATATATATAGTGTATATATAGCATATATATAGTGTATATATAGCATATATATAGTGTATATATAGCATATATATAGTGTATATAGTTGCAACATCACTGGTGCCAAGCTGTATCTGCCATTGCCTTTCAATTGACATCACATATATAGTATATATAGCATATATATAGTGTATATATAGCATATATATAGTGTATATATAGCATATATATAGTGTATATATAGCATATATATAGTGTATATAGTTGCAACATCACTGGTGCCAAGCTGTATCTGCCATTGCCTTTCAATTGACATCACATATATAGTATATATAGCATATATATAGTGTATATATAGCATATATATAGTGTATATATAGCATATATATAGTGTATATAGTTGCAACATCACTGGTGCCAAGCTGTATCTGCCATTGCCTTTCAATTGACATCACATATATAGTATATATAGCATATATATAGTGTATATATAGCATATATATAGTGTATATATAGCATATATATAGTGTATATATAGCATATATATAGTGTATATAGTTGCAACATCACTGGTACCAAGCTGTATCTGCCATTGCCTTTCAATTGACATCACATATATAGTATATATAGCATATATATAGTGTATATATAGCATATATATAGTGTATATATAGCATATATATAGTGTATATAGTTGCAACATCACTGGTACCAAGCTGTATCGGCCATTGCCTTCTCCTTGGACAATACAAATATACAGTATTTAATGTATTTAGTATATATATATATATATATATATATATATATATATAAGTAGAAGGGGTATTTAATTTGTTGGAAGTCTGACAAATATAAATGTTTATAACTGATTTAGAGCACTCAACAAATTACTGGAGTAAATATTCAATGATATTAAATAAATGGAAACTATATTTATAAAACCATATTTATTTTATTATATATATTTCAAGGGTACCAAGACACATTGGTACGCTTTCATCAGATAAAATTTGTATCATCAGATAAAATTGTATATATATATATATACATATATGTTGTGATGTCACTGGTGCCAAGCAGTATTGGCCATTGCCGTTCTCTTGGACAACATTGGTGGTGTGGAGAGGAGAGACTGGCATGCATGGATGGCTGGTGGTGTGGAGAGGAGAGACTGGTATGCATGGATGGCTGGTGGTGTGGAGAGGAGACTGGCATGCATGGATGGCTGGTGGTGTGGAGAGGAGAGACTGGTATGCATGGATGGCTGGTGGTGTGGAGAGGAGAGACTGGTATGCATGGATGGCTGGTGGTGTGGAGAGGAGAGACTGGCATGCATGGATGGCTGGTGGTGTGGAGAGGAGAGACTGGTATGCATGGATGGCTGGTGGTGTGGAGAGGAGAGACTGGCATGCATGGATGGCTGGTGGTGTGGAGAGGAGAGACTGGTATGCATGGATGGCTGGTGGTGTGGAGAGGAGAGACTGGCATGCATGGATGGCTGGTGGTGTGGAGAGGAGAGACTGGCATGCATGAATGGCTGGTGGTGTGGAGAGGAGAGACTGGCATGCATGGATGGCTGGTGGTATGGAGAGGAGAGACTGGCATGCATGGATGGCTGCCGGTCTTCTACAAAAACACCTCGTTCAAGCTTGAGCCTAGGAGGAGGACTTTCTAGATGCAAGACAATGGTCAATTGGGACTATAGGAGGCCTATGTATATGCACGTGTGTGTGTGTGTATATATATATATATATATATATATAAATGAAGTATTTCCATCGGAAAGGTACAGGAAAAAAGAGTGCTCTATATAGGCTGCAGAGCTTATTAGTTATGTAATAAACAACACAAGATAATTATTTCATTTACCTCTGATAAATTAAATAATTATCTTGTGTTGTTTATTACATAACTATATATATATATATATATATATATATACATACATATATATAGATATACACACACATACATGTATATATGCGTGTGTGTGTGTGTGTATATATATATATATATATATATATATATATATTTATATATATATAGTAATAATAACGATTACGAAGACCAAAATCCAAAGAGGACTCAATAAGGATTGTATATATAAACTCGTAGAGCCAATATTTATATACATATATATACACACACATACATATACACATGCACATGCATATACACACACACACACACACATAAGATAAGTAAGCATCTGCATAAACTGTGACAGTTTTCCTGTTTCTAATGATGTACTTCTGATTAGGAAACTTGAAGTACCACTGCAGTAGTTGCTGCTGCTACTACTACTACTACTAATACCACTGTTACTGCTGCTGCCACTACTACTACTACTACCAGCAACACTATTACTGCTGCTGCTATCACTACCACCACCACTGCTACTGTTGAAACACTTGGAAGTACTTTAGTCGAGTGAAGTATTGACCCTTACAGACACTTATCCTAAAAGAGGTCAACCTTAAGTTTTATTACTATAATCTGTGACATGTTTCATCTACACCTTATTTCATAATATCATCATCACCGTTCAACGACTATTTTTACCATGCTTGCATGGGTTAGACAGGTTGTCCATGTTATGAGACAAGTTTGGCCAATTGGCCATACCGTACTTTGCTCAAATAGAACTGTATTTAAGCTGAGATTTTTACAGATGGATGACCTTCCTAACACCACCCACGTTTACAGTGTGGAGCTGAGTGGTAACTTTATATATATAATGAATGAAAAATATGGGCGAAGACAGGAAAATGAACGAATACAGACAGTCCCATCTCATCAGTTGACCACTAGAGATATGTTGTTTCAGTGCTTATCAGACTGGTGCTTATCCAGGTTTCCATGGCATTAAGCGACTGAGTACAAAGCTCCCCCTTGGACAAGACGCTAGTCCATTACAGGATTAAAGTCTGTCTCGAGCCTGGAGGCTCGTTAGGCTGGTGCTTATCCTGGTTTCATAGCATGAAGCAATTGAGAGTACAAGACTCACCCCTGGCCAGGACGCCAGTCTATGGCAGGGTTAAACCCCCAGTTATTGCTGGTACTTATTTTCAGCTGAGTATACTGGAGCAACGTGAAATGAACTGTTTTGCTCAAGAACACAACATGCAAGCCAGTCCAGGAGTCAAACCCATGACATTATGATCGTAAGTCCAACACCTTACCACTAGGCCACTCACCTCCACAGTTTATATATACTTTGTATATTTTGTGTTAGTTAATCTATTATCAGTTATTGGTTGATCAACACTAGTGTATGCAGGATAGAACACTCAATGAAGTATATATGTAGGTCTGTATACCCCAGAGTATTGGTAAAACAAAGTTGAAGCCAGTAGGTCAGAATTTACATCATTTTATTGATTACATAATGGCCATGTTGGTATCAACAGAGTTTAACCCATTAACATTTAAACCAGCCATATTCAGCCAGAATTTTCTCACCTCTTTCTGTTTAAACCGGCTGTAACTGGCTGCTCATACTTAGGTTAAGGCAGTGGTTCCCAAACGGTGCAGCATGCCTCATAGGTGAGGTGGAATGATTGAAAGACAATCAAAGATTTAGAACGTTTCAAAAAATTCATATGCCAAAAATATGATTTCAAAATTTAAAATATTATGGATTACTTGTAATCCATAATATCACAACGGTGAGATATCATTGCGATATCTCACCACTGTGATATCTCAACGTTGCGATATCTCACCGCTGTGATATCTCAACGTTGCGATATCTCACCGCTGCGATATCTCAACGTTGCGATATCTCAACGTTGCGATATCTCACCGCTGCGATATCTCAATGTTGCGATATCTCAATGATATCTCAGGTGATTTTACATGTTAGAATGTCTCAGGAAAGAATTTCTGGAAAGATTTTACAGGCAAAAACCAACCTGCAGGAGACCCAGGGATAGACCTCCTAGCAAGATGGTTGGATAATATCCAATGAGGTTGGCTGGTCTCACTTGGAGATACAGGTGGATCTGTTGGAGACGGTTGCTTCTGACTGGACCTGTTGGAAGGAGTGTTTGAGGACTCTGACCCCCACAAATCTCACGGGAATAACTGGGAGGAGGAGAAGAAGATCTAGTTTTAGCCAGAAAGATCTGGTTTTAACCAAGAAGATCTGGTTTTAACCAAGAAGATCTGGTTTTAGCTAGGCTGGGTATCAAAAGGGTTATAAACAATACCTCTTAGAATCATTTTTACGAAATTCTTTCTGTGAAAATGTCTTTTATTTTATTTTATTTTATTTTATTACATCAACTCACCCGTCCCCCTCCCCAATACTTTTCAACAACAAGAAAAAAAAGCCCCAAAATTTGGCATTCTCTGAATAATTGAAATATATTCTTTACTGCAAGTAATTAGGTGGAGTTGGGTGGAGGTGAAGTTAATGATAATATTAATACACACACACTTATATACATAGACATACAGAATCCATCATATACAAACATGGATACACACACACACATATATACACATGTAGAATCCATCATATACAAACAGGCATACACACACCTATATATATATATATACACATGTGTATGTATGTGAAGGCACATGGTTTAGTGGTTAGAGCATTGGGTTTGCAATTGTGAGGTTTTGAGTTTGATTCTAGGGCCAGATGATGTATTGCAGCCTTGAGCAAGACACTTTATTTCACGTTGCTCCAGTTTACTCAGCTGCAGAAATAAGTTGTGACATCACTGGTGCCAAGCTATATCAGTTTCTCCCTTTCTCTTGGACAACATCAGTGGCATGGGGAAGGGAGATGGTATGCATGGGAGACTGCTGGTCTTCCACAAACAACCTTGCCCAGACTTGTGCTTCAGAAAGGAACCTTCTAGGTGCAAATCTCATGTTCATTCATGAACAAAGGGGGTCTTTACCCTTTTATATACATATAGATACCTTCATTTGCAAACGTACATACAGACATACACACACATGCATGCAGATACCTTCACATATCTATATATGTACATACATACACATACATACATACATATCTGTCTATCTATCTATCTATCTACCTCTCTATCTACTCTGTCTGTCTGTCTGTCTGTCTATCTATAGTTATCTGTTTATGTATATTTATCAATATATCTATCTTTAGACAAGAACAACAATAGCAACCACAAAAAGGCATAAATCCCAATAACAGTTCAAAGATAGATAGATCAATAGGTAAAACAAAGTCCTCGTAATTTACTAGATGAATGTTTAATAATGATTAAAGAAAATATGGAAGAAAATTACTATAATTGATATAAATGAATGTAAAATGAAATATGGTGATGGGTGGAGTGACAAGAGGGAGAAGACGAAGGAAGATTGAGGATTCAAACATCTTTACATAGAATGGTGAAATCAAGAAATTAAATTAAATTAAATTTTTTTTTTCACTATAAACCCCGTCATTTTTGACAAGTACTGCAGTAGTCATTTTTGTATACATTTTGTTTTTAAATATTCACAATTTGAAATAAAAGCTAAAACATTCTAATTAAAACACAAAATTGAGCACAAAAAAGACATTTTATTATTATTTTTTCTAAGGACAATTCAACTTTTTGATCCCCTAGGGCCCGCATTAGGTGAAAACCTCCATATTTCCTGCTTCATCGAGGAAAATCTTTAAAATTATCCAGCCATCAAAGTATTCGGTTTATTTTCTTTACATATTGTCCAGACATGCAGTTTTTCCATGATTTTAGTCTGTTGGCGGCCCGCGTTCCAAAATACCTTATCCCGTGCAATGTTGGGTACCACTGCTAGTGAAATAATAGGATGTTGAGAGGGGTTTGTCATCTCTACATTGTTGGTATTTCAATGTAATGTAGCTTCTGTTAGTGGTACCTACTTATAGCTAGGTGGACTGAGCTTAGAGTCATAGTTATGGAGACAATCCTGAACTATATCACACAGTGGTACCTACTTACAGCTAAATGGACTGGGCTTAGAGTCATAGTTATGGGGACAATACTGAACTATATCACACAGTGGTACCTACTTACAGCTAAATGGACTGGGCTTAGAGTCATAGTTATGGGGACAATACTGAACTATATCACACAGTGGTACCTACTTACAGCTAAATGGACTGGGCTTAGAGTCATAGTTATGGGGACAATACTGAACTATATCACGGGTCATTCACATCGCATTCACCATCACATCTTCGCGTAAAAGACAAACATCATAATCATCATCATTTTACGTCCATTCTTCCACGCTGGCATGGGTTAGACGGGTTGTCCTGTTGTGGGCAATGCCAGGTCGGGTGACCATGTCTCGCTCATACAGGAACTGATTTTGGCTTGATTTCTACAGCTGGATGCCCTTCCTAACACCAACCTCATTTACAGTGAGTGCTGGGTTCTTTTTTACCGTGGCGCTTACACAACCACTTTACAGTGTGGACTGGGTGCTTGTTTGCCATGGTGCCTCCACGACCACTTTGCAGTGGGAGGGGGTGGGGGCATATTGTCTATATGCTTCAGCTTCGGCTTGTACCCACTGTATATATAAATAAATAGAAAGCTTACCTTTTCTTCCACTGCCTGAGCTAATTGTTGTTCCAACGTCTCCCAATCCATTTTTGGCAAAGAATCCTCAATGTCATATATTTCACAGTCTTGAATGTCAGACATGTTGTTCTTAGTTTCACCATTTTTCTTTTGTTTACTTTCCCACAGAGCAACATTAGATTTGCTGTGTCTCTGAGTTGCATTCGCCACAGCATCAACATCTAGATTATTCAGATCGCTAAAATTAGCTTTATAGTTTGCAGCATAGTCGCTATCTTTATACATATGACCCCCGGACTGCAAGCCTTCGGGGTCACAGCAGTCGAGTGTATCAAGTTCATTTGAATTTTCGTCTCTTACAAAGTCGTATGGGCCTGTTGGCGTTTCTACCAATTCAACCGGCGAGGTCATGTTTGACTCAGTCAAAGAGCTTTCTTCGCTCATTGGACTGTAATCAGAAAAGTCAGTCTTGTGAAGATCAAATGGCAAAACACCAGCATCAATTTTCTTCAACTCAGCAAATTCTTGAGCCAAGCTTAGATAGTTTACTTTCTTTACTCTTTTATTGAATTCTTCATCGGTTTCGTCAGGGTTCTGTTGCAGTGTTTCCAACCTTGTGTTGAAGCTGTTATTACATTTTTCGGTAAGGGTCTCCTCTAAGTCGTTTGAATTAAATATCTCTATTTCATTATCAGCAAGATCCCTGAGCGGTCCGACTACCTCGGAGTAATCGGAAGACACAGACTCACACTCGGCATCTCTAACACGTCTGAACTGGCAGTTCCTGTCGGAAAGTTGCAGGCATGACAAGTCATACTTCAAGTCTGTAGATTTGGTCAGTGCACACAGCTGCTGTGGGTCATCATCAAATACACTATCACTCTCGACAATATCTATTCTGGGGAAATCTTCTGCAGAAATGTTGTTGTTATAAGAGTTCTTCAGTTCTTGCAATCCGGAATTGGTCTCCCACAATTCATTATCACTGAAAATATAGAAACAATTGAATAATTTAGCAGGACTCATAAGTACAGGTTGGTATTTGGTTAACCCTTTACCATTTACATTACACTATATATATATTATTATATTTTCATGGCAAAGGCTTTATCACACATAATATCTACATTACTCTATCTATGTATCTAAAACAGAGAACGTCTGTCTGACTCCCTAAAACTCGAGAACCACCCAAACTTTACACATGTAATACTTATGGTCATGTGAGTGTTTTGAGCAAAAAATATTTCGTCTAACCCATACTATCATGGAAAAATAGACATCAAATGATTATGATGATGATATACAGGGTGTTCCCAAATAATGTATACACACTTCAATAGCATTCTAATATAAATATATATACATTTTTTGGGACATCCTGTATATGTTGAACAATGAAAACAAAAGGCAAAGTTTAGTGTTTAATCAGTTCATTATTTTACAGGGCGGTGGATTGGCAGTATCAGTAGAAGGTCGGACGCCATGCTTTGACGCAAAGAGTTACGTCCCTTTACGACCTGAGCAATCTCCATATTTTCCTGTCTCTTACTTTAGCTGTACATTCCATCAAACTCCTTCCTGTCCATTCCTTAATATCATCTGTCCATTTCCTTTTCTGCCGTCCCCTGGCCCTTTTCCCCTGTATTCATCCCTCAAGGATGTGGGTTGTCAAATTTTGGGCTCTGATGACATGACCAAAATACTAAAGTTTCCTTTTCTTTACTGTTTCAACCAACTGTTGATTGGCACCAATCTCTTCCAGGACAGATTCATTTGTTCTGTGAGCTGTCCAGCTAATCCGAAGTGCACACCTATAGTATGACATTTCAAATGCACTCAGTTGTTTCAAGTCAATGTCTATTTTCCCTACTAGCAAGAATGGGATGGGTCTCCAAAACCTGGGTCAGACTCAAGTGACACTACTGACCTCTCAGATCAGCCAGAGGGCAATATCTTGCTTACATATGATCCCACACACAAAAAATTAATTTGGGGTCTTGAAATTTTGGGGCCTGAAATTTTGATTACAGGACCCTTGTATGTTTCTGGTAGCAACCCTCACCCAATATTTTGGGATTCTTTAACCCATTATCATTTACATTATTCTATATTTACTATTGTATTTTCACAATATTAAATCTATGAGATTTTGATATCTACTTTGAGAACAATACCTTAACATTGGTATGAGTGGCTGGTTATGGTCGGTTTGAGCAGAAAGAGGTGAGAGAATTCTGGCCAGTTTGAACAGAAAGATGTGAGAGAATTCTGACCAGATACAGCTGATTGAAATACTAAAGAGTTAAATATTACAGGAGTCTTGGCTACAGCTCTGTCAAGTCCCCCAGCCCTTAATCCAGCATAAACCACTTACCCATCATTGGTTAAAGTTGTGCTGTTTTCAAGTCTGTCATAAGAGTTCTCTTCAGATTCCAATATATTGAGGTTTTGTCTAAGAAGAAAGAAAAAAAGAGGAAAAGATGACAAAAAGAAGAAAAGATGACAAAAAGAGGAAAAGATGACAAAAAGAGAAAAAGATGAC
The DNA here is from genome assembly GCA_964016885.1 of Eledone cirrhosa. Classification (NCBI taxonomy): domain Eukaryota; kingdom Metazoa; phylum Mollusca; class Cephalopoda; order Octopoda; family Eledonidae; genus Eledone; species Eledone cirrhosa. The sequence continues at coordinate 3,215,288 of OZ024762.1, forward strand.
AAAAAGAGAAGATAATAAAAAGAGGAAAAGATGATAAAAAAAGAAAAAAGATAAAAAGAGGAAAAGGAAATTAAAAAGAATGTAATTAATGCAATAATAATTGTAGAAGAGTCATGTTAACCATTGGGGGTCTGCTGAGCCTGGAGAGGTTGGAGTTGTAAACTTCATTTATTTTTGGCTTTCATAGTGTGTGTGTGTGTGTGTGTGTGTGTGTGTGTGTGTGTGTGTGTGTGTGTGTGTGTGTGTGCGTGTATGTATGTGCATGTGTGTGTGTGTGTACGTGTGTGCATGTGTGTGTATGTATGAGTGTGTATATGAACACGGAAAATCATCATTATCACCGTTTGACATCTATTTAACATCCTTGCATAGGTTAGACAGGCTGTCTACATTATGAGACAAGTCTGGCTAGTTGACCGTACCTTGCTCAAGTGGAACTGTATTTTAGCTGGGTTTTTACATCTAGATGCCCTTCCTACCACTAATGGTTAAGATTTAATCAAGGTAGTGATTAACCCAAGAGAAAATTTTACATATATAGTCTAATTATGAGAAAATGGAAAACGTAATAAATTCATTAGAGAATGTTTGAGTAAGAAAAAACGTTGCTTACTGTAACTGTTCTAAAAGTTTTAAAATGTATGATACTACAATATATCTAGGAAAACGTCTCATGAATCATAACAGCCAGTGATAGCCACTGGAAAAGGATTTATAAAGAGGGAAAGATAAAGATAAAGGGTTAATCACTACCTTGATTAAATCTTAACCATTTAACATCTCATGGTATGTCATGTATCATTTATTTTGTCTTGTCTTGCTCGTATAGGACTGTCTGGCGGGTTTTCTACGGCTGGATGCCCTTCCTAACACCAACCGCGTTTACAGTATATATATATATATATATATATATATATATATATATATATATATATATATATATATATATACAGCCCACTCTGTAAAGTGGTCATGTAGGTGTCACGACAAAAAACACCCAGCACACACTGTAAATGTGGTTGGCGCTAGGAAGGGCATCCAGCTGTAGAAAACCAGCCAGAAACAGTCCTATATGAGCGAGACATGGTCACCTGACCCAACTTGCCTCTAAATGGGACAAACTCGTCTAACCCATGCTAGTGTGGAAGAGACGTCAATTGTCGATGGTGATGACGATGATATATCTTAGTCCCAGAATGTAACAGCTAATCTAACACATTCAACTATGGTGAATAAATGTAAAATGGTGATGATATATGTGTGTGTGTGTGTGTGTGTCTGTGTCTGTGTGTGTGTGTGTGTGTGTCTGTGTCTGTGTGTGTGTGTGTGTGTGTCTGTGTCTGTGTGTGTGTGTGTGTAATATATATATAGGTAAGTGTATATATCTATTATACTGTCACACACACACACACACACATATATATATATATATGCAGACAACTGCTGCACTGCAACAATCACCACATGTGTGTCATCTGTCTTTGGCCTTTTTACTGTTGCTGCTGCATTGTTGTCTCTGATTCTTCTACCTTCTGCACTACCACCACAACTACTACCATGATCACAACTATCTCCACTACCACCACAACTACTACCATGATCACAACTATCTCCACTACCTACACTACCACCACAACTACTACCATGACCACAACTATCTCCATTACCTTCTACACTACCACCACAACTACTACCATGACCACAACTATCTCCATTACCTTCTACACTACCACCACAACTACTACCATGACCACAACTATCTCCATTACCTTCTACACTACCACCACAACTACTACCATGACCACAACTATCTCCATTACCTTCTACACTACCACCACAACTACTACCATGATCACCACTAACTACTACCATAATCACCACAACCACCTCCACAACTACCTTCAGCACCATAATCACAACTACCATCACCACTACACACACACACACACACACACACGAGTTAGAACACAAAGTGGAGTGTGTGTATTAGAGTCAATATTATGTGTGAGTATAAGTGTGTGATTTTTAAAGATATATTGTGTAAAGTATCAAAGGTAGTGTGTGTATGCGTATGTTCCTGTGGTAGTGGACATGTACGTGTGAGTGAATGTAAGTTTGAATGTGTGTACTGTATATGTGCGTTAAAGCTATTTTGTCTGTGTAAAGTATGTGGCAGTGTTAGCGTAGGTCCGTGAGATGTGTGGATTTGTGAGTGCATGATTAAATATTAACGTGTGTGTGTATGTTGAAGTTTATATTGTGTTCGTGTAAATTATCTAACTGTGATATGTGTGTAAGTGTGTATGTATTAACGAGTATGAGTCATAGGATAAAGGAAGTATGTTTAGTGTGTGATAGAGAGTATATGACAGCTGACTAAAGGAAGATGGATGGCGCATTAAGGTTGGGGGGGGGGTGTAAGGAGAAAATAAGTTGCTGTTGTCTCCACCAGCGCGAGTCTGAAGACACTGAGGTGGCGTGTGGAGTGGCCAGCAGATGGAAAATGTCAGATCAGAGTTGGGATATCCCAAAGATGCTCAGC
>OZ024762.1:3222829-3227829 GCA_964016885.1 Eledone cirrhosa
GCATATAGATATACTACTTGCATGCATGAGTATAAATATATGTGCATACATATATCTATATATATACATACATATATACCTATACATACACACACATATATATATACCTATACATACACACACATATATACCTATATATATCTATATATATACATATATATCTATATATATATATATACATGTATGTGTGTATATATATATATATATACATGTATGTGTGTGTATATATATATATACATGCGTATATATACAATGTATGTATATATGTTTATATATAGATATATATGTATGTGTATATATAGATAGATATATATACATACATATATATCTATATATACACATATATATATGTGTATATAGAGATATATATCTATATATAAACACATACATATATATCTATATATAAACACATATACATACACACATATATACACATACATATATATATACATACATATATACTTCTGTATATATATATATATACACACATATATATATATATATATACATATATACACATATATATATATACATATATATATACATATATATATACATATATATATACATATATATATACATATATATATACATATATATATACATATATATATACATATATATATATACATATACATATATACATATATATATATATATATACATATACATATATATATACATATATATATACATATATATATACATATATATATATATATACATATATATATATATATATATATATACATATATATATATATACATATATATATATATATATATATACATATATATATATATATACATATACATATATATATACATATACATATATATATATATATATACATATATATATATATATATATATACATATATATATATATATATATACATATATATATATATACATATATATATATATATATATATATATATATATACATATATATATATATACATATATATATATATATATATATATATATATATACATATATATATACATATATATATATATATATATATATATATATATACATATATATATATATACATATATATATATATACATATATATATATATACATATATATATATATACATATATATATATATATATATATATATATATATATATATATACAGAAGTATATATATATATATATATATATATATATATACAGAAGTATATATATATATATATATATATATATATATATATATACTTCTGTATATATATATATATATATATATATATATATGTACTTCTGTATATATAAATGAGAAAACAACAACAAAATAAATAAATAAATATACAAACAAATATAGAAATAGATGAAAAATAGCAGACAGAGTCAGACACTACGAGGCAGATACGCGGACACCTGAAGATGAAAACATCTCTGATTGTACCTGTTTGGGAGGATAGAGAGAAGAAACCGTTGATTGATTTGGTAAAGGTTTCATGGTGTCAGGATTTTTCTGAAGAAAGAAAAAGGAAAAAGAAAGCAAGACTTTGTTAGTTTATTAGTAATATTAGTAATGTTGGTTATTAGTATAACAAATACAGCACTTTCAGGCTGGAATTCTAGCATTTAAAACAGAGTAATTAGACCTCAAATCACAAAAGACTGCCCTTTTTGGGGACAGCAGAGATACTCACATAAGTACTGCCTGTGTAAGATCCTTGCCGAGACCCAACAGATGGTAGAAGACCCAGTAATTGATATTTACTTTGTAAACCAGAGGTTCTCAAACTTTTGGGACCACCGCACCCCTCACAACCAATACCCCCTCAACACCCCCTAACCCTATGTCCAGAGTGACCTGTCTACATGCAAATTGTAAATCATATATAATAAATAAAATCGTTAATTTATATATAATAAATAATATAATAAATTAGAAATAGAAGCTTTCGCCGTATTTTTGACTAAAGAAATTTTAAGCTGCTAGTGGGGTTTAGAACCCTCTAAGAAATGAAAAAAGATGAGTATCGACATACATGTACGTCAATACTCATCTTTTTTCGTTTCTTAGGGGGTTTTAAACCCCACTAGCAGCCTAAAATATCTCTAGTCAAAAATACAGCGAAAGCTTCTATTTCTAATTTCAAACTCGCTCGCTGTTTCAAAAACATAATATAATACATACTATGTATAAATAAATATTATACATTTTCTTTATTTGGCTATATTTATATATATGTATCATTTGATATTTAATCTAGCATCTCTACCAGCGTCCCCTTGGACCTTCCCAACGCCCCCAGGGTGGCAGTAGAACCCACTTTGAGAACCTCTGATTTAGAAGGTTGAGGTTAAGAAGTAAATTAGTAGAATTTATAGAAAGATAAGAAAACTCAACCCTAGAAGAGCTGTTAAAACAGCCAAATATGCCTCAGAGGACAGGTACCAGGGACAAGTGGACAAGTGGTCAGTAGAGAGACAACCCATGAGGTGGGTGACATTCTTTATATTAAATATATATGAATGAGGACACCGACGGCTGGCTATATGAGTCAGGACCCCGACAGCTGAGCCCCTGCCGTTTCAACAGCTGTTGAAACAGCAGGAGCTTAGCCGTCAGGGTCCTGACTCATTCATACAACCATACTCTACTACCCCAAGTATTGAGTACTCTGGTGAGTAATGGTCTAACCAGTTTCTTACTTCCACTCTTTCATGCTACACTCTCCCAAGGAAATTGGTTGTTAACCCTTTAACATTTAAACCGGTCATGTCCGGCCAGAATTCTCTCATCTCTTTCTGCCCAACCGGCTGTAATTGGCTCCTCATACTTACGTCAAAGTATTCTTCTCAAAATAAATAATATTAAAATCTCATATATTTGATATTATGTGAAATAATTGTGAGATAAGGCCTTTACTACAAAAATACAATAGTATATATAGAGTAATGGAGATGCTAAAGGGTTAAGACCTGAAGAGAGATGAGATCCATCAGGTTCAAAATGACCAAGAAACATTATATGTCTTATGAAGCCTCGACAACTCCGTCATAAGTTACAAGCACACACATACATATATATATTTGCACACACACTCCAGACTATGTACTCTAACATGATACCCTGTCCAGGAGTCCAACACCCTTACCACTAAGCTACAAAGCTTCACTATAATATAGCACTACTTATTAAACCACTACAAAGAAAGAAAAGTAAAAATCAACTTAAATATAATAAATCCAACAAGCTTTTCTAAAGAAATAATTAACCCTTTCATTACCATATTTGCAATGAAAGACACTGCCTATGGTTCCCAATTAATTTTTAAAATAAATAAATATTTGGGGTTATTTAATGATATAACTAAACATATTTTATAGGCAAAATCAGAGGTCCCCGGCCATTGGGCTGCAGGCTGGTTCCAGTCCGTGGATCATTTGCTACCGGGCCACAAAGAAATAATTAACTTGCTTAAAATTATATAATAGATAAATTGAATATTGGACTTCAATTTTAAAAGATTTGTTTAAATATTAAATATTAAATATTCAACTACTCAATACACTTTTTCTTCCCTTTAATAAATTGCTCTCTTTACTGAAATACACTCAAATAACAGATATGTGCAACTACTGCTCCACGGATTGTCCTGCATGAAGCCTGTCCGTGGTATAAAAAAGGTTGACGACCACTGGGTTAAACCAACCAACAGGAGACCCAGGGGTAGAATCCCTGAGCAAGATGGTTGGATATCATCCATAAGGTCAGCAGGTCTTGCTTCAGCTGGATCAATTGGAGATGGTTGCTTCTGATAGGACCTGTGAGAAGGAATGTTTGAGGACTCTGGCTCCACGACACTTCCAGGAATAAGTGGGCAAAGAAGGTTTTTCATCATAGAACCAAGGGCAGTTTCAAGGAATTTGGTAACAAAAGGGTTGTTTTTTTTAAACCAACAAAGCTTTCGTTAAGGTGGAAAGAAGCAGGTTAAAAAAAAAATGTTAGTAATACAGCAGTAAATATTTCAGTTAAATTGTTAGTTTCTTAACCCTTAACATCCTGCAGTGATTTACCAGAAAATATCTGAAAATGGGTTTATTAATTCAAATGTTTATAGTATCTTTGCAGGTGGACAGATAGATTGTTGCCTAAATTAGCTGCATTAGAGCAAAAACTTTAAGTTTTAATATGATTTTTCAAAAATGTCTTACTAATGCGGCTTGTTAATTCAAATGTTTATAGTATCTTCATTAGTGGACAAATCATTGTAAAAATTTGCAGTATTAGTGTAAAAGCTTTATTTATTAATGTGGTGTAGTTATAGTGCTGTTTTTGTAATTTTTAAGAATATCTTGTTAACGTGGTTTCATGTGGTTTGTTGACTCAAATGTTTATAGTATTTTTATTAGTAGACAGCTTGCAGTGAAAATTTACAGTAAAGACTTGAATTTTTAATGTGATACAGTCATAGTTCTATTTTATAATTTTTCAAGAATGTCTTTGCTAATGCATTCTTATTCAGTACAGGATGTTATGAGTTAATGTAAAAATTTAATAAAATTTAGTAGGAAAGTTAAGAGTTAAAATTTTAAAAAAAAAGGGTGGGATTTGCTTTTTGTTACATTGTTGGAAAACTCACACAATACTAATCAAGGCAGTTAGGACATCTCTCTTGAAAATATCTGTAGAAAGAGATTTTTTATGACATAATGTGTTAAATGTAAGTATTTATATCAGTAGCATACCACATACACTAATGTTACTAATGTAAAAATTGTTTTAAAAATATTTTTTATGTTATATTTATGGGGGCAAATATTTCAAAGGGCTAAATATCATACTACGATAAAAAATTAAAAAATAAATAAATAAATAAAAATAAAAATATTTTTAATAAATAAAAAAATTTTTTTTAATTATGACAATCTATTAAATGATGTAAGTATTTATCAGTTGCATCTACATTTATTAATTGTTTCTACTTTTAGCACAAGGCCAGCGTATTACTGCGTATTACAAACCCAGTG
>OZ024762.1:3232829-3375329 GCA_964016885.1 Eledone cirrhosa
GGAGAGGGGATGGGCTCTACCAGGTTAAAAAATGCCCTTGAAATGCTGTATGTCAATGCAGCACCCCTAAAGATCCTCTCAAGAGTTACAGGACCATACATACTATCTTTACAAATTGAAAAACCGTTGTGAAAAACTTTGCAGCAAAAGGCTTAAATTTGTTTATGATATACAGTCTTAATATTGTTTTGTACTTTTCAAGAATGTCTCAATAATGCATCTTCATGCAATACAGGATGTTAAAAGTTAAATAAATATTAAAAAAATATAATTAAAATTAATGTAATTTACTAAAAAAAAAAATAATTAAAGCCTTACCGATATGTGGTGGTAATTCACCCAGTCAAGGTGTAATCCAGAGCTGTCCATTTTCTTCTAGGCGGAGAACATTCAAAAGGATTCAGGTTTTAATTTGAAATATCAATACAAGGTAATCCCTATTGTTAACAGGTTCATTGGTTCATACAGAAACTGAAAAATAAATTAACATATATATATATATATATCTTCAGATAATATACTTGTTAATAAATACACGCTTACATACATATCAGTTAAATAATTTACACACACACGTTAAAATTTAATCATGCACTCACAAATCCACACATCTCACGGACATACGCTAACACTGCCACATACTTTACACACACATATACAGTACACATTTACCCACACATACATGTCCACTACCACAGGAACATATGCATACACACACTACCTTTGATACTTTATGTCTACACGTGTATGTATGTGTACATGTGTTTCTATGTGTCTACATGTGTGTACATGTTTCTGTGAGTGTGCAGGGGTGGGGTTGAATATATATCCACTCTTAATAAACAACATTTACTGTGGGGGAGGAAGGTCACACCAGAAGAACTTTTAATGGTTGGGTCCATTCTTTGGAGAATGGTAGGAAAGGGAGAGAGAGGAGAATGGGGAGGGAGAGAAAAGAGAGAGAGTAAATGGGAGAGGAGGGAGAGTAAATGGGAGAGGAGGGAGAGTAAATGGGAGAGAAAGAGAAAAGAAATGGGAGAGAGAATGGCAAAAGAGTGAGTGAAAAATGACCAAATACAATATAGGAAAAGATATGAAATTATGTGAGTGAGAGTGAGAGTGTGTGATAGTGTGGGTTAGAGAGAGAGTAAGAGAGATTGAAAAGTGTAATAGAAAAAGTATGAGAGAAACTGTGTGTGTGATAGAGAGATTGAGAGAGTAAGAGAGACTAAGAGAGAAAGAGAGACTAAGAGAGAGATTGAGAGACTAAGAGAGATTGAGAGAGTAAGAGTGAGATTGAGAGAGTAAGAGAGATTGAGAGAGATTGAGAGAGAAAGAGAGAGTAAGAGAGAAATGAGGTCAGCAAATATTTCTGATGTCTCATGGCAAATTTTTGCTAAATTTAACTCTGAACATTTTTACCAGTCTTGGAGACACAAGACTTAAACACACACAAACTAGTTAATAAGTGAAACAAACAAAACACAGGAGGCAATTTTACAGACAGACAGACAGAGAGAGACAGACAGACAGACAGACAGACAGAGACAGACAGACAGACAGACAGACAGACAGACAGCGAGAGAGAGAGGGAGAGAGAGACTGCCCACCACCACCACCACCACTCCTCCTCTCCCCAACCACACATTTATTCCACTCAAGAACAGATGGAAGACAAACATATTCTCTAGATATGTCTAAGTTAATGTCAGGACTGAAAGATTGACATCATTTATAGTGGGTGGGTGGGGGGTGACGAGGATGGTGGTGGTGATGATGGTACTTGTAGTGGTGATTAGAGGTGGTGATGATAGCAGTGGTGTTGTTGATGATGGTGGTAATGGGGATGATGATAGTAATGGTAGTGGTGGTGGTGGTGGTGGTGGTGGTGGTGGTAGTGATGGTGAAGATGGGGGTGGAACGATGGTGGTGGTGGCTGCTGTGATGGTGATCATGATGGTGGTGGTGATGATCATGATGGTGGTGGTGATGATCATGGTGATGATCATGGTGGTGATGATCATGATGGTGGTGGTGATGGTTGTGATGGTGATGGCAGTAGATAAGAATGTCTAAAAAGCTGCCAGGTTAAATATATATATAATATATACAAGGTGTCCCCCAAAAAATGTATACACACTTCAACAACATTCTAATAAACATTACCTGTACAGGTAATCAAAGTGTGTATACATTTTGGGGGGACACCCTATATATATATATATATAAATATATATATATTCTCATAGTGTATATTATCAGACAGGACTCCCATTGCTTTGGTATGAAGCCAACCTGTCAAGTAATAAGAATGCAGACAACACCTATGTGTGGCTGGTGTGGGATTCTTTAGTCAAAGTGTGTGTGTGTGTGTGTGTGTACGAATGTATGTATATGTGTGTATGTGTGTGTACGTGTACATGCATGAATATGCATGAATGTGTGCGTGTGAGTGTACATGTCTGAACGCATGTGTGTGAGTGAGTGTGAGTATATGCAAAAATCATGCATGTGTGTGAGTATGTTCAGAAATCATGCATGTGTGTGTATATGTACAAATGCATGCATATGTGTGTGAGTGTGTGAGTGTGTGCATGAATGCATTATTTTTTTCTAATCAATTGACAAGATCCCAGACTTCATTGGCTTATCAAGTGGGGTGGAACTTGTCAGATCGGACCAAGGAGACAATGTTTCCATTGGTCTTTCCATTGCTGATACTATGTACCAGTGACAACTCCTGGCAGAAAGAGCAGTGTGAAATATGTCTTGCTCAAGGATATAATGTATCTCCTGGTCTGGGAATTGAACTCACAACCTGGTGGTGGTGGTGATAGTGATCACCACTATCACCACCACCAGCGCCACTACTACCATCATTATCTCCACTCTCACCACCACCATCATTATCTTCACTCTCACAACCATTATTACCACTGTCACCACCACCACTCCTACCATCATTAGTGATAATGATGGTAGGAGTGGTGCTGGTGGTGGTGGTGGTGGTAGTAGTGGTGACAGTGGTAATAATGGTGGTGGTAAAGGTGACAGTAGTGGTGCTGCCTCTAAAAGATCATTATCAATTGTTTTGTTTTCTATTACAGATGCAAGATCAATATTGAAGTGTGTGAGAGAGAGAGAGAGAGAGGGAGGGAGTAAGAGAGTGTGTGAGATAGAGGGAGTAAGAGTGTGTGTATGAGGGAGGGAGAAAGAGATTGAGAGTGTGAGAGGGGAGTAAGGGAGTGTGTGTGTGAAAGAGAGAGTAAGATGTGTGTGAGATAGAGGGCGTAAGAGTGTGAGAGAGGGGAGTAAGGGAGTGTGTGTGTGAGGGGAGTAAGGGAGTGTGTGTGTGTGAGGGGAGTAAGGGAGTGTGTGTGTGAGGGGAGTAAGGAAGTGTGTGTATGAGGGGAGTAAGGAAGTGTGTGTGAGGGGAGTAAGGGAGTGTGTGTGTGAGAGGGGGGAGTAAGGGAGTGTGTGTGTGAGAGAAAGAAAGAGCAAAGCAACAATAATAAAGAGAAAGTAGTAAATAAAGGATTGGTTAATGAATGGAGGAAGGGGCAGATAATTGACTGACATATGTCAGATATAATAGAGAAATGATGAGGGACTGGGTTATTACAGATTTACAGTAATATACTGCAGGGTACTCTGCCATATCTCTCTCTCTCTCTCTCTCTGTATATATACTGCTGTGTACAGTGTCATCTCTCTCTCTCTCATATATATATATATATATATATATATATATATATATATATATATAATAAATGTGAAAACTAAAACCCAAAGAGGGCTCGATAAGGATAAATATATATCAAATATATAAGAACCTTAATCTGTTATTTTAATAAATAAATATATATATATATATATATATATATATATATATATATATACTACTGGGTACTCTCTGTCATCTCTCTCTCTGTATGTATGTATGTGTGTATAAATAAATATATATATATATATATACAATCCTTATCGAGCCCTCGTTAGATTTTGGTCTTTGTAATTATTATTATTAGTATTATTATACATATCTAATATAATAATATACAATAATCAGAAAAGCCTTCCTGATGATTTCCTTCAAATGAAACAGTTCTAGTCCTGTAGAAGCCACTTCTATATTAAATTTGTTGTATGGTTACTCCGATTGAACCCAGGACTCATCTATATCTATATATCTATATATATATCTATATATATATTGTAAAAACATTGATGTCATTTTTCAATTCAAGAACTCAAAGTGCATTTTCCTCGCAGGAGTGACAGGGTATGTTTAGAATAAGGAAATACAAAGTTTAGATGATAAAGTCCTTTATTGATAGGGCTGTGATATATATTTCGAGGACATTGGCTACGCAATTCAGCGTAGAATCCACTGCCATGCTCTCTACAGACTGCTTCTTACATAATAAAGTTACAATCAAGGAGATAATCCAAAATTGAAGTGACAAGGGAACGGACAAACAGAGATGTTCACGAATCGAATGCCCGTTCCCCTGACAATGGCTTCTACGCTGAATTGCGCAGCCTATGTCGTCCTTGAAATATGTATCATGGCCTTATCAATAAAGGACTTTATCATCTAAACTTTGTATTTCCTTATTCTATATATCTATCTATATATATATATAGAAATGACTTCTACAGGATTAGAACTGTTTCATTTGAAAGAAATCATCAGGCTTTCCTGATGATTTCTTTCGAATGAAAGAGTTCTAGTCCTGTAGAAGCCATTTCTATATTTAAATTTCTTAATGGACCTATTATCTTTCTTCTGATGAAGGACTAGCGTCCGAAACGTTAAGACCCTCTTCCTGTTATATTGTGTTAACCTAATATATTCCTTTAACACCTCGTCCTTTTTCTTCTTATTATTATTATTAATATATATATATATATATATATATATATATATATATATATATATATATATAGGGAAAGAGTCAGGACCCCAACGGCTGAGCTCTGGCCATTTCGAGAGCTAGATTCGAAATGAGTTTTGATCTAGCTGTTGAAACAGCTGGAGCTCAGCCATGGGGGTCCCGACTATTTTCATATTACCCACTCTACTACCCTAAATATCGAGTACTCTGGTGTGTTATGGTCCACCTGGTATCTTACCACATCCTCTCTCTCTCTATATATATATATATATATAGCCATCTATCTATCTAGTTCCAGTCCTCTCTCCCTATACAGTTGGCTTAGCCACATGGGGTGCTGTTTACTCACATTACAAATTAATCCAGATCCAACAGACATACAACCAGAAGCATTCCACACATGACCATCCCCTTTTGTTTTTTATTTAATAATTTTTCCAGACAATATTTCTAAGACTACATTATCCTGTTACCTTGTTTTATTTTTCTGAGGAGGGGATTAAGCCAGAGGGTCTAAGATTTGAGAGATTTGGCTGACGTTTTTCTCTGTCGAATGATCACGTAAGTCTCCCGTTAACTCCAGCTTAGCCTTGATCCTTAATTGAAAGTGTTTAAATTAAGATTAATCACTTTTCTTCTTCACCCACTCATCCCTGAGAAGGTCACGAGAGCAGAGTCCTTAGACATGCTTTCCAAAGGGTCCTATCAAAAGCCATCATCTCCAATAATCTAACAGGATCTACCAAGCGAGAACAAGTTTACCAATGTTATCCAACCATTTTTCTCCTGGTTAAACACTTCCATATATATAATTACATACACATGTTATTTCATTATATATATTTCATTATATATATTTCATTATATATATTTCATTATATATATTTCATTATATATATTTCAAAGTTGCAAAGTTTTACGTATAACAGAGCAAAACATGTTCTCCTTAGACAAAATACATAGAAAATGTATAATTTTTTCATGATATTTTGGTAGACAAACAAACTGGACAGATCAATGACCACCAGTATATAACTAGAAAAACCTCAGCACGTAAGGGTGGTACATGATAGATATAAGAGATATCAACATGAATGGACCTGTTATTTTTATCTAAAGACATTTTTTCCAATTCCATCCTGCCCGTCCCCTTAATCTATTTTATTTCTCATTTTTTCTTCTGATGAAGGAATAGCATCCGAAACGACCCTCTTCCTGCTGTATCAAGCGTTAACCCAATATATACCTTCCATATACTGTACCGATTGTGTTGTTATTTCTGTTTACCTTTTACATATATATATATATTCACATACACACACACACACACACAGTAGAGGTAGACCACGATAAACATGGGCGGAGGTTGTGAGAGCAGACCTCAGATCGCTGAAACTCACAGAGGAGATGACGAAGGACCGTGACAAGTGGAGAGATGCTGTGCTGAATAGGACCTGTCCAATCCTTGCAAGCAGGGAAAAGCAGACGTATGATGATGATGATGTATATATGTGGTGGTGTGTATATCTCTATATGTGCATTCTTGAGTACATATTGTGAGTATGTTTTGTTATGCTTCATATTTCAATGAATGCAACCTTTGTGTATCTCCTCCAACCACACACACACACACTCACACTCCCAGGACAGGTTGCAGACCCATCGTCAGTCGTTTCGGTATTTGGTGGAGGCCCTGACAACAAGATTAATCACATCTTTAAAATCTCAAAAGATGTAAATTACTAATTCTTTTTTTTTTAATGTCATGATCTTATTTTGAGGAAATTTGCCTGCTATTTCTAGCAAGACGAGTAACCGTTATGAGGCTCAAACACTGACTAGCTGAAGACGTTATGTTGTCAGGTCATTCTATATCCAAATGCGTTTCAGCAATGACCATGACCATACATACTGTCTAATTTTCCAGGTACAGTATACATTGGACTACATTATCCAACATGTCCTACCTGCTAAAAACAAAATGGTGTGTGATCTGACAAGAAATTTCGCTGCTATTTCTAGCAAGTAACAGATCGCAAAGAGTCACCCACATTGACATGTTGAATAGCTAACATGTTTGGGATACACATCCTCTCCCACTTATTTCCGAGAAGGTCGTGGGGGGGCAGAGTCCTCAAACGCTGCTTCCAGCGAGTACTGTCAAAAGCAACCTTCATATATATACACACACACACAGTGTCCCCCCAAAATGTATACACACTTATTAGAATGCTGTTGAAGTATGAATACATTTTGGGGGACTCCACATATATATATATGTGTATATATATATATATATGAGCAAGACATGGTCACCTGACTTAACATTGCCCACAACAGGACAACTCGTTTAACCCAAGCTAGCGTGGGAAAATGGACGTAACACGGTGATGATGATGGTGATGATATATATATGAATGGAATGAGATCTAACTTACATAGACACAAGTAGTGGGATGGAATTAGGTCACACCACCATCACGATGATCATGTGAGGCACCGCTCTACATATGGACGGCCAGCTTGTATAAGTAGACAGACAGGTAGAAGGAAGGAAGGAAGGAAGGAAGGAAAAAGAATGTCTTTGTTCTAAATCGGACAATGTTTCATTATTTCCTTTGAACAATACGTATAGTTCCCGCCGAGGTTGACTTTGCCTTTCATCCTTACGGGGTCGATAAAATAAAGTACCAGTAATGCACTGGGTATTTGCTGGCCTTGTGCCTAAAGTAGAAACAATTATTTCCTTTGAACAATATGTATAGTTGAATGAGTTCAGCTAGTAAGCTGAGGAGGTGTTTGACACGGCGAGAGAGGCCGGAATAATGTTTCGCTCTATATCACACACAAAAACACACATAATTCACCTTGTTTCTCCAGAAAGTAAACAGACACCACCAGGTCACGTAATCTTTATCTCTCCCCAGGTTAATTGTTTATTAACGATAACAAACCGATTTTGCTATAGGAAATGTAGTAGTAGTGGTGAAGGTGGTGATAGTAGCAGTAGTAGTGGTTGTGGTTGTGATGGTAGCTGTATCAGTAGTAGTGGTTGTGGTGGTAGTAGCAGTAGTAATAGCAGCAGCAATGGTAGTAATAATAGTAGCAGCAGTAGTAGTAATAGTAGTAGTAGTAGTAGTAGTAATTGTAGTAGTAATAGTAGCAGCAAAAATGGTACAAGTAGTAGTTATTTCCTTAGATAAACATCGGGGCAAAGATAAACAAAACGAGGTGAGACTAAGTAGGAGGAGTGGTATTTTTATTGTTTTTTTCTTCTTTCTCCTTTCCCCAGTAATTATCTATTATTTATTTTAAATTATATTAACGCATGTATTTCACCTGTTGGTAATAGCAATATAAAACAAATAAATACAAGGTGAAAATAATAAAATCCGAGAAAACTAGCTCTAATACATTTCACTTTATTTATTTATTAATTTTCCTGTGAAATGTATTAGTGAAAGTGAAAATAAACGTGCTTCCTTGTAACCAGAGAAACATGGCCTCTTATTATTATTAAAAACGATAGATATATTTCTTTCGATAGATGGTATGTGTGATCCCGTAACTCCAGATAGAGTCGTAGGGGCGCCGTATTGACATACAGCATTTCTTGGGCATTTTAGGCTTGGCGGACCCCATCCTTCACCAGGCCTGGGTACAGCAGATTTCTTCCAGAAAAAGGTAGAGGTTGAAAAAGCAGTTGATAGAGGTTGAAAAAGCATGCTGCCTTTTAGGTTACTGATTGACTTAGGATACTGATTAGCATTGAGCTTCTACTATCTTTACTGATTGACTTAGGATACTGATTAGCATTGAGCTTCTACTATCTTTACTGATTGACTTAGGGTACTGATTAGCATTGAGCTTCTACTATCTTTACAGATTGACTTAGGATACTGATTAGCATTGAGCTTCTATTGTCTTTACCAGGACATATATTGGTAAACTCCACTATAACCTATATATATATATATACTGTATATAGTATAAAGAGAAATGATAGGAGGCTAAATATGTTGAATTTCCTTAGTTTATTATTACTATAAACACTATGTACATTTCAGTGGCCAGGTTGCGTAAGGACCGAATGACCTCATCAGGTGAAAATTGCGTAATAGATTATACCAACGGAATGATGGTAAGCTTTAAGGAAACAAGCAAAGAGGGAAAAGTGTGTGCTATGTGTTTGGGCCATAGACGGACGTAGTAACATGCTGCCACGTTGTTAGCTCGCCTCTGATGTATGCGTGTGCAGGGTGTCCAAAAAACATATAGACACTTCAACAGCATTGTAATAAAAGTGTGTATACAATTTTTTTTTTTTTGTTTGACACCCTGTATATATAATAATTCTGAGTGTGAAGAGCCAATAGACAAAAATATACCTATTTTTTCTAGTGCGTGCGTGCGCGTGTGCATGTGCGTGAGAGAGAGAGACTGAGCGGAATGTGAATAAAATGAAGCATTCATGACCAATGAGGAGAGGGGGGGGCGGAGAGAAAGATGCTGCTGCCAAGTCTATGAGAGAAAACAACGATTATAAAAGATATGCCGGATTTATGTAGGACAAATGAATGAAAACGGATTATGTGAACTACATCTATCTCTCTCTCCATCTTACAAAAGTACAAGTCTAGTACTGTGTCAATTTCAATCATCTGTGCCACCATCACTCCACACAGATTTCAGATGTTTTTGAACTTATTCAAACCTCGATTAAAAACCATAATCTTTTTATTTACATAATTCCTAACCCTACAGAAATGATTGATCCTTTAAAAGGTTTACATAAAAGTGAAATAGGGATCTTTTTCAACACTATGATGCTATTTAATGTGAGGGTGCCTGGTTATTTCAGTGCCTTAGCCTCGCCATCACCCGTGGTAATGCTGCGATCGTGATGGTTTGACCCAAAGTGTTTAATTAACCTCTAAGATGTTAGGTGCGACCGATTGTCGCACCATCAATATATATACAGTAAAGATGTTATATATACAGTAAAGATGTTCACATGAGAAATACTCAATAAAATGGTTTCTGATTTAGGCACAAGGCGAACAATTTTGGGATATATCTGAAGGAGTTTCTTTTTTTTTCACTCTCCGACGAGTCTTATTTGACTTTAATAGAACATGCTCCTAATCCGAGTGGTGCCCATGGCACGTGCTATGCTTGTCATACCCTAGTTATGTCTCTGCCTTGAGGCTCCATGTTCCACAACCATATAGGCTTATTGAACAGATGGGGGCACATCATGGTGTTAGCACTCACACGATCTTAAAATCTTTTATATATAAATCTTTCTTTCTCGATGTTTACAGTTTGATAGTCCCTTGTGTGTGCCAGTGGTGGTAAGAAACTCTCAGGAGAGCTAGACAGCACATCTTCAGAGAAGACCCCTTCACTCAAGACCCTTCAGAGAAGACCCCTTCACTCAAGACCCTTCAGAGAAGACCCCTTCACTCAAGACCCTTCAGAGAAGACCCCTTCACTCAAGACCCTTCAGAGAAGACCCCTTCACTCAAGACCCTTCACGACCCTCTTGCTTATTTTAGGTCTTATCTCATCCTCGCTGCATTCGTTTATATCATTTGGTTTTCTGGATTCTAGACTCAGGTTACGTGATCGAGGATTTTGTTTGTGCTGTCTTCGCGTTTCCGATGGAGATGTCAGCTTTTTGATGGTTAAAATAACTACGAAATTTACAGTTAAATGACTTTGTACTATCGATGAAACAAATGTACGAGGGATGAAATATCGATCCTTTTCGTTTTCTCCCGTTTTTAGGAACATTTTGAAAGGCTGGTCTCTGGTAACAAAGAAAGCCATTGATGAAACATTGTTGAAATGGTTAAGTGTTAGGTCTGGTGGGCGTGAGCTCAATTCCTGCGTCAGTATATATATTTGTGTGTCTGTGTAGATGGAGACGTAATTCCTGGTGGAGTCGTAAAGACATTCAACGGTTCATGGCCATTTTAAACCCGTCTCCTCTCCGCGTCTGAACGCAGCTGATTTCTTCCAGAGAAAGAGAGAGAAGAAATGAGAAAGAGATAATATAGAAGAAGAATAGACCTCAGTACTGAACTTTATCGATCTGGAAAGGATGAAAGGCCAAGTTGACCTCGGCGACATTTGAACGCCTGAGAGCCGGAACGAATACCGCAAAGTATTTTATCCGACGTTCTAACAATACGAGGATATCCCAGGGATACCAACGGAATGAAAGCAATCTGCCTCTGTGGATTAAATAAAAGGCTCGGTTCAGGGGCCAGTGCGGCGCTGGATGGCACTGCCACGCCCTCGCATTTCCAATGGTACACTTTCCAAATTAGAGTTTACAGAAAAATATTGTGAAATAAGTTCCCCAAAGTCTTGACTTTCCTAACATCTCGAAACAAGAACGAAAAATAAAAATATGTTTAAAAGCAAAACGAATAAGAAAAAAAGTTAATCACAGAAGCTGGTAAAAGATATTCCCAAAGGATTTATAATGGCCACCAAGAATTATTTAAAGCCCTTTCCCAAGCACTAAAACCTGGCGGTGGACCTGTCAATACACAACACGTACCCGAAAAAGGCCGGATAGTACAACGACCAGTGCCGGATTTAGGACAAACGGGGCCCTTGGTACTTAAATTATGAGGCCCCTTTGAACGTTTGACATTTGAAAAAAATTTGAAAAATTCATCGTAAAAATTTTGGGGGGCAGGCAGATGGCCCCTCTGGTCAACGGGGCCCTGTGCTGAAGCACACCTGAGCACAATGGTAAATCTAGCACTGACAACGACCGAAATATTGTGACTAACAACCAAGAAGGAGACTCGTCCAAATATATCTACGTAGTTGTTTTTGTCTCTCAGAGATGTTTCGTGTGTAGAAACGTTGTCGGCATGTGATATTAATAATTAATTAATACACTCCCGGGGATGTGGGATAGGGGACAGGGGGTGTCTTTTTGGTTTGTTTTTTGATGGATTTGCATAAATCCGTTTGACCATTTGCCAGTTTTTCCGAAATGCGCAGACAAATGCGGTGGATATTCTAGCCCATAAAATATTAATATGGTTTCTGATTTAGGCACAAGGCCAGCAATTTTGGGGGAGGGGAAAGTTCATTTAATCGACTCCAGTGCATTACTGGTGCTTTATTTTATCGACCCCGTAAGGATGAAAGGCAACGCTAACTTCAGCGGGATTTGAAATCAGAAGGTAAAAGTCATGGCTGGAACGCCTTTGGTTATTCATAAGTCTGTTAGAGCAGAGCTAACTTGGGAATTAAACATTATTACCGATGCTTTACTTTATCGACCCCGTAAGAATGAAAGGCAAAGTTAACCTCAGCGGGATTTGAACTCGGAACGTAAAAGGAAATAAGGGAGGTGAGAGTCAGGCTGGAACGCCTTTAATTATTCATAGGTCTGGAAAAAGAGGACACCACTCCACTGAGTGTCGGATGATCGTACGAGAAATATACTGAACTGATGAAAATCTGTTGAAGAACCGATCCAATTCACTTCTCAAATCGTAAAATCAGCGGCTTGCAACATTCTACTAACACAACACAACCCCCCATTGTTAGCAAATCAATAAACCTTTGTGGCGCCACCACTCCACTTTTGGAGGTGGGCGGGGATTATCCCCCCCCCCCACCTCAATTATATTGTAACGAGGGTCGCTTAACGTTTCATGTGTTTGTGTGTATAATACATACATACAGACGCACTCCCACATATGAATGTGTGTGTGTATATATATATACATATATATATACAGAGTGTCTCCAAAAATCTATACATACTTCAACATTCTAATAAATATTGCCTGTACAGGTGGCGTGTATACATTTTTGGAGTACACCCTGTGCATAACAAATCGTCCTTTTTTATTATATATGAGGAAATATATATTCTTTAGTGTGTATGTATGTTTGCCACAGGTGTGGTGTCTGTTGCTAACCCTTATGGATTATACATATTTACAAACATTACAGTTTATAAAAATGTTTCAAAATATTTAAGAGAATTTTAGTATTTATTTTATTATTACACCAGTCTTCGTGAAAGGTGTTAGATAATTATTGGGTGTTTGTAGGGAGGGGGCACAGAAAACCAAACATTTTAGACGATTTTCGAAGGCTATATTCGTTCATAACATTAAATCTACGAACTACCCTTTTAAAAAAAATACTATTATTACACCTTTCTTGGAGACAGGTAATAATTGTTTCTACATTTGGCACAAGGCCTGCAATTATCCAGTACATTACTGGTACTTTATTTTATCGACCCCTAATGGTTTCTGATTAGGCACAAGGCCATCAATTTTGGGGGAGGAGGGAGTCGATTAAATCGGGCCCAGTACTTTATTTTACCGACCCAGTAGGGATGAAAGGCAAAGCTACCCTCATCAGCGGAATTAGGCGGGTGTAATAATAAAAATTCAACATATTTCAATGTATGAAAATATTTAAAAAACGTAAAGAGATATTTGTCTTAATGCCTCAAGTTTGGGGAAACTGCTTGCTTCCTTGTAAAACATCCAACCCCGGAACGTATCTGTTCATCTTTTAAATACGTGAATGAATGAATTGATGAATGGATAATAACATTGACAGATTTTATGTTGAGGTAAAAGACCGGAAGTTTTTATTTTTTTTTTAGGGAAGGAATAATCGACTACACCGACCTCAGTATGTCACTGGTACCTTCTCTCTATCAACCGCCCCGGAATGTTGAAAGCTATTTTAAGTGAAGCCCAAGAACGTAAAAGACATCCGACTAAATAAATATATAAATACCACTAGGTATTTTTGTCCGACGCTCTGCTATTTCTGTCATCCACCAAACGATAAACGAGGGGAGATTTCTTATAGGGTTATTAATTAATGTAGAATTTACCAACGAGGAATTAAATGAGGTTGTGACACATTCGTAATATTTCTTTCTCAAGAAAAATCAGCGACTGGAATTGAAATTGGGTCGCTGGTTCAAAGAAGGTAGAGAGAGGCCTCGGGCTTGTCAGGGTTACAATCACTCAAAATATTTTTGTTATATAAAACAAGGAAGAATGTGATAGGGTTATATATAATCCTATCATATAAATAAACAGGACATTTTATAAACACAGAAAGACGTGATGTTGTTGAATTTTAAAAAAAATTAATAAGGGAGGTGGCGGTATTTCTGATATAAATACAAGGGCAGTTCCAAAACTGGAAATATTTGAGCTTAGAAAGATATATATATATATATATATATATATATATATATATATATATATATATATATATCACCCCAGCCAGGTGGGCTGCGATATATACATATATAGCTTTCTAAATATACATATGTAAGAGAACAGAAAATATGCAGAGAAGAAAGGGGAAAAACAGAGCTATAAAGATATACATATGAGGAAAAGCAAAGGAAAATTAAATATACGAAAGTTATGTTTAAGGATTTGTAAAATATATAAATGTATATATAATTTTAAGGAAGAATAATAAAGAAGAGAATGTAGAAATACTGACCTTGGCTATTATTTTAAGCGACAGCCAACATTGCTGGTTCCAATCAAAGCGAAGTAATACATAGAATGTGAATGAACTTATTGCTACAACTCTGCACTATTTTATTTCTTCACCTCATCACTCTCATCAAGCTATTCGTTACTTACTGGAGTAAATTAATAAATATTATATATATAAATATTTATATATAAGTCATTGATTTATATCGTCTTGTTTTTTTTACTACATTTATTTCTGGTTAACTCTCTTTTCTTTTAATACCCCATCTTATGAAATATGTTAGCTTTATTTCATTTATATATTAATAAGAATTTACTGCAGCTGGTTGTCTACTAATAACTACTTTCGCGTTTTGTTTTTCTTTTTGCCTTTAATCCTCTTTTGTTTCTTTATTCTTTGCATATTCCTGGCTTAGATTTTATTTGGAGAAGCAGCATTAACAACAACAACCACAAAAATACATTTAAAAAATACGACAATAATCGAAAATATAAATTTTTAAAATAAATACAGAAC
This sequence comes from Eledone cirrhosa, assembly GCA_964016885.1. Lineage (NCBI taxonomy): Eukaryota > Metazoa > Mollusca > Cephalopoda > Octopoda > Eledonidae > Eledone > Eledone cirrhosa. Next base: position 3,247,772 of record OZ024762.1, read on the forward strand.
TATTTTCCTTTAGCGGAATAAGATTATTAGAGTGAACTCTACAGTTTGTAATCTCGCACAGAAGTGAAAGTATGGCGGAACGCGCATTTTTATCGTCCGCTTAAATTTTCTAAAATTAAATCTAAATCTCAGATGTTCTGATTTTATAAAACATTTTCTCTTCATTAGATTTTTATACTATTTCTATATATTAATTCTTTGAAAGAACATTTTGCCTTTAAAATTTAAAAGAAAAAAAAGTTTTTATTCGAAATCTTAATACATTTTCGGTTTAACAGGTGCTATTTTAAAAATTATTTATTAATCTGTCCGATCAATCGTGTTTTTATAAAATATTTTATCTTCAATAGATTTTTTTACATTATTTCTATATTATCTATGATTTCTTTGATTAATCGCCAAATATTTTGTTTGTGTATTTATTCGAAATGGTTTTGTTTGTTTTTCTTTTTTAAATGGATTTTAATAGGAATTTATCATCGTTGTCGTCGTCTGAAAACAACACAAATCGATATATCTAGTCGTTATCTCTGAATGGCAACTATTAGTTAGATTTTGAAAGGGCTTTGTACAGAATTCTTAGACATTATGTAGAAATCGAACCGAGAATAACAAATACTCGGAGCGCAGACCGTTAAGAGGCGCAATAATGAATCAGAAAGGATGACGGGTTTATTTTGCTATTTTAAAAAAATGATCGATAACTTACTTAGAACAAAGAAAATGTTACAGTAACAAAACTTTTATTCCAATTAAATAACATAATGTATATAAAATGGACTGTAAGATGAGGTAACGAAAAAATAAGTTACTTTGTATTTTTTGTTGTTTCTGTCGTCCTAATATTTCGGGACTTAAAATTCCCTTCTTCAGAATATAGGGAACTTTCAGAGAAAATTGTTCCGGTTTCTTCTCTTTGGAATTAAATGTATTATAAACGTAATGTTTATATTAATTTCCAGTCATCAATAAATAAGTCGCTTTGCCTCGAAGCAGCGTTGGAGAGGGCCGTGTGGTGTTATGACCTTCCACATGATTTGACGTGGGTGAATGTGAACTGTGTGGTGGAAAATGCAGGCTTAGTCATTTTACTGACTTGTAAGTTTAAATAATTTAATTTAGAAGAGTAGGCGCATAATTGGGTGAGGGGTCGCAGATTGTGTAGCTAACCTACAGTGCTAAATACCCAGGTACACATTGTGCTGTTAGCCCAGGGTGTTAAATACCCAGATACACGTTATAAAGCTAGTCTAGGGTGCTACATACTCAGATACATATTGTACAGTTAACCTAAGTCTCTAAATACCCAGGTACACATTGTAGAGCTAATCAGGGTGCTAAATACCAAGTCACACGTTGTAGAGATAGTCTCGGATGCTAAATACCTAGGTACATATTATGGAGCTAGTGCATGGTGCCAAATACCTACGTACGCGTTGTATAGTTAACTTAGGACGCTAAATACCCAGGTACACACTGTAGAGCTGCTGTGGGGTTCTAAATAGGCAGGTACACATTGTGGGGCTAGTCTAGTGCGCTAAATACCCACACACTCCTGTAGAGCCAGTCTTGGGTGCTAAATACCTAGACACACATTGTATATATAACCTAGGGTACTAAATACCCAGACATACATTGTAGAGCCAATCTATGGTACTAAATACCAAGATACACACTGTAGAGCTAGTCAAGGGTGCTACATACTCAGACACACATTATGTACTTAAACTAGTGCATTAAATACCCATGTATATAGTTAACCTAAGGTGCTAAATATCCAGGTACACATTGTACAGCTGCTGTAGGGTGTTAAATACCCATGGAGTTAGTCTAGGGTAGTGGTTCCGTGAAAAAAGGTAGAGGAGTATATTTATATTACGACCATATAACAGTATTAGATTTTGGGGTTCCCTCAAAAGTTTCTGAACCAAAAAGGGTTCCACGTGTTAAAAGTTTGATGTCACGTAGAGATGTATCTGTAATTCAATGAGTCAGCCTTGTCGCGCATTGATTCACGTTGAATCTCCTTGAGAACTACGTTAAGAGTACACGGTGCACGTGTCTATGGTATGCTCAAGCACTTACATGTACAATTTCCCGAGCAGGTGGTTCCGTTGATTTACTAGAGCACTCGTCATTGGAAATGAAGGAAATCCAGCAACAACAACAACGACAATATGTCTTATCATTGATGTAGAGAGGAGGAGGTTTGTTGCGGGCAGGACCGAACGCTGGGATTCACCAGAGTTGAGAGAGAGATAGACCCGTCATCACAAGCTGTTATAATTATTTCTACTATAGGCACAAGACCAGCAATTTTGGTGGAGGGGAAAGTCGATTAAATTGACCCCAGTGCATTACTGGTGCTTTATTTTATCGACTCCGTAAGGATGAAAGGCCAAGTTAACCTCGGCGGGATTTGAACTCAGAACGTAAAGGGACTATGCTACAAAGCATGGTGTCTGACGCTCTATCGATACTGTTATAATTCAATCTGATAGGAAACTACCGATACAAGAGATGGAGGAGAGGTGGGGTTCATATTCAATCCAATTTAATCCAGGGCCTTCTCTCTCCTGTTGGAGGAACTCCACCTCCTTGGTTGACCTCCACTGCTCTCTGTTTGGTATTGGTCATGTACTCAAGGGTGTAGCTATACTCACCACGCTTGGCCAGTTGCAGGTTGCTGAGGCTATTGTTGGTGATGGAGTGCCGTTGACTCTGAGTTCATCCACCCCTTTTAACAGCTCGTTTTCTCTCTTACTGGGGTTTCACTTATCTTCCTCACCAGACCAGACCCTGACAGGGGAACCGGTTTTAATCGCCGACCATTCAACCACGAAGCAGGTTGTACATGGTAAAAGTAACAGGCAGAAACTTGACCTGACATAGGCGAGAGTAAATTCGGTAATTTTATTTATCACATTTACACTCGTTTCCGAGACGACGATGACTACTACTACTTCTTCTTCTTCTCCAACTTATTCCTGAGAGTGTCGTGGGGGCAGAGTCCTCAAACACTCCTTCCAGCAGGTCCTGTCAGAAGCAACCGTCTCCAACTGATCCTGCTGGATCCCCAAGCGAGATCAGCCAAGCTCATGGATGTTATCCAACCATCTTGCTCAGGGTCTACCTCTGGGTCTTCTGCTAGTTTGTTTTTGCCCATAAAATCTGTCCAACGATTCTTTCCTAAGATATTCTAACCACATGCCCATAATATCGGAGCTGTGATCCCTCAATTCGGGGAAGTAGCGGCTCTACTTGGAGTGACTCTCTGATCTCCGAGCTACACACTCCATCGAGAAACATTACCCAAAAGACTCTTTTACTGTTATAGACTTATCTTTTTTGAGGAACTATTAACTGTAAATCAATTTACACCGAATATTAGTGTCATGCGCACACGACTATTTCCGCCCGTATAGAGCGTGGTGTTTACGAATTGTACAACCTACCCCGGTCTTAGTCGGTTTATATAAACACCCATATATACATAGATATACACAGATAAATATATATATTTGAACAGCTACAGATATATCAAGGTATGTAGAATTGATCTATGTAAATAAATCTAACTGGTTTTATACTTCTACATTTACACAAGCAATACTTACTGTTGAATTATTGTTTTCCTATGTAAAATATGTTTTCTCGTAACCGTCAGTACTAAACCTGTATATATATTAATATATAAGGGAACAAAGAATCGGTGTTGCATCATATACATATTTAATTACATATTACATATGTTTCACTGTCGATCAGCTCGAGGAACGATCTATTAATGATCGAACCTGACTCTGGAATCGAAAGCTCCTCAGATATGTTTTAATATGTAGGCTCGCTATTATATTAGGTATCAATCGAAGTTATAGCTGCAGTAAGGCAAAATACCAATCGAATTATTTGAGGCAGTCACAAAGCACACAAATGTACTTAAGGGTGACACCATGAATATATCGACTAGGTGTATGTTGCCATAGTATATAACTACAACTATAGATATCAACAATATATATATAAAGACCAGTTACTGCAACGGTGCTATACCAGGTACGTACGTTTCGTTGGAGCTAAGGACCAACTTGCTCAACCTGTGTCTATGAAAAAGAACCGGAAAATATATATATGTGTGCATGTGTGTGAGTCCCGGGTTCAATCAGGGGTGGCCACAGAAAGTAAAGTACTCAATACATTAGTAGAGGGTAAACAACAAATTTAATATTTTTCATGGTTCTCCCCGTTCGGGTTTTTAGAGGTTGGCAGGTCTGATACGTTATCAAACCAAAATGAAGTTTTGTTCTATTTTATTCCAGAATGACAGCTTCTGGTGGGAAAGGACCAGCTCCCACGGTAGAACAGATCCAAGAAGATGTTATTACACAGGTATGGTATTTTTTTATGTCCACACATTTAATATTTCTCATTTGGCACATCATTGGGAGAGGGCACTTGCCCTAGCAGTCACGGTGACCATAGCTTTTGTGGGCTTTCTCCACAAGTAACCCTTGGAGTCTCCTCACCTTTGGGGAATTTTTGTTTTTTAAAATGTTTATTTTCCTAATCTCTGTTATAAATTTTATTCTGCCCCCCCCCCCCCACTGTATTGTCCTGTACCATCTTTAATGTCTCCTTAATGTGAGCCCTGTGTAAAAGCATTATTATTATTATTTATTTGTTTGTTTTTTAGTTGGCAAACCAGTTTTGGTCCCCTTATTCATTGGAACGAAAAGCATTCAAGCCGAAGGTTAGCACATCAAATACTAAACTTAAACTGTGTCCAAATGCCATTGATTTGATGGGGTGGGGGCTGTACAGATTACAGTACACATTTCACTGATTACAGTACATATTACAGAAATTACTGTACATATTTCACAAATTACAATACATATTTCACAGATTACAGTATACATTTCACAAACTACAGTACACATTTCACAAATTATAGTACATATTTCACAGATTACAGTACATATTTCTCATTTTATAGTGCATATTTCACAAATTATTGTACTTATTTCACAGATTGTACACATTTTGTAAATTACATTACTCATTTCATAAAACATGTTATACATTTCACATCATATTGTACATTTCACAAATTTTAGTACATATTTCACAAATTACAGTACACATTTCACATATTGTACACATTTTGTAAATTACAGTACTGATTTTATTAAATATATTATGTTTTGCATTATATTGTAGATTTCACAAATTATATTCCACATTTCATACATTGTTGTGACACATTTCATAAATTCTATTCTGTAGGTCATTGAAGATATTTATGAGAAAGAAATCCTTGCCACAAAGTAAGTAATGTGATTATTATGGATGGCAGCAGGTGACAGAATCAGTGGAGTATTTAACAAAATAATTTGTGGTATTAAGTTATCATCATACATCTACTGTCCATGTTGGCATAAGTTGAATGGTTGAAGATTAGAATTGTTGGAAAACCAAGTTTGGGGTCTTGTATGTTCCATATTTAGTATGATCTCTACAGTTGGATGCCCTTCCTAACATTAACCACTTTACAGAGTGTAATGGGAGCATTTTCTCATGGCACAAGAGTCTTTTACCTTCTTCTTCGCCCACTTATTCCTGAGAGGGTCATGGAAGCAGAGTCCTCAAACATTCTAGCAGGTCCTGTCAGCAGCATCTATCTCCAACTAATCCTACTAGATCCTCAAGTGTGACCAGCCAAGCTGAGGGATGTTTTCCAACCATCATGCTCTGGATCTCCTGCCATTTGGTTTTGCCCATAAAACTGACCAGTGATTCTTTCCTGAGACATTCTAACCACATGTCTATAGTACTAATCTCTCAATTCAGAGTAGTAGCGCCACCTGGAGTGGCTCACTTTCTCAGTTATGACGAGTGTTCTAGTTGATCCAATTAATGGAACAGCCTGCTCATGAAATTAACAGGCAAGTGGCTGAGCATTCCACAAACACGCATGCCCTTAATGTAGTTCTCAGGGAGATTCGACGTGACACAGGTACAACTCATTTTTGCCAGCTGAGTGAACTGGAGAAACGTAAAATAAAGTGTCTTGCTCAAGGACGCAACATGCCACCGGGAATCGAACTCATGACCTTACGATGACCTAACAATAAAGCCACGTGTTTTCATACTCTATCAAGTAACGTTACTCTAAAGACTCTTTGGAAGAACTCTATTCAGATTCTTGTATTCACCCTTCTATCCAACTTAAAAATAAGAAAGTTATTTTAGTAAGTACTTCCAAATTCTTGATAACAAAATGGTTAATTTTTTCATTTTCTTTTTTTTTTTCCAGATTTTCAATCCGAAGAATTGTTGTCCTTGAATTCAGGTAAGTTCCATCATTTTCCTCTTTGGTTTATTATTATTATAAGGACAGTGATGTGGTAGCATCAGTAGAGATTACATGCTTTGCAGCATGTTTCACACAATATCAGAATTCATTCTCTGAGCTCATAGCAATACTAACTGGAAGGTGCCTATCGATTGAAATATCTGTGTTTTTGTATGGTAGGGAGTAGAGAGTGGAGAGAGACGAAAATGCTATGGTTCACTGGATATGTGGTGTCAAAATCTCAGACAGTTCACACGGCATCTCTCTTAAAGATACCAACTAGCACTCGACTTTGTTTTAAGATCAAAGTAGACTGCGTTAGTTTGGACATATGAACCGTAGTGGTGTGTGGATACATCGATGTACCAAGATTGTGGCCCCATGTAAGACCTGGGAAGAAGAAATCACAGATGATCTGAAAGCATGGAACCTGGACCAAAACCCATCCCTGAACACTCTGGGGAGATGCTTGATGCTTTGAAAGGGGCTACCTAAATGTCCAATGCTTATGACAAGTAAAGAAGACATTAACCCTTTAGCATTTAAACCGGCCATGTCCGGCCAGGATTCTCTCACATCTTTCTGTTCAAACCAGCTGTAACCGGCCGCTCATACTGTCGTTAAGGTATTGTTCTCAAAATAAATAATATCAAAATTTCATAGATTCAATATTATGTGAGATAAAGCCATTACTGTGAAAATACAATACTATCATCATCATCGTTTTAACATCCATTTTTCCACGCTAGCATGGGTTAGATGGGTTGTCCTGTTGTGGGCAATTCTAGGTCAGGTGACCATGTCTTGCTCATATAGAACTGATTTTGGCTAGGTTTCTACAACTGGATGCCCTTCCTAGCGCCAACCTCATTTACAGTGAGCACTGGGTGCTTTTTGTCGTGAACCAGCACAACAACTTTACAGTGTGTGCTGGGTGCTTTTTGTTGTGACACCTACACGACCACTTTACAGTGGGAGGGTGGGGTGGGGCAAACTATATATGTTTCAGCTTCAGCCTGTACCTGTGGGACGTCGGGTCCTCTGTATTACTGCCTAACACAGGATATCTCGGTCCTGTGTCATTGCCTATGAGAGGTGCAATTGGGCAAGGTCAGCTTTTATCACCTCATCCTGCATCTTCCTGGGTATCCCCACTCTAAAGCTTCCATCAACTTTGAACACTCTGCACCTTTTTATGCAGCTGTCATCCTTCATATGCAACACATGTCCATACCAACATAATCTCCTCTCTTTCACACATTTGATTCCTCTTATGTCTAGTTTCTCAGTTTGTTTATTACACATCCATCGTAGTAAATATGGAGTAATGTAAATGGTAAAGGGTTAACATCAGTTTTGTGGTAATGAAATAACTTTCTTTTATTTTCAGTCAATATCTCGAATGTTATCTATGGCCCAATTATAATCCTGAAACGGTATGTATAGTATTGTGTGTATATTACACTCTAGTGTGTATATGTTACAGTGTGTATATATTGTATGTATATTGTAAGGTGTATATTGTAGTGTATGTATTGCAGTGTGTGTATATTGTAAGGTATATACTACAGAGTAGTCTGTATATTGTAGTGCATATATTACAGTGTATATATATTGTTAGGTGTATATCGTAGTGTATATTTATACAGTATATAGACGTGGTCTATAAAAATGCCTAAAAACATCAAAACATAACATAAAATATAGGCTGGCAAATATGATATATTGTTATTAATAATTGTTTCTACTTTTGGCACAAGGCCAGCAATTATCTCAGTACATTACTGGTATTTTATTTTATCGACCCCGTAAGGATGAAAGGCAAAGTTAACCTCGGCGGGATTTGAACTCAGAATGACAAGGACTGTAACTCTATGTGTCAAAGCATGGCGTTCGACCCTCTACCGATACTGCCAATCCACCGCCCTTTTGTTATTGATAATATTGTTATTAATAATTTAGCGTTAACAAGCGTGAAAAAATATATATTGCCACAAAAAATGCAATTTAAAAAATCGTGGAAGATATTTAAGATTCTGCAAATATGCGGTGGTTTCACGAACAATTATTTGTTAGGTTCTGAGGAAAATTCCGCAAATGCCAGGGGTTCACTGTATATTGTATAAATATTTTACCTAACTTTCTTATGACAGGAAACCAGGATAAGTTCCAGCTTTAATTTTCAACTTTTTCCTTACCACAGGCAACCAAAAGCCACTTGATTTCTATCATCATAATGGTCAATGAGAAGTTCCGAGAAAGGGTTCCTGCTTGGGAGGTAAGATATTACTTATTTTCTTTTACTCTTTTGCTGGGACACCACTGTGATTTAGTCAATCCTGTTGAACCCACTTATTCCTAGGAAGGTCTTGAGAGCAGAGTCCTCAGACTCTCTCTCTCTTCTCATCCCATCCTCATATTTGAGAGTCAAGGGTCATGGACTTATGGACCACTACTCTCCATCTTTTTCTGTCTCTTGCCATTGCCATACATTCTGCTAAACTCCTTCCTGTCCATTCTTTAATATCATCTGTCCATCTCCTTTTCTGCTGTCCCCTCGCCTGACCCTTTTCCCTTGTATTCGTCCCTCAAGGATGTGGGTAGTCAAATTTTGGGCCCTGATGACATGAGCAAAATACTGAAGTTCCTTTCAAAAGGGTTGATCCCTTCTTCACCCGAAACCATGTGATTGTGAAGTACACACTGTAAAGTGGTTGGTAATAGGAAGGGCATCCAACCATAGAAAACCTGCCAGACAAGGGGTTGGGAGGACCCTTCAGTTTGTGTCAAAGACATGACAACCTCCTTAGTGCTAGTGATCTACACAATAAAAGCACCCAGTACACTCTGTAAAGTGGTTGGTGTTAGGAAGGACATCCAGCTGTAGAAATCAAGCCAAAATCAGTTCCGTATGATCAAGACATGGTCATCTGACCTGGCATTGCCCACAACAGGACAACCCGTCTAACCCATGCTAGAGTGGAAGAATGGACGTAAAATGATGATGATGAATTATTGACTGATTTTATCATTGTGATATTTTTGCATTATATCAATATAAAGGAGATTACTCATCAAAAACAAGCTGGTTCCTTTCATTAAATTTGTGTACTTTAATCATATTATAAGTTATTTATATCATATATTATATTTAATGCACTATTAGTCGTTGTTTATTTTTAAATGTACTTTTTATCACATAAAATTTGGTGAGGCGGGAGCAAATTTTCATTCCAAAAATGCGGCTCAGAGAAAAAAAGTTTGGGAACCACTGCATTAAATGATGATGAGAAGAAGAATTTATCAGCTATATACCCACGATGTTACTTTATTTTTTTCTTCTTCACAATATTTTATCTTTCCTTTGAATCCATTGCATATTTATTTCCTTACATTTTCCCCCAACAATTGCAGGCATTTCAATCAAAGCCGGACAACTTTGCGGGTTTCTTCCAGAAGGTTCTACAAGCCAGCCTAAATGCGACCAACTTCTCCCTCCGGGAACAATCCATGTTGCTGGTGTTCCTCATTCATTGCTTCAATAGTTTGGTAAGTTTATAATCATCTCCAAAATTCCATCAATTTAATTAAATTTACTTGCTAACAAACATTAAATTGGCAGAAGTCTTCACTGCTTCAGGCTATGATATCTGTGAGCAGGGATGTGGTTTGAGGAGGCCAAGAATGCCAGAAGTCTCTACTGCTTCAGGCTCTACAACAAACCTATCAAAGAACTGTGACAATTTGGCCTGGCGGCAGTGAAGCCTGGTTTTGTAAGTTATCACACTAATCACATTGACTCTCTTCTGAGATCATTCATCCTATTGACTGATCTTGTTATTTGTCTTGATGGGTTTCTAGCAATCCTCCTCACCAAACTAGCCAGCTACCTCTCTAATAACGGTTTGTTTTTCAATTTTCAAGTTTTTTTTTCAATTGTCAGTTTATAGATTTTTCCAGTTTACAGTCTTTTTTCAGTTTACAAACAGTTTTATTAAATTATTCAAATTTAATTTAATCAGTTTTATTTAAAAATTAATAATGAAAAAAATGACTCAAATTTAGTTTGATTTTAATTTAAAAAATAATTTTTTAACTAAATATTGTTAATAATTTGTTTGACAGGAGGTTGATTTGATCCGTGAACAGGTCCAGAGATTAGTGTCTTTGAGTATTTGGATAAACCTTCTTCCTGTAAGTATTAAAATCCTTCTGTTTTATCTTGATTCCTTTCTAATATAGATTTAGGATATTGGCCCTTACTGATACATACACACATTGAATCTTTTGTAATATAGATGTAGGATATTGGCTCTTAGGAAGTTGTCATGTCTTTGACACAACTAAAGAGCCCTCCTGGTGCTTTGTTTAGCAGATTTTCTATGACTGGATGCCCTTACTATCAGCAACTTTAAATAACATTCTGTCTCTTTTCTCGGTACCAAAAGGGACGGCGTGAGGAACTGTTCAGTGTTTTCCCAAAATACAAGAAATTCTTCATTTTACTTCGCAAAAGTCAGAACAAATTGTCTGAAACGGAGAAGAAGAGGTCAGAGTTTGAATGTGGCTTTTTGTTTCATCTCATCAAAAGATATTTTAGTGTTCTGGAACAGATTCCGGAGAAAGGTAAGACTTGGTTTCCTTTCACATCACATTCATGTCTGTGTGTCTTCTCTCTCTCTATTACATCACTCGCTCTCCTCTGTTACATTACTTTCTCTCACCCTCTCTCTCTCTCTCTCTTGTCTATTACATCACTCTCTCTCCTCACTGTTACATTACTTTCTCTCACTCTCTCTCTTTCTCTCACATCACTCTCTCCTCACTGTTACATTACTCTCTCACTCTCTCTCCTCACTGTTACATTACTCTCTCACTCTCTCTCCTCACTGTTACATTACTCTCTCTCTCTCTCTCCTCTATTACATCACTATCTCCCCACTCTTACATATCTTGTTCCACACCAATCTACCACAGCCCCCTCTCTCCACCAATCCACCCCAATCCCCAATCCACCTCTCTCCACACCAATCCCCTCCTCTCTCCACCCCAATCCACTCCAATCCCCCCTTCTCCACCCCCCTCTCCACCCCAATCCACCACAGCCCCCCTCTCTCCACCCCAATCCACCACAGCCCCCCTCTCTCCACACCAATCTACCACAGTCCTCCATTGTCCACCTCTGTCCACTTCAGGTAAAATAACCCCAGACTCCATCCATTACTGTGAACGTTTCCTGGAACTTATGATAGACTTGGAGGCCCAACTGCCGACCCGACGTTTCTTTAACGCCCTCATTGATAACACCCACTTCCTTGTGGTCAGCAAGTTGTCCAATTTGATAAAGAAGCCGGAAGGGAAACTCTTTGGACAGGTAAATCAACTTACCTCTTTTTTCTTCTGCCCATGTCCATCTGTCTTCTTTTTTCAACGCTCGTGTGTATGTCTGTATGTGAGTCCATATGTGTGTATGTCTGTATGTGAGTCCATATGTGTGTATGTCTGTATGTGAGTCCATATGTATGCATTTATATGTATGAGTATATAAATATAAACGTGCAGACACACTTACAAAAATACACACTACAGACATACATTCACACATATACATTCACACACACACATTCATTCACACAAACACATACATTCACACAAACACATACATTCACACAAACATACACATACATTCATACAAACACATACATTCACACACACACACATACATTCACACAAACATACACATACATTCATACAAACGCACACATACATTCACACAAACATACGCATACATTCACACAAACACACACATACATTCACACAAACACACACATACATTCACACAAACACACACATACTCGTCTAACTCATGCTAGCATCGAAAAATGGACATAAACCATTGTTGATGAAGATGATGACACATACATTCACACACAGCATAGCAAATGGAACGCCAGCTGCTGTTTTGCTATAGTTTTTTCACCATCCCTTTCCTTCCTTTTACACATACATTCACACTAACACACACATTGTGTGATGGACAGAAGTCGCTCCAATTTATATATAGAGATTTAAACTCTTTCCTCTCTACCCTACCCTCTGTCATATGAAAGTGACCATTGGTCTGAGATATCTATGTAAGAGGCCACAGGTTGTTTCTATACACTGTTCTATTCTTCTCAACAGCTGCTGGACATGTTAGAAATGTATGTTGAGTTTGAAATCAATGACCAGACCGGAGAGGCCTTAACTATCCACGATCGGATCGACATTCACTACAACAAGATCACGGCCCTACAGGTAACAGGACATCAGCTTTTGTAACACTGCTTCACTCATTGTCAAAAGTAGATTTAACCCTTTAGTATTTACATTACTCTATATTTACTATTGTATTTTCATGGTAAAGGTTTTACCTCACATAACATTTACATTACTCTATATTTACTATTGTATTTTCATGGTAAAGGCTTTATCTCACATAATATTGAATCTATGAGATTTTGATATTATTTATTTTGAGAACAATACTTTAACGTCAGTATGAGTAGCCAGTTTGAACAGAGAATGGTGAGAGAATTCTGTCCGGATACGGTCAGTTTAAATGCTAAAGGGTTAATGAAGGTGTGAGGCTCAGTGGTTAGGGTGTGGGATAGGATAAACACATTTTATAACGTCAAGGGTTCAATTTCTGGACCAGCTTGCATGTTGTGTTCTTGAGCAAGATAACAGCTTTTATAACACATCTCTTGTAAAAAATAGATTTAATGAAGGCATGTAGCTTAGTGGTTAGAGTACTGAACATAAAGAGGTGGTTTATTTCGGTTGGGGGTGGGGATTATTCAAAAGAAGTCTCTGGCCTAATTATTAAACCTGATCCCTCTTCCTACAAACAAAGTTTTTTATTGTATAAAATTTTATAAACTGGCTTTTGTTTCTTTTCCAACAAAGTCCATCTTCATTAGTTTCCTCAGGTATTTCTTGTGTTTTTGTTCCTAAAGAACTTAGTCCAGAGGCTCACCCAAATAAGTCTAAGTCTAAAGTCAGTCTTACGCCATTTAAAGCTCATTTGGCCAGTGCTTATCCCGGTTTCATGGCATGAAGCAACTGAGAGTACAAGACTCCCCCCTGGACAGGATGCCAGTCCATTGCAGGGTTAAACCTCCAGCTATTGCTGGTACTCATTTTCAGCTGAGTATACTGGAGCAACGTGAAATGAAGTGTTTTGCTCAAGAACACAACATGCAACCTAGACCAGGAATGGAACCCACAACATTATGGTCGTAAGTCCAACACCCTAACCACTAGACCACGTGCCTCCAACTGGTGTTCATTGGTGGATTGGCAGTATCGGTAGAGGGTCGGACGCCATGCTTTGACGCATAGAGTTACAGCCCTTACCATTTTGAGTTCAAATCCCGCCGAGGTTAACTTTGCCTTTCATCCTTACGGGGTCGATAAAATAGAGTACCAGTAATACACTAGGTAATTCTGGCCTTGTGCCAAAAGTAGAAGCAATTATTTCTCCCTGGATTGGACACCTAAAGTCAATCACCTCACTGAACCAGCAAAATGGTTTCGCAAATTATTTTTTATGTAATTTTATCCTAGAAATATATTTGAGTATTTTGAGACAAATATTTATTGCCTGATTAAATAAAAACACAATCATTAACAAATGCTAATAAGGTAACAAGTAATTTGAGGTATATTCTCTCCTTTTCTTTTCCAGAAAGTTCTCTTCCAACAATTTGAAGACTTACAAGATTTTGCGATCGCAAATGTCGCCAGCATTGATACACGACAGGCTCTGATGAAGCACTTCTCTGCTATAAAGTAGGCAATGTTTGATATCTTCTTGTTAAATAATAGGAAGGGGGTGGTGGTTTGGCAGTAGAATCGGCAGCACATCAGACAACATGCTTTGCGGCATATAGTTATGTCCCTTGGCGTTCCAAGTTTAAATATTGCCGAGGTTAACTTGGCCTTTTACCCATCCTTATCATCATCATCACCGTTTTACATCCATTTTTGCATCAAGGTCCACATCAAGAGAGAAAGTACGGCATGGCCAGAATTGGCCATGCCGTACTTTGCTCCAACGGGACTGTAAATTTGGCTGGGGTTTTTACAGCTGGATGCCCTTCCTAACACTAACCACATGTATAGTGTGGGACTGAATGACACCGTTATGAGGATGGACAGGCCAGTGTGGTTGATAAAATAAAGTACCAGTAACACACTCGGGTCGATTTAATTGACTTTTCCTTCACCCAAAAATTGTTGGCCCTGAGCCTAAATCACAAACCAGGGCAGTGTATTGACTATTGGTAGAGTGTCGGACAACATACTTTGCAAGTATATAGTTATAGTCTTTTATGTTCTGAGTTCAAATCCTGCTGAGGTTATCTTTGGCTTTCATCCTAACGGATCGATAAAATAAAGTACCAGTAATGCACTGGGGGCGATTTAATTGACTTTTCCCCCCTTCCCTTCAAATTGCTGCATTTGTGCCAAAAGTAAAACTTTCTCTCCTTCTCTGAGAGAAGTCTGCTGTATTCAGACCTGGAAATGTATACACCCTTTCATTAGAATGCTGTTAAAGTGTGTATACATTTTGGGGTAACACCCTGTATATATATTTCTCCATTTCTTCTTCAGCTGCAATTTGTCTTTACACAAAATGTGCGCCCATCTCAATTTATTGCCGTTTCCTGAGACAGAGGAAACAGATTCACCAACAGAATTCTTACTGGAACTATTGGTAAGTAAAGTAGTTTGTTTTGTGCTGATTGCAACAATTCCTTCCCACTTTCCATTAGACTCTTTGATATTTAAGTCTTCTTCTTCCTAGCATTTTCTTTTTTTTCTTTTGTTTCTTTATTCTTTCTTGTTTTCTCCTGTAAATTGGTAGTGCTGGTGTCATGCTAAAATACACCAAGTACACTCTGTAAAGTGTCAGTGCCATGATAAAATACACCCATTACACTCTGTAAAGTGGGAGTGTTGATGCCATGATAAAATGTCCCCAGTACACTCTGTAAATTGGTAGTGTCATAACAGAATACATCCAGTACACTCTGTAAAGTGGTAGTGCTGGTACCATGATAAAATACACCCAGTACACTCTGTAAATTGGTAGTGTTGGTGCCAGAGTAAAATGCACCCAGTTCACTCTGTAAATTGGTAGTGTTGGTGCCAGAGTAAAATGCACCCAGTTCACTCTGTAAATTGGTAGTGTTGGTGCCAGAGTAAAATGCACCCAGTACACTCTGTAAATTGGTAGTGTTGGTGCCATGATAAAATGCACCCAGTACACTATAAAGTGGTAGTGATGGTGTCATGATAAAATACACCCAATACACTCTGTAAAGTGGTAGTACTGGTGCTACAATAAAATGCACCCGGTACACTGTAATCATGTGGTACATGTGCCATAATAAAATGCCCCCTCCCCCAGTACTAAATACTATGAAACAGTTGCATATAATGCCCCCCTCACTCACACGAACCACACCTTTATCTCTTCTCTCTATATCCTTAATTTCAGATAACAAAACACCAGAAACGTCCATCACAGTTAGAGACCATTAACGAGATGCCACTTTACCCAACGGAAAATATCATTTGGGATGAGAACATAGTCCCTACAGAGTATTTCTCTGGAGAAGGTGAGAAATGGGAAATGATTTACTAAAATTATTATTTTATTACTAATTCGTAGACCTCGAGCAAGATTGTTGGATAACATCGATGAGCTTGGCTGGTCACGCTTGGAGATCCTGCTGGATCAGTTGGAGACAGTTGCTTCTGACAGGACCAGTTGGAAGGAGTGTTTGAGGACTCTGCCCCCATGACCCTCTCAGGAATAAGAGAGCAAAGAAGAAGAAGAGGAAGAATTTGTGCCAACCCTTACCTATGCTCATGAATCTTGGGTAATGATTGAAAGAAGGGTCTTTGGAGTAATGTTACTCAATAGTATGTGTAACTCAGAGAGTAGAAAGTCACTCCAGAATGTTAGAATGTCACAGGAAAGAATTGCTGGACAGATTTTATGGGCAAAACCAGTTGGGAGTATTTTCTGCTGCACCCCATATGTAACAAATTGAATTTGTTTTAAAGGGTTCCTATAGAAATTAAAATCACCCAACATAATTTTATATAAGAACCCTATGTTAAGTAAGGGGCGGTGGAACTGGGGGGGTGGGTGGACCCCGAACAAGATGGTTGGATAACATCCAATGAGGTTGGCTGGTCTTGCTTGGGGATCCAATTGGATCAGTTGTAGATTGTTGCTTCTGACAGGACTCGCTGAAGGGAGTGTTTGAGGACTCTGCCCCCACAGTGCTCTCAGAAGTAAGTGGGCAAAGAAGAAGAAGAAGATAGTAACTTACAAGGGCGATGGAAGAATTGGGGAGGTACCAAATTTGGTCAATTTAGTTGTAGTGATTAGTTCAGCTGTTATTATCAAATATCAACCATGATATAAAAAAAACTTCGATATTTGTAGCACATATACGAATAGATGTGTTTTGGTAGTTTAGGGAGAAAAATATAATGGGGGGGGGGGGTCTCCCCAGTTCCACCGCCCCTTACTTAACATAGGGTTCTTATATAAAATTATGTTGGGTGATTTTAATTTCTATAGGAACCCTTTAAAACAAATTCAATTTGTTACATATGGGGTGCAGCAGAAAATACTCCCATATTTTATATGGTCACTGTAAAATATGGGAGGTTTTTCTGATGTATCCTGTAGAATCAGAGGAGGGTTTTGGCTGGGTTTGTGTCAAAGGGGTTAATATAGCACTTAATCAAAAAGTTAGATATTTTACTAAATAATTTCAAATTCTCGATTATATTATTTTATCTATATTCCACCAGCCTTTTTTTCTTTCTCTTTCCTCACTCTTTCTGTCTGTCTCCTCTTTTTGTATCTCTCTCCTCTCTCTCTATCAGTCTCCCTCTCACTTGTACTCCTTCTCTCACCCCCCCCCCCCCCTCTCTCTCTCTCTCTCTCTCTCATACTCACTCAGTTCTACTATTACTACACCTCAACAGGATGTTTGGCGTTACCGAAAATGAACCTTCAATTTCTCACACTTCACGACTATCTCCTCAAAAACTTCAATTTATTCCGACTGGAATCTACATGTAAGTCTTATTTTCATTTCCATCATCATCATCATCGTCCAGTTTTTGATTATGCTGGACACAATTAATCCTTAAGTAAGGGTGGGTCCTGCCTGACAGCGCTCCTTAGAGTCCCGCTCCATGTGTTTCTGTACGCTGGTTCTCACTTGGACCAGGCCAAGCCTAGCTTGATCCCAACAGGCATCCTCCATCCAAGTCATTTTTGACAGGTACTAAGCTAGTAGTAACTATACATTGTCCTCAGTTATCACACCGCACATTGGCAGAATCGGTAGAGCATCGGATAAAATGCTTTGCAGCATATAGTTACGGTTCTTTATGCTCTGAGTTCAAATCCCTGTTGAGATTAGCTTCAGCTTTCATCAATTCCAAGGTTCAATCAAAGTACCAGTGAAATACTGGGGTTGATTTGCACTCCTCCCCTCCATCAAATAAAGTGTGGCAGGGCTTCTGCCGAAATTAGAAATCATCATCATTATCATCACCGTTACCATCTTCATTGTTGTCATTATCATCATCATCGTCATCACTGTCATCAGCATCATCATCATCATTGTCATCACCAATCATCATTATAACTCATCATCATCATCACTGTCATCATCATTGTCATTATCATCATCATCATCACTATCATCACTGCCATCATCATCTCTACTACTATCAATGTCTTTCTTTTCTTCCAGATGAAATCAGACAAGACATAGAAGATGCCTTGACCCACATGAAACCATGGTAACAAAACTGATGTTTTAGTTTAAATTTTGTTGAGGTCAACTTTGCTATTTATCCTTTCCGGGTCAATAAAATAAAGTACCAGTTAAATACTGGGTTGATATAATCGACCTTCCCCTTTTCCTCCAAATTGCTGGCCTTGTGCCAGTGTTCAATCTAATTATTATTAATGTTTGTTTTTTTGTTTTATTTTAACCATCTTCTTCTCTCCAGGCTTGCAGAAGACCAGACAACAATGTTTGGTGGATGGGCCCGAATGGCACAACCAATAACAGCGTTTAGTGTGGTTGAGGTGTGTAGCCAACTATTTCTTTCCTTCTCTTATTTCTCCAAGGCCTCTTACCATCATTAATGCTGTTTAATGTCCATGTTTCCACGCTAGCATGGGTCAGATACTAGTTTTGTGATAAAGGTTTTTATCTTACACAATTATCTCACATAATATCGAACCTAAATGATTTTAATGTTATTTATTTTGAGAACAGTACCTTCACATCAGTATAAGCAGCCGGTTACAGTCGGTTTGAACAGAAGGAGGTGAGAGAATTCTGGCAAGATACAACCTGTTTAAATGCTAAATGGTTAAATTACTGCACCGGGGAATGCCTATTAGCGTTTTATAAGGGGATAACTTCGACATTTGTTGTTTTTCGACTTAAGTCTTGACTTCTGGAAACAATTAACAACATAGGGTGAAGTGTAACTGTATATAAATTTATATATATATATACAGGGTGCGGACGATATTTGTTCGCTAGATTACTGTCTAGGAAAAAATAACACAGTTTTATTTTTTAAGATATATTTATCAAACTTGGGTCAGTTTGTCTTCATGACTTGTTCTTTCGATCTCACTCAATAAACCCGCCATTGGATTTGATGACGGCCTCAGAACCGGCTACAGGCCTTCGTCACTGTCCCCCAACTTAGGCCCCTAAAGGCACTTGTGATCCTGGCCTTCAGATCTTCTTTCATATTGCAGCTAGATCTGTTGGTGTCTTGTTCCACTGCGCCCCACACAAAGAAGTCGAGGGGGTTGCAGTCAGGCGAGCTGGGAGGCCAGATGTCAGGTGAAGTGTGGTCGACGAAGTTCTCTGACTGCCAGGCTTGGGTCTTTCGGCTGGTATGGCAGGGCGCTGAGTCTTGCTGCTATACGGTCGGCCTACCTGCAGCTACCTGGTCGATCCAGGGCATTACTACCTCGCTCAGAACGCGGATATAGCCATCGGCGTTCAGCTTGAGGCCCTCAGGGAAGAAGTGAGGTGGCATGACGACACCTAAGACCAATGTTGTCGCTGGAAACTTTGTCTGCATGACTCTGGGCACGTCTTTGGATGAGACAGCAAGCCACCTGTTTTTCTGGGAGTTGATCTTCTGGTCTTGGCAGAAGTTTTTCTCGTTGGAGAAAAACCACAGCATGTCTGGCTCCAGTGGGTGTTTCAACTTGTTGATCAGCTTCTTTGCGTGCTTCAGTCGCTTTTCTTGCATCGCCTTTGACAGAAATTGTCCTTTCCTCATCTTGTATGAAACGTAGCAAATGTCTTCATGTACCACCAGCCTAATGAGCTTTTCATCCACGCCTTTCTCCCTTGCAATGGCTCGCATCGACTTGCTAGGTTCATTGTTGATGATATCCTGAACTTCAGTGACGAACTTGGGCATTCTGAAGGCGTCAGATCGTCAATCATGTGTTTTCCTCTCTGATGTTGCTTCGTAGTCGAATCCTGAATCTTCCAATTCCTTTCTGACCTTTTCCACCATTCTCCCGCTGACGCTGAGAAAGTTTGAAATTTCCTTATTTGTCCTCCCGGCGCGGATTCCAAGAAGAGCTCCGGGTCTCTTCCACAAATTTGGAGGTTCAAAATTATTCCTAATCAATTATTCTGAAAATAAATAATGGAAATATAGTCACTGTTTTTATGAAGACAAGAGTGACAATGGAAGTAAAAAAAATTTGCATAAAATTAGCAGTTGAAAATTGCGAACAAATATCATCCACACCCTAGATATATATAAATATATATATATATATATATATATATATATGTATGTATATATAAATTTGAGCAACTTCCATCCATCAATCACAGAATGTGTATTTATGTGAATGTTTGTGTGTGTAAAGGGAAAGAAAGGGGGGTGAGAAAACTATAGAAAAACAGTATCTGGCGTTCCATTTTCTAAGCTGTGTGTGTGTTTGTGTGATTGTATGTCTGTGTGTGTGTGTTTGCGATTTTGTATTTATATACTCATACATATAAATGTATGCATATGCACATACACACACATATGCATCAGCATGTTGAAAAAAATTCTAATACTTGTATATTCTTCTTGTATATTTGTTTCTGTTGTGTTTTACTGAGTTGTCTCACCTTGTTTATTTGTTTTTTCTGACAGGTTGCTAAACCTCGTATTGGAGAGTGTCATCCGTCCCAGGTTCGTGCCGACATTACTGTCAACCTGAGTGTCAGACCAGAGATAAAGTCAGAATGGGAAGGTCAGTAAATTTAGGGGTTTGTCTTTCGTCCTTACAGGGTCATCATCACCGTTTAACGTCTATGTTTCCACGTTGGTATGGGTTAGACAAGTTATCCTGTTGTGAGCAATGCCAGGTCAGGTGGCTGTGTTGCTCATACAAAATCAATAAAATAAAGTACCAGTAATGTACTGGGGTCGATTTTATTGAATCGGTAGAGCGTCAGACACCATGCTCAGTACGGCCCTTTACGTTTTGAGTTCAATTCAAATCCTGCCATGGTTAACTTTGCTTTCATCCTTACTGGGTCGATAAAGTACCAGTCACGCACTGGGGGTGATTTAATCGATTTTCCCCTTCCACCAAAATTGCTGGCCTTGTGCCTAAAGTAGAAACAATTATTATGATCATTATCATTAATCCCGCCGAGGTTGACTTTGCCTTTCATCCTTACGGGGTCAATAAAAAAAGTACCAGTAATGCACTGGGGGTAATTGCTGGCCTTGTGCCTAAAGTAGAAACAATTATCATTATGATCATTATTATCATTTTCAGCTCTCCGGAAACATGATGTGGCATTCCTCATAACTGTGAAACCATTTTCCCCTATTGGCACCCCTTACAATCCTGAGAAACCTTTCAGTCCCCAGGTTGGCCTGACCTATGTGAGGGGCTGTGAAATTGAGGGTCTTCTTGATGATAATGGAAAGGTTATTGAAGAAGGTAAGGGCTTTGTCACCTCTCTTATACACACATATATATACATATACACATATATACACACACATATACATGTACATGTACACAAACACACAAGCATGCATACACACACATACACCTGTTTCCTTACCTTTCTACATCTGTTTCCTCACTATCACCTCTCTACGTCTGTTTCCTCACTATCACCTCTCTACATCTGTTTCATCACTATCACCTCTCTACATCTGTTTCATCACTATCACCTCTCTACATCTGTTTCATCACTATCACCTCTCTACATCTGTTTCATCACTATCACCTCTCAACATCTGTTTCCTCACTATCACCTCTCTACATCTGTTTCATAACTATCACCTCTCTACATCTGTTTCATCACTATCACCTCTCAACATCTGTTTCATCACTATCACCTCTCAACATCTGTTTCATCACTATCACCTCTTTACATCTGTTTCCTCACTATCACCTCTCTACATCTGTTTCCTCACTATCACCTCTCTACATCTGTTTCCTCACTATCACCTCTCTACATCTGTTTCCTCACTATCACCTCTCTACATCTGTTTCCTCACTATCACCTCTCTACATCTGTTTCATCACTATCACCTCTCTACATCTGTTTCATCACTATCACCTCTCTACATCTGTTTCCTTATGCATTATTGGATAATTCATGTTCTGTCCCATAATTTGTTAGGTCCAGAACCCAAACCAGATTTACATGGGGACACACGAACCTTACGTGTGTGGCTTGATCCCAACCAATACCAACAGGATATGGCAAAAACTCTGAAAGGCGGAGAGGTAATTTAACTTCTTATTCTTTTTCCACTTCTTCCTGGGAGAGTCGTGGGAGGGGCAGAGTCCTCAAACACTCCTTCCAGAGGGTCCTGTCTGAAGCAATCGTCTACAAATGATCTTGCTGGATCTCCAAGTGACACCAGCCAAGCTCATGGATGTTATCCAACCATCTTGCTCAGGGTCTACCTCTGGGTCTCCTGTCAGCTGACTTTACCAGTAAAATCTGTCCAGTGATTCTTTCCTTGGACTTTCTGAACACTGGTTGTGATGACAACACGACAAAAAGCACCCAGTCCACACTGTAAAGTGGTTGTATAGGCATCACAACAAAAAGCACCCAGTATTCACCGTAAATACTGACGTTCCACCGATACTGCCTAATAATAATAATTGTAATAATGGTGATGATAATAATAATTTTTCCTTGTTAGGATGTGTATGAAACATTCAACGTAATCATGAGGAGAAAACCAAA
Source organism: Eledone cirrhosa (assembly GCA_964016885.1). Taxonomy (NCBI): domain Eukaryota; kingdom Metazoa; phylum Mollusca; class Cephalopoda; order Octopoda; family Eledonidae; genus Eledone; species Eledone cirrhosa. The sequence continues at coordinate 3,270,488 of OZ024762.1, forward strand.
AGAGAACAACTTCAAAGCAGTTTTAGAGACAATTCGAGACTTAATGAACACAGACTGTGTTGTACCTGACTGGTTACATGATCTAATCCTTGGCTATGGTAGTCCTGATGCTGCCCACTACTCTAAGTAAGTTATCTCCCCCTTATCTTTCTAGTTTTCCTGTCCTATAACACCATTTATATAGATATACGGTATATATATAAAGTGGTTGTGTAAGTGTCACAACAAAAGGCACCCAGTACTCACCGTAAATGAGGTTGGTGTTAGGAAGGGCAAAATCGGTTCTGTATAAGCAAGACATGGTCACCTGACCTAGCATTGCCCTAACAGGACAACTCGTCTAACCCATGCTATCATGGAAAAATGGACGTAAAATTATGATGATGATGATATACATATATATATATATATATATATATATATATGTATATATACATATATACATATATATATATATATAACTTTAATAGGTTTCGGCCTGTATTGGTCCAGGCCATGTCTTTATATATATATATATGTACACACACACACACACACACATATATATATATATATATATATATATATATATATGTACACACGCACACACACATATATATATATATATATATATATAGCATCCATTTTTCCCTACTAGCAAAACAATTATTTCCATCATCATCATCACCAACGTATATTGTATCTTTCTCTCTCTCTTTTTTCCTTTCCAACATCACCACCATCATCACCATCACCTCTACTAACACGTATCTTTCTCTTTCTTTCTTTTTTCCTCTACAACACCACCACCGCCACCACCAGGATGTGCAACCAAATACCAACACTGGACTGGAACGATACATTCCTCAGTTCTCCTCATCTAAAGGAAAGTTTCCCTGATTCTCAAGTGATACTTAACCCCCAAACGAAGGGGAATAATCCTCAACCACCCTTCAGGTATTTTCAGTTTTTGTTTGTTTGTTTCCTTTCCAGCTTTATAAAGGCCCCATTAGGGGTTAACTTTAGATGGCCTTATTTTTCTATGTATATAGACCTCTTTCTAGATATATAGACCTTATTTCTATGTATATAGGCCTCTCTCCTCTCATTTCTTCTCTACCCCTTCTCTCTATCTCCTGGAAATTTTAATTATAATAAAATACCAGTTGCATAACTGAACTGATTGTACGTAACTCTCTCGATCTGTCTCTTTCTGAACTGACTGTATGTCACTTTCTCTCTCTCTCTCCCTCTCTACTACACCACACCTGTTTTATTTCACCACCATTATTCTCTACCACAGGCTCACCATGATGGCTGGGAAATCTTCACCAGAGAAAAAAGCGGCAACTGAAGAGAAGACTGCAGACAAGTCAAACGTTGAGGCCGAGGCCCACATAATACCAAATCGAGGTCCCTACACTTACAGCCAGCCTAAAAGGTAATATCTAACATAACTACCATACACACACACACCATATATATATATATATATATATATACAAAATTTACCTAATTTTCCCTTGTAACCCCGAAAGAGTTAAATAAATAAATAATCAGTTAATTAATCAGAGCTATATATAATTATAAGTGTGAAGAAAAAAATAGACAAAATTTAACCCAATTATTTCTCGTAGTTCCGACTGTGTTTATACTTATGTATATATATGTATCTTCTATAATTTGTCCTAACTCCTGTATGGTTGGTTGAGTAAAAATTAGGCTGAAATAGACTGCTTCTTCTAGCAACTCTGTTACTCGCCAACAGTCTATCCTTCACTGCCCCTAAGTTGACTGTAAAACCATGTGAAAATTTCCCCTTTTGAAAATTATAACTGGTAGCAGTCATTTCAGAGAACAGAAACCGTCTAACATTCACTACACTTGTGTGTGTGTGTATTTGTGTGAATGTATGTCTGTGAGTGTGTATTTTTGTGTGTCTGTGTTTGTGTGTTTACAATAAAATACTCATACACACGTTAGCCTGTTGAAAAAAATGTTAATATATAAATAATCTACTTTCCCATAGGAACACTGTACCCTTCACACCAACACAAATTGAAGCTATCCGAGCTGGAATGCAACCAGGTTTAACAATGGTGGTAGGCCCTCCAGGAACTGGTAAAACAGATGTGGCGGTCCAGATCATTTCTAATCTTTACCACAACTTCCCAGATCAACGAACCCTCATAGTGACTCATTCTAACCAGGTTAGTTTTATGACTCTATATATTGTTATTTCTATACATCTGTACCTCCTCATAATAGTGCCATCCAGTTCCACACTGTAAATGTGGTTGGTGGTAGGAAGGGCATCCAGCTGTAAAATACCTGGCCAAATTTACTGTCCTCATCAGAGCAAGGTACAGAGTGGTCAATTCTGGCCAGATTTGTCTCTCAACGTGGACGATCCGTCTAACCCATGCAAGCATGGAAAAATGGATGCTAAACGGTGATGATGCTGATACATACACTAATCCCTTTTTTACCATATTTCTAATGAAAGACCCTGTCTATGGTTTCGAAATAATTTTGAAAATGATGAAGAATTTGGGGAGATTTATATAACCAAATTCTTTGTTATTAAGTTAGTGTTTGGAACATAAAGGTACACTCGGTGAGGAGGTTGGTGATAGGAAGGGCATCCTGCTATAGAAAACTTACTAAAGAAATGGCTGTGAGGACTTGTCAGTCTAACAACTTTAGTATTTTTCTTCTTGGCAGGTCTGCCGTTCCAATGTTGGGCAATACGCCAAGATGGTAACTCCATCATCCGACTAATCTGTGGAGGGCCAATAACCCATCAACCTCTTACAAAACTGACCAATAGAAACCTAGTATTGGTGACATGATAAAATACACCTGGTACACTCTGTAAGGTGGTTGGTGATAGGAAGGCATCCAGTTATAGAAGCTATACCACAAATGGTAGAGATGATTCTTCAGATGTGTTAGGGGCAGGCCAACCTCCCTAGTGTTACTTACTTAGTTACTTGTGGCATTTACCTGGGTGGGTTGAGCCAGCTCCATCGAAGGAATTCACAGTGTAAGTTCATTTCAATGGAGCTTCTTCGGATGATTGGTTTCACAAGCGGTGCCCAGCCACAAGTATATGCACTTTAGGATAGTGTAATCCAAGCATTGCATTGGTTAATAGCGCTGAGCTCTCCCTTTAACACCCAACCCAATTTGGTGGAGACAAGGATGCATGGGAGGAAGTTTGGCTGGTAGAGGTGATAAACACAACATATTTAAGCCATTTTGGAGTTCACCCCACCCTACTGCCCTGTTCAGGCATACCGACCATCAGCACCACATATAGGAGGGAGTTTGGCTAACAGAGGTGATAAACACAACCTATTTGAGCCATTTTGTAGGCCAGCAGGAGCTCAGACAAACTGACTCTAATGGTTGCTGCCATGATTGCATAGCATTTCTTACTCAGTAGAGTGCAGGAACTTATGTCCCAGCCCCTCTGAGAGCTCAGTCACTCCAGTTCAGTACTGACTCAGTCTGTGATGACCAGTGCATCCCTTGTTAGCAGTGAAAAAAACAAACAGTAACCCTTTAGCATTTAAACCGGCCAGAATTCTCTCACCTCATTCTGTTCAAACCGGTCGTAACTGGCCACTCATGCCTTCGTTAAGGTATTGTTCTCAAAATAAATAATATCAAAATCTCGTAGATTCAATATTATGTGAGATAAAGCCTTTTCTGTGAAAATACAATATATATAGAGTAATGTGAATGCTAGAGGGTTAAATGGTGGTGATGAGGATACACAATATACTGTATATACTTGAATATAAGCCGACCCTATAATTTTATATCTGAGAAATGGGTAAAAATCCAAACCTTATTTATGTAGAATTTGAAGTTGGTGAAAATCATCAAAATATTGACCCTGAATATAAGACCCCCACTCTTCTACCATTGAATTTTTTTTTTTATTGTTGGTCTCATATTCCATGGCTTATATTTGAGTATACACAGTATATTGTATGCGATATATTTAATATCCAACAGTACGTCTGGTATTCAGTTCTGTTATATTTCTTTTGTAGGCCCTTAACCAACTTTTTGAGAAAATCATTGCATTAGACATTGATGAGCGTCATTTACTTCGACTGGGTCATGGAGAGGAAGCTCTGGAGACTGAGAAAGATTACAGCAGGTCAGAGTTCAATTTTTGGTGGTGTTGTCGTTGTTGAGGGATTTGGATTGGCTTTTCATCCTTACAGAATTGATAGAATAAAGTTCCAGTAATGTAGAGGGGTTGATTTAATTAAACCCCCTTTAAATTGCTTGCCTTGTGCCTATATTAGAAGCAAATGATTATAACAAGTATTTTAAGGCCATCTTCCCTACTTAAGTAGGGGTTAGTCTTGCAGGTCTCATGAGAAGTTTCTCCATTTTTCCCTATTTTCTCCATCCAGCTTTCACCAACTCAATGATTTTCACATTTTCTCTTCCATCATTTTTAGCCACAACTTGGTCTTCTCTTTCCTCTACTTCCTTCCACATTCACCCTCCTCCCTCTTTCACCCAGTTGCTTTTATCCTTCCTCCACACATGACCCAGCCATCTCATTCCATTTCTCTTCGGACAACATGCTTTGCAGAATGGCATTATGTCCCTTTATGTTCTGAGTTCAAATCCCGCTGAGGTCAATTTTGCCTTTCATCCTTTCAAAGTTGATAAAAAAAAGTACCAGTCTAGTACTGGGGTCGATTCTTCCTCTACATCTCTTTCTCATTTCCTCTCTCTTACTCTCTATCTTTCTCTGGAAGAAATCTGCTCTACTCAGGCCTGGAGAAGGGATGCGCTCCGCCAGGCTTAAAATGCCCAAGAAACACTGTATGTCAATACGGTGACCCTACGACTCTATCAGGTGTTACAGGACCATACAATGGAACCATTGTTGTTGTTATTGTTGTTGTTGTTGTGGTAGTGGGCCTTGTTATCATTATCATAGTTGTTGTTGTCATTAGTGCTGTCATTTCATACTTATATAATATATCTCCTTAAATATTTAGGTGTCACATCCATTGTAATATATATCTGGTTAAATCCTCAGGTGTGACACCTTGTTAAATACCCAGGTGCAACACATCCTTTGTAATATATCTTGTTAAATACCCAGGTGTAACACATCCTTTGTAATATATCTCGTTAAATACCCAGGTATAACACATCCATTGTAATGTATGTCGTTAAATACCCAGGTATGACACATCCTTTGTAATGTATTGCGTTAAATACCCAGGTGTAACACATATGTAATATATCTCATTAAATCCCCAGGTATGGTCGTGTCAACTATGTCCTTGCACAAAGACTGGAGTTACTCGATGAAGTGGCACGTCTACAAGGAAGTTTAAATGTACAATGTGATATGTCATACACCTGTGAGACAGCTGGCTATTTTTACCTGTACCAGGTGAGTCTAAGTTTTAATTCTTAGTTTATACCTAACTAGCTATTGTATTGATTAATAACATTTTTTTTTAATCTTTCTTTTGTAAATGTGAGTGCATGACTGAGTATTTTACAGCTGGATGCCCTTCCTAACACTAACCATTTAGTGTTTATTTTCCCAGTTAACAAGGGTTGGAAGTTATATTCCCTCTCAGAGTTCCTGTTCTTCCCCTCTTAACTTTCCTGTTGAAAGACGTAAGTCCGAAACGTTGAAACCTCCTCCACTTCCACCAAGCGTGAACCTAATATAACTGTACAATTGCCTGCTGCATTTTTATTTCCTTAATTCCACAGGTTTTGGCACGCTGGGAAGAATTTGAAAGCAAAATCAAGGCAGCGGATTCAAAGGTTGGTTATTATTGTTATTAGCGTGGAGGGTGGTAAATTGGCAGAATTGGTAGGGCGTCGGACACCCTGGTTCTCGGCATAGAGTTACGGCCCTTTACTTTCTGAGTTCAATCCCGCCAAGGTTAGCTTTGCCTTTCATCATTACAGGGTCGATAAAATAAAGTACCAGTAATGAACTTGAGTCGATTTAATCGACTTTCCCTCCCCTTCAAATTACTGGCCTTGTGCCTAAAGTAGAAACAATCTTACGACATAGAGTTATGGCCTTTTACGTTCTGAGTTCTAATCCCACCATGGTTAACTTTGCCTTTTATCCTTACGGGATTGATAAAATAAAGTACCAGTAATGAACTTGGGTCAATTTAATCGACTTTCCCCTCCCCCCAAATTACTGGCCCTGTGCCTAAAGTAGAAACCATTTTATCATTTTTTTTTTTTTTTCTTGCATTCAGGAGAAAGAGAAAAATTTAACAATTGTGAAAGACCTGTTCCCATTTACCAAATTCTTCAGCAACGCTCCTCAGCCATTATTCACCACAGAATCATTTGAGAAAGATCTAGACATTGCTAAAGGTTGCTTCAGACATATCAAGAAAATCTTCACACAACTTGAGGTGATAACTTTGTTTCTTTATTTGGATTTCCTTCTTTGTGTTTCTTCATTTCTTCCTTTCATCTCAATAACGTTATTCTTATTGTTTCACTCTCTTTCTCTCTTTATTTTGTCTTTTATTTCTCATTCTATCTTCTCTATGTTATTGTCCTCTTTCACCCTCTCTTTCTATGTAGGGGTAAATGTGGCTAGGACGTTACATTAGAAAAAAAATCAATAATATTGTTTCTTCTGTCTCAACCACCAGGAGTTCCGTGCATTTGAGTTGTTACGCAGCGGTGCCGACCGCGCAGATTACTTGTTGATAAAAGAAGCCAAAATCATTGCAATGACGTGCACCCATGCAGCATTGAAACGCAGAGATCTTGTGCAAGTTGGATTTAAGGTAAACTCCCAAATCCCCTTTGATAGCCAAACCACCTGAAACCAGCCATGGTTCTACAATACAAAACTGTTTTAAAGTGTTTATATTTACCTAAAAACCTTCCATCATAATGTTATGTAAGAACTTTTGTTATGTTCCAAACAGCAACAGTGTTACCTAAAACCTTCCATCATAATTTTATATAAGAACCTTTAGTAAGTTATGTTCCAAGCTCCAGATAAATAATGAGAAAGTCAGCTATATTACAAAATCCCACCAAATTCTTGATTTTTTTTTATTTTTAAATTACCCTTCCTTCCCTTCTCCCCAACAGTCAAATTGCTGACCTTGTGCCTAGATTAGTAACCATTATTATTATTATTTCATTTATCTTGCTTTATGTTCATACGAGTTATCACCAAGTCATAACCAGTGACCTCAAGAGACAACAAGGTCCGCCATGTTCAAGAAAGAACACATACACACACATGTATCTTTAGGTGGTTACACTTGTGATGTACTTATATCAACAGAATCTTCCTAAACAGTTCCCATTAGTACTATCTTTTTGTATTTCTTCTATTCATGGACTTCCTGGGATTTGGGATAAATAATCATTAGACCCCTCTTAGGTATCATTCTTAGGGCGCCTACAACCACTGGTATTGTTTTAGCTCTCAACTTACACATTTTATTATTATGGGAAGGATGGAGGGAGAGAGGGGCAACCTCCTAGGGTGCTCTTGGAGATGAGGGTGGGTTGGGATTTGTAAGGTTCCTACTGTCACCCCTGGATGGTATGACCCCCTATTGAGGAATTCTGTTGTTGATATTTTTTGTTAATTGTTTTTGTTTATAATTTTTACTCGAATATATGTAACCCCACTGTCCCCTGTCTTTATATTGTCCTCTATGTTCCCCACTGTCCTCTGTCTTTGTATTGTCCCCTATGTTCCCCACTGTCCCCTGTCTTTGTATTGTCCCCTATGTTCCTTGTGGCCAATAATAAAGAAATTATGATTTATTTATTCCAGTTTGACAATATTTTAATGGAGGAAGCTGCCCAGATTCTTGAAATTGAAACATTTATACCATTATTGTTACAGGTATACTATACTATATATATATAACTACTGTCTATACTATACTATATATATATATATAACTACTGTCTATACTATACTATACTATATATATATAACTACTGTCTATACTATACTATATATATATATATAACTACTGTCTATACTATACTATATATATATACATATAACTACTGTCTATACTATACTATACTATATATATATAACTACTGTCTATACTATACTATATATATATATATAACTACTGTCTATACTATACTATACTATATATATATAACTACTGTCTATACTATACTATATATATATATATAACTACTGTCTATACTATACTATACTATATATATATAACTACTGTCTATACTATATACATATATATAACTACTGTCTATACTATACTATATACATATATATAACTACTGTCTATACTATACTATATATATATACATATAACTACTGTCTATACTATACTATACTATATATATATAACTACTGTCTATACTGTACTATATATATACATATATATAACTACTGTCTATACTATACTATACTATATATATATAACTACTGTCTATACTATACTATACTATATATATATAACTACTGTCTATACTATACTATACTATATATATATAACTACTGTCTATACTATACTATATATATATATATAACTACTGTCTATACTATACTATATATATATATATAACTACTGTCTATAGTATACTATATATATATATATAACTACTGTCTATACTATACTATATATATACATATAACTACTGTCTATACTATACTATATATATACATATAACTACTGTCTATAGTATACTATATATATACATATAACTACTGTCTATAGTATACTATATATATACATATAACTACTGTCTATACTCTCTCTCTATATATATATATATATACATATGTATAACTACTTTCTATACTGTATATATATACAGTATAGAACTACTTTCTATACTCTATACTCTCTATATATACATATATATAACTACTGTCTATACTCTATATATATATATACATATATATATAACTACTTTCTATACTCTATATATATACATATATATAACTACTGTCTATACTCTCTATATATATATATACATATATATAACTACTGTCTATACTCTATATATATACATATATATATAACTACTTTCAGAATCCTGAAGATGGACTGAATCGATTGAAGCGCTGGATCATGATTGGTGACCATCATCAGCTGCCACCAGTTATCAAGAACATGGCCTTCCAGAAGTATTCCAACATGGAACAGTCCCTCTTCACACGTTTGGTACGTCTGGGGGTTCCAACAGTCGACCTAGATGCCCAGGGTCGAGCACGTGCAAGGTAAAAATAGCCCTGACCCCTATTTCTCTTCATATATATATATATATATATATATATAATCGTCGTCGTCTTTGTCGCCTTCTTCTTCCTCTTCTAACGTCCATCTTCCACGTTAGCATGGGTTAGACGGGTTTCAACTGGTTTCAACTGGTTTCATGCAGCTTCAGCTGGTTTCAGGCAGTTTCAGTCGGTTTCAAGCGGTTTGCTATGGATTCCGGTTTAACCCTTTAGCATTTAAACCGGCCATATCCAGCCAGAATTCTCTCTCCTCTTTCTGTTCAAACTGACTGCATCTGGCTGCTCATACTGACATTAAGGTATTGTTCTCAAAATAAATAATATCAAAATCTCTGGTTCAATATTATCTGAGATAAAGTGTTTACTATGAAAATACAATAGTAAATATAAAGTAATGTAAATGTTATGTGAGGTAAAGCCTTTACTATGAAAATACAATAGTAAATATAGAGTAATGTAAATGCTATGTGAGATAAAGTGTTTACTATGAAAATACAATAGTAAATATAGAGTAATGTAAATGTTATGTGAGGTAAAGTGTTTACTATGAAAATACAATAGTAAATATAGAGTAATGTAAATGCTAAAGGGTTAAATTTCTGTAAACAAAATGTTGTTTTGTCTTCCCTTTCAATAGTTTGAGCAACTTGTACAACTGGAGATATCGTAAACTTGGCAACCTCCCTCATGTTTTGGTTTCACCTGAGTTCCAAATGGCCAATGCTGGGTTTGTCTACGACTACCAACTTATCGACGTACAAGACTTCAATGGTGTCGGTGAATCGGAACCGAATCCATTCTTCTACCAGGTGAGGAGCAAACATTGCCTTTTCCTTTTCTTTTTTATCTGGCGTCTTTCTTTTTTGAATTTTTGGATAGGTCGTGCCATGTGAATCCAGTTTAGAATAGTTACACCAGAGGTGGGCAACCTTTTCATGTTGAAAGGCCACATTAAGGGTGTAGGACTTACGATCATAATGTCATGGGTACGATTCCTGGACTGGGTTGTGTGTTGTGTTCTTGAGCAAAACACTTCATTTCATGTTGCTCCAGTATACTCAACTGAAAATGAGTACTAGCAATAGCTGGGGGTTTAACCCTGTGATGGACTGGTGTCCTGTCCTGGGGGAAGTATTGTACTCTCAGTTGCTGAATGCCATGGAAACTGGGGTAAGGACTGGCCTAATGAGCCTCTGGGCTTGGGACAGACTTTAATAGTGTGATGGACTGGTGTCCTGTCCAGGGTGAAGTCTTGTACTCACAGTCACTTCACGCCACAGTAACTAGAATAAGCAGTGGCCTGATGAGCCTCTAGCTTGGGACAGACTTTAGACTATAATAAGGTCACATTGTTATTTGTAATATGAGGCCACTGTAAATTACTTGTAATAATAAGGCCCAGTCAAGAAACCATAATTATATATTCTTAAAAATCTACATTATTTTGTAAAAACCTAATTACTGTGTACTAATTATCTAAAAAACAGAAACATGATAATTATAAAGCTACACTTTAATGACTGCTTGTTGTAGAAAAGCATTTTGATATTTGGTTACAACATGGAGGTCTGAAGTTTCAACTGAACCTCCAGCTGGGCATCTGCCATCCAGTCAGAATCGCATTAGAACTAAAACATAAGCATAGAAAGTGTTGAAATGGCCCTTATGATCTAGTCATTTTTTAAATTCTGTCACTGGATTATTTCGTTGAATTTTCTTTTACTCTTTGGTATTTAAAATATGTTCACCTTATGGTTTAAATTAAAATAATTGTTTCTACTTTAGGCACAAGGCCAGCAATTACCCAGTGCATTACTGGTACTTTATTTTATCGACCCCGTAAGGATGAAAGGCAAAGTCAACCTCGGCGGGATTAAAATAATAAGAGATAGACAAAAACATTTTAATAAAAATGAAAAGATTTGTTGGAAATTTTTGATTTTTTTTCAAAAGGCTGCTTAGAATGGCATAGAAGGCTGCAGGTTCCCCGTCTCTGAGGTACACCATATCCCTGCATATCATGTAAAGTGACTAGAAGGGTTGGTGTTGGGTAGGGTATCTGGTTGTAAGACACTGGCTGTAAAATCTCTCAAAATTCTTCATCAATCGCTGGACTGATTTTACAAACAAAGCCAACCCGCAAGGGAGCCAGGGGTTGACCACTATCAAGATGGTTGGATAAAATCCATGAGTTTGGCTGGTCTCACTTTGGGGATCCAGCTGGATCAATTGGAAATAGTTGCTTCTGACAGAACGCTCAAGACAGCATGTCTGCAGACTATGCTCTCCCTCCCTTCCTCCACCACTACCCTCCCAGGAAAAAGTGGCCAAAGAAAAAGAAAAGTATTTTGTTAGAAATAGGGGCTGTTAGGGCGACCGAGTGGACACCAAGGGGTGGAGAAGAACCATTGGGCAGCCAAAGGCAAGATTGTGTGACGATCTGATCTAATACCTCAGCCTCACATGAACTGGTATAATCAAAGATGGGAAGTGGTGAAGGTCAACCAAGGAGGGGTTCTCCAACAGGAGCATGATGGCTCTGGGTGTGGTTTTAAATGGCCTATTAACTGGCTGTATCTGGCCAGAATTCTCTCACCTCTTTCTGTTCAAACTGGCCATAACTGGCCACTTATACTGATGTTAAGGTATTGTTATCAAAATAAGTAACATCAAAATCTTATAGATTCAATATTATGTGAGATAATTATGGGAAAATACAATAGAATATATAGAGTAATGTAAATGTTATGTGAGATATTATGTGAGGTAAAGCATTTACAGTGAAAATACAATAGAATATATAGAGTAATGTAAATGTTGTGTGAGGTATTATGTGAGGTAAAGCATTTACAGTGAAAATACAATAGAATATATAGAGTAATGTAAATGCTGTGTGAGATAATTATGTGAGGTAAAGCATTTACAGTGAAAATACAATAGTATATATAGAGTAATGTAAATGTTGTGTGAGATAATTATGTGAGGTAAAGCATTTACAGTGAAAATACAATAGAATATATAGAGTAATGTAAATGTTATGTGAGGTAAAGCATTTACAGTGAAAATATAATAGAATATATAGAGTAATGTAAATATTGTGTGAGGTATTATGTGAGGTAAAGCATTTACAGTGAAAATATAATAGAATATATAGAGTAATGTAAATGTTGTGTGAGGTATTATGTGAGGTAAAGCATTTACAGTGAAAATATAATAGAATATATAGAGTAATGTAAATGTTGTGTGAGGTATTATGTGAGGTAAAGCATTTACAGTGAAAATATAATAGAATATATAGAGTAATGTAAATGTTGTGTGAGATAATTATGTGAGGTAAAGCATTTACAGTGAAAATATAATAGAATATATAGAGTAATGTAAATGTTGTGTGAGGTAAAGCATTTACAGTGAAAATATAATAGAATATATAGAGTAATGTAAATGTTGTGTGAGATAATTATGTGAGGTAAAGCATTTACAGTGAAAATATAATAGAATATATAGAGTAATGTAAATGTTGTGTGAGGTATTATGTGAGGTAAAGCATTTACAGTGAAAATATAATAGAATATATAGAGTAATGTAAATGTTATGTGAGATAATTATGTGAGGTAAAGCATTTACAGTGAAAATACAATAGAATATATAGAGTAATGTAAATGCTGTGAGATAATTATGTGAGGTAAAGCATTTACAGTGAAAATACAATAGAATATATAGAGTAATGTAAATGCTGTGTGAGATAATTATGTGAGGTAAAGCATTTACAGTGAAAATACAATAGAATATATAGAGTAATGTAAATGCTGTGTGAGATAATTATGTGAGGTAAAGCATTTACAGTGAAAATACAATAGAATATATAGAGTAATGTAAATGTTATGCGAGGTAAAGCCTTTACTGCAAAAATACAATATTAAATACAGTGTAATGTAAATGCTAAAGGGTTATGGGTTAATCCCTATTTCTCTATGTTAATGTTGTTGTTGTTGTAGAACCTGGCGGAAGCTGAATTCACTGTGGCGGTGTTTATGTATATGAGGTTGCTAGGTTACCCTGCCGAGAAGATCTCCATTCTGACTACATACAACGGACAGAAACATTTGATCCGTGATGTCATAGCTCAGCGATGTGGTAACAACCCATTCATAGGACGACCACACAAGGTAAAATACTAACACACTGCATAGACTGTATCATGGGTAGATGGATGGGTGAGGGGTTAAGGCTGGGTGTATGAAGGGTAGTTTGGTGCAGGGGTGCAAAGGGTGGCTAGGTGAATGTAGCATAGCTTGGTGTGAGAGCTGCAAAGGGTGGCTTGGTGTGGGGGTGTGAAGGGTGGCTTGGGGTGGGTGTGCATAAGGTAACTTGGTATGGAGCATGCGATGGGTGGCTTGTTGTGGGTGGGTGTGGAGGTGCCAAAGGTGGTTAGGGGTGGGTATATGTAGCGTAGTTTGGTGTGGGGGGAGGGGGGGTGGGGGGGGGGGGCTTGGTGTGGATGGGTGTAGCATAGCTTGGTATGAGGCCTGCAATGGGTGGTTTGGGGTGGATAGATATAACGTAGCTTGGTGTGGGAGGTGCAAAGGATGGCTTGGTGTGGGTGTGTGTGGGTGTGTGTGGCGTAACTTGGTGTGAATCATGGGTAGAAGGGTGGGTAGATAGGTGTCAGTATATGTAGGGTGGCTGGGGGTGGGTCTATTTAGGGTGAGTGGCTGTGGGTGTCATGGGTAGGAGGGCAACAAGATCTAAATATAGATGGAAGGGTAGGTGTGTCATGTGCCTATGGCGAGATAAATATATATCTCTGGCAATATTATAACAATATGACCCTCCCCAAATATAACAATATTTGACGACATAGAATTAGTCTGTAAGTTGGGATTTAAAACAACCCTCGACGTACGACAATACTCATCCTTTTACCATTCAGAGGGTTTTTTTATATATATATATATATATACACATACATACATAGATAGAGTCTGCAGTGCTGAGACCACTAATCATGGGAGTACTCAATACATAGGGAGATGCAGAGTGGGTATAGAGAAATGTAAAATCCCGGCTGTGGTGCCAAGTGGTTTCGGCTTTTTACCTATCACTCTCTCTCTCTCTCTCTCTCTCTCTCTCTCTCTCTCTCTCTCTATATATATATATATATATATATATATATACACACACACTTATATAGTATGGGTATCTGGACTTATTGTTGTTGTTTGTTTAGGTAACAACTGTTGACCGTTACCAGGGGCAACAGAACGACTACATCCTGTTATCTCTTGTCAGAACGAAGGCTGTAGGACATCTTCGGTGAGTTTTACTTCTCATCCCTCTCTGTCTCTCTCCTCCCTTACTTTCTCTTTTTCTCTCTCATCTCCCTTTCTCTTTTTTTCTCTTACCTCCCTTTCTTTCTCTTTCTCATCTCTCTGTCTCTCTCTTTTTCCCTTTTCTTTCTCTTTTTCTATCTCTCATCTCTCTCTCTCCCACTCTGTCCCTTCTCTCCCTCTCTCTCTAGTTTAGAAATAGATACACTATCCCTGCATGTATCATCACCACCACCACTATCATCACTGTCATTATCATTATCACCATCATCACCATTATCTTCATCATCAGCACCACCATCACATCATCATCATCATCACCATCATCATCACCATTATTGATACTATCAATTGTTATATATATATATATATGTCTCCCTATTCTGTTTTTCAGTGATGTGCGACGTCTTATTGTAGCATTGTCACGTGCACGTCTAGGGTTGTATGTCTTTGCACGGGTCTCTCTCTTCCGCAACTGTTTTGAACTGACTCCAGCATTTAATAAGGTTTGTTACAGCAATCTTTCCTTTAACCCCTTTCATTGATATCTATACTCCGTATATATATAACAATAAAAGAGAAAACACAGGTAAGCATTAAAAAATGGATTTTATCCAGGTATTTAATTATTTATGTTTGCCATCATGTAATTTTACAGCTAACGAGTCGGCCAATTAATCTGCAACTGACACCAACTGAAGTCTACCCCCCAGTACGTAAGGTGAGTAGCTCTGAAAATAATACCACCACCCCCAGCAACATCGCCACCACCCCCAGCAACATCATTACCATCATCATCAACACAACCATTATCATGACCATCTGTTAAATGGTTGTTGTTGTATTATTATTATTTACATGGCAGTGTATTGGCAGTAGAATCGGTAGAGCGTTGGACACCATGCTTTTCAGCATAGAGTTACGACCCTTTACGTTCTGTGTTCAAATCCCGCCGAGGTTAACTTTGCCTTTCATCCTTACGGGGTCGATAAAATAAAGTACCAGTCACGCACAGGGGGCGATTTAATCGACTTTCCCCTACTCCCAAATTGCTGGCCTTGTGCCTTTATAAGAAACCATTTTCGATAAAATAAAGTACCAGTAATGCACTGGGTAATTGCTGGCCTTGTGCCTAAAGTAGAAACAATTATTATTCTTGGAGTCTCAGTCATTGATGTTATTTAACTGGAAAGTTTGTTGAAATGAATATCATGCCGCTACCTGTAGCCTCAGATATTCAGGACGTATTGGAGGGTTGTTGCTGTTCCCAGCAAGCATGCCTTTTGAAGTGTTACAAAAAAGGGGGACTGGACTAATGTTCTTTAACCATCCTTGAAAACTCTGTGAGATAGTACCTAGTGCTCCTATGATAATCGGGACGACCTTGATCACATGACAGTCCCAAATCCTTTTTAACTCCCACTTTAAATCCTGGTATCGGTTAATTTTTTCCTTCTCCTTTTCTTACACTCTTGTGTCTAAGGGGCAGGCTACATCTATAAGCAGACACAATCTTTTTTTACCTTGTCAAAAACCACCAGGTCAGGCCTATTGTGTTCTAATTTCTTGTCTGTCAGTATCCTGAAATCCCATATCACCTTCACTCGATCATTTTCTATCACCATTATTACTATTACTATTTACACCAACAGGTTACTGAACCAGCGTATGGTAAAGTAGTTGTTATGGACGACATGGCTCAGATGGCACAGTTTGTCTTTGATTTCTATAACTCCAAGGTTGACACCCTCATGCGTCAACGAACATTTGCTAAAGTAAGTAACAGCTGCTTTTCATTTGAACCTATTTTATATTAACCCTCTAGCATTTACATTACTCTATATATACTATGTATTTTCACGGTCAAGGCTTTATCTCACATAACATTTACATTACTCTATATATACTATGTATTTTCACGGTAAAGGCTTTATCTCACATAACATTTACATTACTCTATATATACTATTGTATTTTCACGTAAAGGGCTTTACCTCACATAATATCGAATCTGAGATTTTGAAATTATTTATATTGAGAACAATACCTTAACATAAGTATGAGTAACTAGTTACAGCCAGTTTAAACAGAAAGAGGTGAGGGAATCCTGGTCGGATATGGCCGCTTTAACCCTGTGATATAGATAGATCAAATGTAACAAACTAAGTGAGAAATTAGGAATAACAGGAATCAGATGCTGTTTACTTGAGAGGAGATTACGTTGGTGTGGTCATGTGATACGCATGAAAGACGACAGCTGGTTGATCAAAATTGATGGAAGTTATGGAGTAGGTAGACCCAGAAAAACCTGGGACGATATGATAAAAACTCACCTTGCACACTTACACCTCTCTAAGACAATGTCACTGGATTGAGACCTTTGGCGCTACCCAGTAATACAGAAGACCCACCTTCCCTACTTACAAAGTTAACATAGTCAGTAGGCCCCTCCTAACCAAATATACACCCCAACCCACTACCCCTAAACCATCCTCCCTTCTCTGAAAAGTTATGTTGGTACCACAGAACATCCAGTCCAAACTAAAGAGGTCGTGTAGGTGTTACGACAAAAAGTACCCAGTCCACACTGTAAATATGGTTGTTAGGAAGGGCATCCAGCTGTAGAAAACCTGCCAGATACAGTCCTATACGAGCGAGACACTGTCACCCAATCAATCTTGCCTCAAGTGGGACAATCCCTGTCTAACCCATGCTAGCATGGAAGATAGATGTTAAACTATGATGATGTAACCCGTCTTGTTCATATTCACAGTTATAGCTAACTTTTGTTTTCTTTATTTACAGCGATGATGTTGAAACACGGACAGATCTTTTTTTACAAAATCCTGGACATCTATTGTTGCTCAGATAAACAGTTACCTGTATGACAGTAGTTATAATTGATCAGTGACACCTGTCTTTTGAACGACAGACTTTGTGGAAATCATCTTTCTTTCTCTCTCATTGGTTTTTCATCATAGTCATCACATTTTGTTCTAAATTTTATTTTTCTAAAAATTATATATGTGTGTGTGTCCAAAGGTCATATGCCTTAATCTTGAATTATCATTTTACATCTATTGATAATGATGATGCTGATTCAAGATCAGGAGATATGACCTAAGATGTGAATGTAAGAAAAGAAAAAAAGAAAAAAATAACCCCTCCATTTCTCTATGTTCTCTGTTCAAACACACTTCTAAAAATACCATGAGAAGGAAGAAAAAAAAAACCGACAACGAAACAAAAACAACAAAATAATGTCTTTTCTTCCTACAAATTAGAAGACTTATGCTCGTAATTTAAAAAAAAAAAAAAAAAAAAAATCAATATTAAATTTTAGGGATCAAGACTTAGGCTGTGTGACTCAGTGGTAAAGGCATTGATCAGGAGTTGAAACTTTTCCTTGAACCCAGCGTAGGTCTAGAATGTCTGTTTTGAGCTGGGAGGTTTATCAGGCTGGTCCTTATCCCTGGTTTCTGTAGTGTGAAGCAACTGAGAGTACAAGACTTCCCCTCCCTGCCTCTGGAAAGGACGCCAGTCCATCGCAGGGTTAACTCCCACCCTTGCAGTTATTTCCGGTACTCATTTTCGGCTGAGATACTGGAGCAATGTGAAATGAAGAGTTTCTGCTCAAGAACGCAACACAACACACAACCCAGTCCAGGGATTGAACCCACATCATGATCAAAGCCATGCACCTCCAGCATGTATCAACAATCATTAAAAGGACAAAACAACTGATACATAAAAAAAACAATATATTTTAACCTTCCTTTCAGTTCATTCTCTTCAGTCATGTTCTCATGCCATACACTTTAATCTTCTGGCCGCTCTAGGTGCATCATGTTGTCCATAGAGTAATCTCCCCTTAATATATAACGCAGTGTTAAGGGGAGCAACCCATAAAAATTCAGCGTGCTGAAGATTAAAACAAATAATCCACCTGTATTTTGGAAGTTTTGTATAATAATGTTTTTAAATATATATATAAATTATCGTTTGGGCTCAGTAAAAATTGAGTGCCAATCAAGCATGATGAATATAATAAATACGACGCTGTTACAGCCATGGCACCATATCATCAGTAAATTTGTTATTTTTATACCTGTATCTATATACTACTAAAACTCTGTGGTGTGCTTGTCTAATTTAATACAGCCAAAACGGCGCATAATGGGAAAATACTTTGAAACGAAGTTGACCCTGAAATGGGGATACAAATGAAATGAAACAAGTTTTGTGTAAATCGGAGCACGGGTTCCCGAGATACAGGGTTTTTCCAGGTACCTTCATAAATAGAGAGACATGTCTCTATATATTTTAATTATTTAAAAATTATTTTTAAGTGAACGTGACCCAACGGGTCATGGGTGATCTCGTATCTACTACAACCTAACGTAGTGCGACTTTTAGGTACTGTCATGTAGTATTACATCTATGTGCTATGTTGTGGTGTAACATTTAGGTATGATGTACACCTGTATGTTGTAAAGAGGTGCCTAAAATGTTTGATGCTGTTGTTAGAAAGGGCAACCAGTTAGAAAATACTGCCTCAAAAAGTCCCAACTAACCCATGCCAGCATCTAAGAGTGGTGATGGGATATATATATACACACACACATACATACACACAAGTATATATCATTATATATGTATGTTATGTTGGTACCACAAAACATCCAGCCCACACAGAAAAGTAGTCATTTATATGTCATGACAAAAACCACCCAGCCCACACTAAACGTCTGTCTTCCACGCTAGCATGGGTTTAGACGGGAATTGTCCCATGTGAGGCAAGATAGGACTGTCTGGCGAGTTTTCTACGGCTGGATGCCCTTCCCAACGACCAGGGGCACAGGGTAAGGCCGTTAGGTCTTTTCTCATCACTTCTGGACAACCCAGGTGGTTCCAAGATTGAGGGGGTGTTTGTCCGGGCCAAAGCTCCCTTAAGAATAAGGTTTAGTTCCGTGTGACACACGGCGGGCACCGGCATTCAGGCGGCAAGAAAGACTGCGCAGGCCTGTGGAGTGGGAGTTTGTGACGTATAGACGTCAGCTCCCACTCTGAGGGCAATGGAGACATGAAGTTCGTCCAAGCTGAGTAGGCCACCAACGTTGGCCACGGGTCCCCCTCCCCACTCTTTTCTTCTTTTAATGTTTTTTTTTAATCTCCCTTTTATGCGTTTATGTTTGTATATATCATGTGTTTATTTTCTTTCGGTAAGCATTATATTATATTTTTATACAACTCTTACAAAATAAAACAATTAGTTTTTCATGATCCTGTCCCTCCCCCAAAAATTACCGATGTTTATCTTACCTTTTATGGTATACAAATTAGTGTTTTACTGTGAAATATCTTTCTTTAATTACACTATGTAATAAGTGCTTGGTTATTGCAGCGTCTTAGCCTCGTCAACACACGTGCTAATGCTGCCAGTGCTTTGTCTTGCCTCCAAAAATATTAGAGAGGCCCCCAGTACCTTTTGTTCTGTTGTGATAGTGTGTGTGAGATCTCCTCAATATATGTTTGTGTTCTGGGCGATCCTTGGTTTTAGTGTCCTAAATTATCATCATCATCGCCATTCAATTATTAGCCCCACCCACTACACGATATGCTGCTGCTTGATTTTGACATGTTCATTTATTTACAGTTTTTAACAGAAACACTATGCTTCATTTTTACATGAATATTTATTTACAGTTTTTAACAGAAAAAATATTGCTGCGAAACAGATTTACAGTTTTTAACAACAGAAAAAAAATTTCTTTAAACAATATATTGTTGCGATATACAGTTTAAAATCTTTTCCAAACATTTAACTTCACCAGTTGGATACTTGGCATTGCGCCATCGCCACTCAAACTCCCTTAAATACGACTGAAACAGGGGTCCGCTGGTACCATTGATGCGTTTTAGTTTCTTTTTGGCATGAGACCACATCCCCTCAATATTTTGCGTGTGTGTACTTGATATGGGATCAACGAAATGCTGCGAATGGTTGAGTCAGATGTGTATAACAACCAGGCAAATTTAGTATTTGATTGTATGCCGGCCACTCATCTGTATGGATCATAGATCCATTTGCACAGTGCCTTTCAATGAGGCAGTAGAGTCTCAGCAGTACAATCAGGGATCTCATGTAGGAAGATATTGCGGGGATTATTGGTATCAATTCCGCCAATGATCCAATATCCTTCATGCCAGAGCCCACGAGCATATTTACGATGAAAATATTTGCTCTCATCAATTTGTACAGTTATTGGTATTCCGTTAGAATCAAGACGACCGAGTATCGCCGGATTTTGCTCAACCCATTCACTACATACATCACCAGTCGGTAACGGTGGTTGTATTGTTTCAGCGAATTTGATTTGAAATAACAACATTTTCGGTGTCAAAACACCAATCGAGAATTTGTTGTAGATTCAAATGACTTCTAGTAAAAAAAATGATCCACAACGAATCGATTGCGTAAAGTTGTATGCCTTACATTTCTATCTAAAGCCATCAATCCGCTCTTTCAAAGTCACAAACGAACATAAAATATTGCAGGCAGTACAATTAACAGTATTTGAAATTAACCGGTTGCTAACCAGAAATTCCAGAGTAGAGCGATTATTTGCCCTAATTTAATGCATTTCACGGTGTGTTAAATTCATATTTAAAGTTTCTTCTGGTGAATTAATATTCTCAACAATAAATTGTGCTGCGCGCGGTCTTCCAGCCATATTTCTTTCGAATAACTATTGCGATATTCGTGGAGGATGGCCGTGTTCTGTAACAGTTTTTTTTACAGATTTTTAAACCTTAAAATTACGGATGCAATCTTTAATAAACACGAACTAACCATAGATATAGTTTAATTTTTTTTTTGTCCCAGATAGCAACAGCGGAAACGGAAATTAGACTAGTATATATGTGTCTGTGAGAGATAGACATTACCATATTCCACTCTCAACCGACAACCACAAGTAATTACAAGTCGTTTCCAAGCGGTTTCTAGAAGTTAGTGTGACGAAAATAGTCAAGAATGTCTAACAATAATATTTATAGTGCGATGGCTTTATGTGAGGCGAGAGCAGAAGTGATATCAGGTGAGTTTTACTGAGAACAGGGTAGGGACTGGCCTATCTCTTTTATTTTATTTCAATTGCCATGACCTTTTTAAGATGTCTGTTGAATTTTTCTGAATCATTCATTTAATTCTCCTCGGCATATAAGATCTGTTTCATGTAATATAATATCAATTCTTGTTTCAGTATTTTTTTTTCTTCTTCTGTTTGTGTCATTACACCCATTTCACACCCGGATGTAATTATAAATTTCTCGAGTGGAGGATCCACAAAAAACGATTTTGAAGGCCACATTAATTGAAAAACCGCACAAAAAAACCCCTATCATACGAAAAACATAAATTTCACCTCAAAAGTCCCAACCAAACCTAACTAAGCAACTGATTGCTTTTAAAATTACTAATTAGATCGGTTTCGTAGGCAGATATAATATCTGCCTTGTCTGGGACGTCACTGCGAGATTCCAATCTTCACTGGCGGCTCGCCTAATAGAGGTAACTGGCGAATCTCGCGAGGGCACTTGGTTGTTCCAGCGCATTAGCCTCGCCATACCCGAGGCAACGCTGCGAGTGTGCTGGCTTGCCTAAAAAATCATTAGAGAGGTTGCCCGGTACTCCTCGCTGTTGTTCACCCCTTCCTTTATATTTTCTTTAATATTGCAACATTAAAAGAATATATCCTTCTGAAAGAATCGCGAGCCATTTATAATGTTATCTAAGCATTTGTAATGTTATTTATGTATAGATTTAAAGCACATTTATGTTATTCTACTGTAAATTTATTTATATGCCTTGTTAACACACATAGTTAACATATATAATATCTTAAGTATATCTTAGTTATGGTCATTTAATACCCGGTAAGGGTAATTAGACTCATTCCAAGGTAGAGATGATCCTCTTTCTAGTATCAACCATCACTGGTATCGATGCCTCCCAGATGGGCATCAATTCGAGAAGAGATAGTTAAACTTGAGCGGGTGGTTGGTCAATCCTTTTGCTTATTTATTTATTTTAATCAATGAATCGATTTGCAAGCTGTCTGCAAAGAAATCTAATCTACTTATCCTCTCGTTCAATCATTTAAGCATTTTAAAAATTACCCAGAGGCATAAAATGGGTGTGGCAAGTATAGCACCTGCTATGGACTGATTTGGAGCATTTTCAATTGAAGTCAGATCAGCTATCGTCAGAGAGTGAAAAAAGAAACTTCTTCAGATGTATGATCTGTCTTTGATTATTATCATGGCTGAGAAGAAACACTGTGGTGGTTGGATCATTAAACCATATATATAAATTATTAGGCCCCCGTAGATAAAAATACAGTGCGGGGAACTACAAGACAACATAGGCATATCTCGTGATAATATAACTTGTGAAATATTTTAATAGGGTTTAATATTTGTCAAAGATCAGTATTACACAGATCACTCCCTTTAAATACACGAATGCACTTTTGCCAATACTTCACGTATACTTAGGCTTTAAATACCCACATAATTATTCCATTACCCAAAGTTTCATGAAACTAGACGATCTTAAATATAGTACCAGTAATTCAGTGGGGGGTAATTGTTGGCCTTGTGCCAAAAGTAGAAACAGTTATTAAATTTTGTAAATTTATCTCTTGGGAAATTTTAAGTGGTAACATTCCTGCAACAATTAATTTTCTTTATACATTAAAAAAACATTATACATGACAAATAAAGTACATTACTAGAAATCCCATGTTATAAAATAAATAGGATGGGTTGGCGTCTCTGGGCTTCAATATGTAAATTTAACGACATTGTTTTTTCGGGTTTTTTTTTTATCAAGGCAGACAACCTAGAAAAATGATTATATATTATTTACAATTTGCATGTAGACAGGTCTCTTGCACGTTAATTTCACTATATATGTACGCATATAACTGTGTGTGTGTGTACACACAGTTAATCTGTTGTCATTTCAGTTCTCTCCCTTCCTCCATAATGTTCTCAGCCCAAAGTCCCAACTAACCTCTTCACAACGTTACAGTCAATCAGACTTCCTCTAGTCATAAGAGTACATTTTTCTTTTGAAACCCAAGTAACCGTTGTTTTCGTAACATCGTTCTACTTTTATCCTCCCATTCCTGGTACATTGGGTAAGTGTCTTCTACAGTAATTTTTGTGGATGAAATTTGGTAGATGGATGGAAATTGTTAAAGCCTGTCGTGTACGCGCGCCATATATATCTATATATACAGGGTGTCCCCTAAAAATGTTTACAAGCTTCACCAGCATTCTAATAAGAGTATACATTTTGGGGGGACACCCTGTGTACATGTATATATATATATACATATATACACACACACAGACCTCCACTTCCACCAAGCATAACAGTAAAAATTGCCTCCTGCGTTTTGTTTCATTTATCAATTATATATATATATATATATATATATATATATATAACAAAATAGATATTCTTGTGATCAAGTATATTTTATTATACATATTTCAGAGGTACTGAGTTAACTTCAACAGTACGTCCGCATCAGATAAAATAAGATAGTGCATGACATGCCCTGACCTCGTAGATGGTTAAGATTCAGTCATGGTAGTAATCTATTGTAAAACTCATTCTTTGATTTATTCATTGAACCTTGTTTAACCTTTAAATATATATATATATCTTCCTGCTATATCAAGCGTTAACCTAATATATCCCTTCCATATACTGTACCGATTGTGTTGTTATTTGTTTACCTCTCTCTCTCACGAAGGAAGTGTGGTAAGGAACCAGATGGACCATAACGCACCAGAGTACTCAATACTTATGTTAGTAGAGTGGGTAATAGGAAAATGTTCAAGACCCCGACGGCTTGAGCTCTGCCGTCGGCGTCTTGAACATTTTCCTATATATATATAATTATGTGTAGGTGGATGAGATGTTATTAGATAAGACCATAATCTAACGGCTTAAGCTTAGCCGTTGGGTAAATATATATATGTGTGTGTATTAAATTAAGGAGTAATTTATAATAGCTTATATATATATATACTACATTCATACATACATACATACACGAACCATATTTTCTATTGAAACTGCGGCTAGAGATATAAATTCGACTTCACTTGGTCATCCCGACAAGATGCGAATTTATTGCTAAATATAGAAGAAGCTGGACACCCAGAGAGACACTGATGTCTTCAAACGAAGTTAATAAAATATTTGGAACTAGTCGAAATATGAAGTTATTTCTTTGGTAATTTAGATTTATTTAAAAAAAAAGGACAATGTATTAACTCACTATTTATATATGAAAACGGTAAGTTTATAAAGATTTCTATATTTTGAGGCTATAATATAATAATGCGTGTGTGAATTATGGAATTTAATTATGTAGAAGACAGAAAATACGTTAGGTACATTGGGAAGAGATATTTATTCGTTTTGATTTTTATATTCTATATTCAGAATAATAATTTCTAAACTGAAATATAGATCTGTTATTTTATTTCTTCTCAATTATATATATATATATATATATATACCGTATGCCCCCCCCCCCCACAAAAAAAATGTATACACACTTATTAGAATGTTGTTGAAGTGTATATACATTTTTTAGGACACTATATATATTATTATTATTTTTTAAACCAAAGCCGACTGTTTGGTGCAATCTAAAATATAAATCTTCATAGCGGCCGATGACAACTTCTTTTTCCGTCTTTTAAGGGTGTTCACACTATTTTATAAGTTATCTTTCTAGCATTTCTTCGCTTGACAGCCGAAAATTCGGTTTCGTACTCTATAAATTAAATATTTTAATAGCATTTGTAATACAAAATCTTTAGATTGGACCTTGACACACTAAAACCCAACGATTAGATAGATATTTAACCCATAAGATAGATAAAGCAGCATACTATGTTCTGGTTTAGGCACAAGGTAAACGATTTGGTGATAGCTATGAGAGAGTAAAAGAAAGTCGATTAAATCTGCATGATTTCAACTTGTAATTAAATAACCACGTAAGCACTTTGTTCGATCATCTAACGATTACTACTATATCGAATATCATTCCTCTATCTAGTACTGTATTATTTTTAGCACTTTGGTAATATCGTTAAAATAACAGACAATCCACCGCCATATCGATTGTGGTATTGATATTCATTTTATTATAGACATGACTTCGATGAAATTGGCCCCAGTGCGTGACTGGTACTTTATTTTATCGACCCCCCCGTAAGGATGAAAGGCAAAGTTAACCTCGGCGGGATTTGAACTCAGACCATACAGCGCCGTAACTCTTTGCTGCAAAGCATGGCGTCCGACCCTCTACCGATTCTGCCAATCCGAGTAATATAATATTGGTCTGTGTGTTATTTTAAGCACCTTGCCCAATGATCTGACCATACTATCAATCCACTAACATATCGATTGTAATAACAATAATAATTATTCGTCTGTGTGGTATTGTTTTATTATTTGTTCTTAAAATCATTTTTAATGCGAACGTTTTGTAATAACTAATTAATTCATCACAATCGGAACATGGATTATGGAAAGGGCCATCCATATGTGGTGAAACATTCTCGAAGCAGATTAAATATTTATTTAATAACCTTTCAGGGCAAAACTGCTAGAATTGTTGGTAATTTTATTTTATATATATATGTGTGTGTGTGTGTGTATAACAAAGGAATTGTGGTAAGGAACCAAATGGACCATAACGCATAATGCCGTCGGGGTCATACTTTTTCCTATATATATATATATATATAATCTCCGACTATTGGTCTTCCACAAACATAACTTGCCCTGGCTTATGTATCGGAGGGGCACTCTCTGTTATTCGTGGTCGAAAGGGGCTTACGGTATATATACATACCAGGTGCGCTTTTTAAAAAATATAATTTCCTATATATATATATATATATATATATATATATATATGAGAGAGAGCCCATTTCCCTAAACCGTCAACCACAAACGGCTGTCTCGCAATGAAGGTGAATAATGAACTTCAGATTCGTTCAAAACACATTTCTTTAAAAAGCCATAGGTAAAACCTTAATTTCACCTTTGACGCGAGACAGCTCTAATTGGCTGTCCAATTATTTATATATCCATTAATAGAAACTACGCTGTTGTATAATTAGTTTTGTACACTGATACATCGTGACTCCAGAGAATGTTCTAGGTCAAGCATTGTTAATCTTTTTTTGTTATTTTGAATCGGTTTAATCGCTTCGTTATATTACCATGTGGTTTTTAAAGAGACGTTTGTGTGTGTGTGTGTGTGTGTGGTGGGGGAAGGGAGCCGAGCCAGCTGACAAAGAAGTTGTTGGCGGTTCGTCTTAGCGAGATATCAGGTGATCTTTTCGGTTGAAGGGGGGGGGGGGGGTTCTAGCATCCTGGCTGCGATATCACCCGTGACGAGGCTGCGAGTTATGTTGGCTTGTATTAAAAAAAATATTTGAGGGAATCTTCAATGTCCCCATATTGTGGCGTGTAATAGTGTGTCCGTCTTCTCACCATCTTTACATATATATATCTAGGGAGTGTAACTTGGGGTTACTGTACGTTCACCCGGGTAAATATATATATATAGGCAGTGCCCCCCCCCCCCCAATGTATACACACTTTGATTACCTGTACAGGCAATATTTAGAATGCTATTGAAGTGGATATGCATTTTTGGGACACCCTGTATATATATATATATAATATATGTGTGTGTGTGTGTATATATATATATATACAGTGAATCTTCGCTTATCCGGACGGTCAAAACCAAACAGTTAGAAAAAGAAACTGAATTGAGTCAAACCATAAAAAGTTAGTACTTTTTAAAAAATGAATAAATAGAAGATTGTTTTCGCGCCGAAGCTCGTCTTTCCGCTACCATTTCCACGTAACAGTTGAACAGCCAACCATCTCCCTCATGTTTATCGCACGTAAAAATGGAATCATTCCCGTGTCCCCTTTTCCGATCAAATCCCGCAGCAATTGTTTTCTGTAAATCCGCTTTAGTGTCTCCAAAACTCCCTGGTCCATTGGCTGAATAAGTGAGGTAACGTTGGCCGGAAGAAATGCTGCCGAAATCAAGTCCTCCTCATCCGGAGGTAGTATAGAAATAGCCGTCCGGTAAATCGAATTCCGGAAAGGCATTCAGTATCCGGATAAGCGAAGATGCACTGTATGTATGTATGTATGTATGTATGTATGTGTGTATATATATATATATATATATATATATATATATATATATATATAGGGCAGCAAATTGACGGTCATGTAGAATGTTTTGCGGTATTCGTTTCTGTTCTCCACTCTCTGAGTTCAAATCCCACGAAGGTCAATTTTGCGTTTCATCCTTTCCAGGTTGATGAAAAAAAGTACCAGTCTGGTACTGGAGAGTATTCTTTTTCTGTGTCTATTTCTCACTTCCACTTCTCTGAACGAAATCTGCTGTATTCCGACCTGGAGAATTTCGAGATCTTCCAAAAGAATCTTATATAAGAGCTATATGCCAAATCACTGTCATAGCAATGTAATCCTCACCAACACTGTTTAATGTCCATTTTCCTATCCGTGCATGGGTTAGACGGGTCATCCATGTTTTGATACATGTCTGGCCAGTTGGCCGCACCATACCTTGCTCAATTTTGAGCATTAAACTAATATATATTCCTTCCATATACTGTACTGTTTGTGTTATTTATGTTTATATATATAATTAATAATTGTAGTACATCCTTCCAACTTCTTTATTGAATTAATGAAATACAGTAATGTTTTATTAGAAATATGATGAAACATTTAAGTATTCTCTATATCTGAAATTGTTTTTTTTTTTTTTTTTTTTTTTTTTCAGAATATCAGATGACATTGGCATGGAAGAATCTTTTACACCATATACATCATCATCATCATTTAGAATCATTGAAAAGCTATAGATTTATATAAAACCTATATATATGGCTGAACTACTGTTTCAAATCTGTACCAGATTATTTTACAAAGCAATCAAATTTGGAGAAATTAACGAGAGTTTATAGCAGGAACTTCAGATATCAACCAAGATCACAGTTGATAGAAATAGTTGGAGATGGAGGTGGAGGTGGAAATATGTTTGTGGACGAATAAAAATGAGGACATGAAAAATATCTGTGTATTGTGGTGAGAGAAGAAAAATTATGGAAAATGAATTATGTGGGAAGAAGGTTAAAATTAAAACACAGTCTGAAAGGATTGATTTTCTGGGTGATATCGAGAAAGAAAAAGATACATTGTACCACTATGATATCTATAAAAGGTCAGCCTCTCATAAAAATGACCTCACTGCTCGGAAATATATTTCTACAAGGGGGAAACCACATCAGTGTGATATCTGTGGTAAATCATTCTCTGGAAGTGGTGACTTAACCATACACATACGTATTCACACAGGAGAGAAACCATATCAGTGTGATATCTGTGATAAATCATTCTCTCGAAATAGTGACTTAACTACTCACAAACGTATTCATACAGGAGAGAAGCCATATCACTGTGACGTCTGTGGTAAATCTTTCTGTCATGGAAATACATTAACGAGGCATAAACTCATTCATACAGGAGAAAAACCATATCGCTGTGATATCTGTGGTAAATCATTCTCTCAAAATGATAACTTGACTACTCACAGACGTATCCACACAGGAGAAAAACGATATCAGTGCGATATCTGTGGTAAAACATTCTCTCTAAGGAGTGGTTTAACTACTCACAAACGCATTCATACAGGAGAGAAGCCATATCATTGTGACATCTGTAATAAATCGTTCGCCGAAGGAAGTAATTTAACTAAACACAGGCGCTTTCATACAGGAGAAAAGCCATATCACTGTGATATCTGCGGTAAATCATTCTTTCAAAGAGGTCACTTAACTACTCACAAACATATTCATACTGGTGAGAAACCATGATTGCCATACCTGTGGTAAATTATTCTATCAAAGTGATCTTTATCAAATTGCAGACATTCATACAGGAGAGAAACCATATCATTGTGATATCTGTGGTAAATCATTTTCTGAAGGAAGTAACTTAACTAAACACAAACATATTCATGCAGGAGAGAAGCCATAATACTGTGATATCTGTGGTAAATCATTCTCTGTAGGAAGTCACTTAACTAAACACAAACATATTCATACGGGAGAGAAACCATATTACTGTGATATCTGTGGTAAATCATTTTCTGAAGTAAGTAACATAACAAGTACCTTCATATAGGAGAGAAGCCATATCACTATGACGTCTGTGGTAAATCATTCTCTCATGCATGTTTGTGTATGACTTCACCTCCAAAACACTCTTTTAAGCCAGTGAATTGCTGACATACTGAAAAGTATGAGCTGGCACCAGGAAAAGCATCTGGTTGTAGAAATTTGCTGTAGATAAAGCAAGCAGGACATAACTAGATATAAGCAGGGCTGACCCTCGGATTGTTCAGCATTTCAGACCAGCTTTGCAACATACAGTGCAGAAGAAATCTAATGAGAAACACTTGAAAAAGAAAAATTTGCTATTTTATATTTGGTGTTAGGAAGGGCATCCAGCCTTATTTACAGTCCTTGCCGGAGCAATTCCTGAAATACAATTCAAAGTAAGACTAGGAATGTTCTAAAATGGTATAATTTATGCCACCAGTGTTCAATCTACCTTGATCACACTTTCTCTCTCTGTATATCAGCATCATCCTCATTTAACTAGGGTTGGACAGGTCATCGTAGACCAAGTCAGTACTGAGTTGCTGTTGAGGGTGGGGAGTGCATCTTGCTTACATATGTTCCTGTTGTCTGCAGTGTACTGGGTGCAGTTTACCATGACACGAGTACTAGAGGGCGTTGCCATATCTTTGACACAACTGAAGGGTCCTTCTTTTCGACTCTGACAAGCTTTCTATGGGTAGACACCTTTCCTATCACCAACCACTTTACAGAGTGTACTGGGTGAATTTCACATGGCACCAACACTCTAGAGGTTGTCTTGCTCTTGACACAACTGAAGAGCACTGAGGTGGGGGGGGGGGCTTTTTTCTTTTCTTCTTCTTCATGTTCTTTAGTTGGATGCCCTGCCTATATCACCATTTTATCATATCAGCAGCACTTAAGTTGTATTAGTTTTTATTGAGAGAGACCATTCTCCTAGGCAGGTTGCCTTCGTTTAGAAATCACAGGTTTATACAATGGTTTATATGCTGTGCTAACATGAATAAAAGCTCCAACATTTGTCATGATGGTGATCTTCACTAATGATTTACCGTGAAGTTATGTAATTTGTTGACGACCGGATAATTTGTTAGTGTCGGATAAAATGCTTTGCAGTGTTTAGTTATGGCCTATTATATTCTGAGCTTAAATCTTGCTGTGGTCAACTTTGCCTTTTATCCTTTCTTTAGGAGCTCAATATAAAGTATCACATATGTACTGGTAGGGCAGGCCATAATTGATTCTCCACTCCAGATTTTTAACCTTGTGCGCCTAAAATAGAAACCACTAAAAGCTATTATACAGTGGTTGGAAACTAAACAAGATAACTCAATACATTAAATGATAATTCTGATGGTTGTCTAGCTCTAGTAGTCTGTGAAGGCGCCTGGCTTAGTGGTTAGAGCGTTGGGCTTACAATCGTGAGGTTATGAGTTTGATTTTCAGACTGGGCTTTGTGTTGTTCTTCAGCTGTAGAAATGAGTTGCAACGTCACTGGTTCCAAGCTGTATCGGCCTTTGCCTTTCCCTTGGACAATATCAGCGGCGTGGATAGGGGAGACTGGTATGCATGGGTGACTGCTGGTCTTCCACAAACAAACTTACCCAGACTTGTGCCTCAGAGAGGAACTTTCTAGATGCAAATCTCATGGTCCTTCGTGACTGAAGGGGCTTTTTACCTTTACTGTCTAGTAAATATGTGATATAGCCAGTCAGTATCTATGTTAGCACTGTTGTACATCTACATATATATTTCAAGACTCTTAATCATCTTCAGAAGATGCTTTCTTGCTTACAGGATACTGAGGTAAAAAAGATATCTTATATTGAGATTTTGTAAAAAAAAAAATATATATATATATTTGTTTATAGCTTTAACACCAACTACTTTACGGGAGTATTTTATGATGATTTCATCACTGCCACCTTGCAGGTTGGACTGGGTGCTTTTTATTATAGCACCAGTGCTACCATCTTACAGGGTGGACTAGGTACTTTTTACTATGGGATTCTCACTACTGCCTAACAGTGGACTAGGTGTTTTTTATTATGGCATCAGTACTACCACCTTACAGGGTGAACTGGGTGCTTTTTATTTTGGCATCCTCACTACCACTTTACAGGGTGGGTTAGGTGCTTTTAATGTTCCTGTGGCACCAGCTCTATCGCATTCCATGTTGGGCTAGGTGCTTTTTTTTTTTTTTCTATTGTGACCCCCAGCTCTATCACCATATAGGGTGGGCTAGGTGCTTTTTTATTTTTTTTTTTATTTTTTTTTTATTGTGGCACCAGTACTGCTTCATTACAAGACTATATGGTATTTGCTGTGGTGAGGGTGGCAGGTATGTGACAGTTATTCAATTACATAGGCAATGCAATGGTAGCTATTCTTACAGGGGACATGATCAAAAGAGCCATTTCTTTAAGGCCGTCTTGCTGACCACCTCGATAACGAAGGGCGGGGGTTTAATTATCTCATCTGTTGATTTTAATGGACATGTTTGGCTGAATTATATATTTTGAAGTTTGATACAGACCGTATTGGGTCTAAAGAAAATCCTGGGTGGGCTCTCTCTTTTTTAAAAAATTCTAAGGAGCTTCAGAATAAACATAGCTGTAATTGTTTTTTTTCTAATTCTGATGGTACACCATTAAAAAGTGTGGGTCAGTGTCTTCCCCTCCCCCATGCTCATTTATTGGCTAGGGGCCTGCTACAGTAACTATGAATGAGGGATCAAGGCTCCTAGAGTTTTCTGATAAAACTGACTTAACTATCTGCAACACTAACTTAAAACCTTTTTGATATCAGCCCTTCACAAAACCAGCCTTGGTACTCTGAAACAAAACCAATCCTTTTTTTTTTTTTTTTTTTTTTTAAATTTTTTTTTAGGGTTCCTACTAAAATCAATTGAAAATTAACATAAGATCTATGTGATAAATTATGTTACTAATGGCAAGAGACAGGAAAAGATGGAGGGTTCTGGTCCATAAGTCCATGACCCCCGACCCTCAGATGTGGGGATGGGATGAGTCGGTCATATCATATGTTGACTGGGTGCTTTTCATTATCATGGCACATTAGTGACTGGATTGGTAATGTCTTGTATAGTTGGTTGATATCTGAACAAAGCTGCTATACTACAAGCAAGCATACTCTTTCCAGTGTTTGGGAATCCTTTTAGAACCATTCGGTTCTGTCTCCATTTCTTTGCTAAGTATTTTCCAAACCATTATAACGAAGTTGATTTCGTATATGTTTTGTGTTTGAAAATATCATCAATGGAGTTTTTACTATATGATAATACAGTTTAGGGTTATCAAAGATTTTCCGATTTATATGTTCAAATTTTGCTTCAAAGCTCATATTGTCTTTTTATACATCCACAGTCTAGGACTTTTTATTACAGTGTATACTGGGTGCATTTTATTGTGGTACCAACACTACCACTGTACAGTGTGGGCTGAACATGGTTTATCGTGACACCAGCACTACCATTTTACAGAGTGGGCTTGGTGCGTTTTATTATGACACCTGCTCTACCACTACAGAGTGTACTTGGTGCTTCTTTTCTATATATTTCACAGTGGAAGGATCTTTCTCTAATGTGATGCACAAGATTAAGATATTACGAGAATAATTTCCCACAGATACCACAATGATTGGGGGGGGGGGGTTGTCCAGTGTTTATATTTTCTGTTTTATCTTAATTCGCTGTTTTTGACAAAATATTACCCACATGTTTCATGCTAGGAACGTTTTTCTCAAGTGTCACTATTCATTTAAATTGTTATTAATTACTCATACTTCTAATGAAATATTTCCCCACATTTCATATTAGAGAGGTTCTAGCATATGTGAAAAATGTTTCATGACTAAAAGCTCGCTTCCAAAGGTGCTGTAGCGCATCTCAGCAGGTTTCGTGGTTGGTTCTTCTTTACCATTGAACATCACTTGTGTAAATTATATGAGAATAGAATGAATAATTGTGATAATCACTGATGCTAGAGGTGCCCTAGTACATTGTTCTAATCACCATCGTTAATTATCACAATATTTATCTGGGTCACCTTTGAAAATATTTTCCGTTATTTAATATTGTACCGTGTTGAATACAGCTGCCGCCCCATTCGGTATTAGTTAATGGTTTTCTTAGCAGTGAATGATTTGTCCATTCATGTACGAACGTGTCTCCTTGTCTTAGTTCTTTCACCTCGTGTAGACCCCTCCAGTCGTGTAAGTGTCTCATCTTGATTTCACACTTATTCTCCACGTATGTACCTCTGCAATCTTCAATTAGTTCTGTCGGTGCCATATAGAAATATTCGTAGTTTGGGAGTAGTAGTTGGTCTATTTTAGTTGGATGTATCATTTGGAACCCGTCGTTTGGTATGTGTGACAGACCTCTCAGATTGTTATAACCTATATATTTCCCTCTGTCTACGTATACCTGAAAGTAAGGCAACGGGTTGCTGATAAATTGATCCTCTCCCTTAGCGGCGATCCATTCTGAACAGATAATATTCAAAATCTTGAACCCCGCTTTCTGAATCCTATGTTTCAGGTTGGTTTCCCAGTCTATAGGTTTTACCCATGATGTCAGATAATACGGGACTAAGTAATCGGCCGAATAGCAGTACCCTCTTGACATTTTATTATCCAGACTTGCTGGTGGATTTTCGTCCCCTGTTTGTCTCAATGAAAAGAACTTGCCTGTAGCCTCGTTCATGTCTGTACTCTTTACACAGTTTTGGAACTTCCTAGTGAAAACGACAGTTCGTCTAAAGGGTCCTGTAGGCTCGGGTATGTCTGCCGCTGCGCCTTGGGCCTGACCGGTCCATCCACCTCTTCCATCAGCTCTCGCAGTTTCTTGATCCGTCTCCATCCCAGCCATAATAGCAGGCCCACCTCCGTCAACAGTATCAGACTGCACAGGTCGAAAGAAGCTATCGAGCCCCAGCGATTGCTGCTGATGCCAATAATCCGACAGGACCACTTTCGAACGCTTCTCCGATGAATTGTTTATCTGCGTTCCAAGTTGATATGTTCCTATTTCCATATGCTAAATCGTATACTTTAGCGGCAGTGTCTAGTTTATTTCTCGCTACCCAGTATCTCTTTTTCTCTAGATCTGTTCCCAGGCCTAGAAAATCGTGGCCTGGTACGGTATATTCAGCTGAAGTACTTGCCTTGGGTTTCTTTTTCTCTGGGAAATAATCTTGTATGGTCTCGTCTTTAGAGTTCTTCCTCTTACGCATGGGAGGCATAATGACGAGTAGTAACACGTTCGGTCTTATATAAATTATTCTGAACAACTTCGATGGCATCGGTTGAAATTACTAGTCGGGACACCTCTACCATTATTGAAACCAATGGTCACCATTGATCATCGAGGTAGTCGTACTATCCCAGTTTATTATATTTTATCAATACTATTTGGTCCTGTTCGAATTTGATAGCAACCTCCGTGTCTACTCCTTCAGCTAGTTTCTTAAAGGTTTGAAGTGTTTCTAGTGTGAAATTAGGTTCTTCGATAAGACCTATCTCCACGTTTATTAAGTTTTGAAATGGGAAGCTGCTTGTTCCTTGTATTGTGGATACGTGCGTGAACATATCAGCTATACTTTGCGCTACCATTGATTTGCCTCTATTCGGTATTCCTCTTAATACCAAGAGGTTCCTTTTAGGTTTTTTCTGTGTTAGCAACTCCCATACTGTAGTTACTAAAGTTTCTTCATGTATGTCTTGCGTTAATAGGATAGATTTAAATATTTTCAGTGATACATCCCTGTTCATGTAATTTTTGTTATTGTCGAAAAAATCCCAATTCATGTTCTCGAACTTTTCTTTGAAGCATTGGTTTAATGTTTTGAGCTTTTCACACTCTAACACCTTCTTCATCACCGAGTCATACATAGGGTGTGATATCACCCGCATGAAATTATCATTATTTGCTCTGTGGAGCCAATGCGATTTCATATCCTGTTCGCTTCTGAATTTTTTAGATGTAAATATGTATGACAAGTAATTGAAGAGCGTTAGAGTGGTCCCTGATTTTGATTTGAATGTTGGTTCTTCTACAGTTTGTTGTTTGCTTGTCGTTGGTCTTGGTTCTGTTTTTGGTTTTGCTCTGTATTCTTGCATGCACCAATCCGAGAACATTTCGTAGGTGTCATCTACTCCTTTTATAAGCACGTACCTCGGAGGTTGGCAGAAGTAATTAGCCATACTAGACGGCAATTTTAGCCTTTGGCATTCTGGGATGTATCTCATGAGTTTCGTGGCTTTCTTATACAGACTTCTTATGTACTTTAATCTTTGGTTTTCTCCTGGTCTTTGCATGCTATGCCAGATGATGTGAAAGTGATTGAATGCATTCCACTCTTTTTTTTTGGCATATTACGTGAGTAATGTGTGTATTCTTTTGTTATGTTGAGTCATTTTATAGCCAAAAATATCCAGTGTGGATGGCTGTATTTTGTACTGTACTAAGTTACTGTTTCTGACAAAAGATTTTCTGCATAAATCACAAAAGAATAATTAATGTGTGAACAAAGCATGGATGAACTGAGAGACTGGGTATAGGAGGAATGAGATGTGATATGAAATCCCAGTGGAGGGAAGCTGCAGTAGGGTCTCAACTCGCTGGAGCTCACGGAAGAGATGGTGGGAGAATGCTTTGTTGAAAAAAAAAATCATCCAACCCATTTAAATGTAGAACTGCGAACATGAAATGGGGTGTACTTTTTTAAATCACTGTTCCTGACAAAATATCTCCCACATGTATCAGAAGAATTTTTCTGTACTAATTCCAGTGGAAGGAAGCTGCAGTAGAGGGAGACTTGGGATGACAAGAGTTGCTCTCAGGTTGCTGGAGCTCACAGAAGAAATGGTGGGAGAAGACACATCCAACTTATCTAAGTGTAGAACTGAGGACGTAAAATGGGGTGTACTTGGTTAAATCATTGTTCCTAACAAAAAATCTCCCGCATATATCACAGAATTTTTCTGAACTGTGAGTATGCATGTATTTTGTATGTTAAATAACTGCTTTTTACAACAGATTTCCCATATATATCACAAGAAACATTTGCAGCTAAATGAGTTTGCATTATATGGCTGTTTCTTACGACAGATTTCCCATATATATCACAGAAACATTTGCAGCTAAATGAGTTTGCATGTTGTTAAATCACTGCTGTACAAAAAATTTCCCATGTACTTCATAGAAGAATTTTCCTACAATGTGAGTGTACATAGATTTTGTGCTTTTGACAAAATATTTTCTGCGTACATTACAAGAGAAGAATTTTTCTGGAGTGTGAGTACATGTATATTTTGTATTAAATCATTGCTTTTCACAAAACATTTTCCACATCAAAGATGTCTATTTTGTGTTTTGTTAAATTACTGCTTTCCACAAAATAATTTCCATATGAAAGGTGTGTATTTTGTGTTTTAAATTACTGCTTTCCACAGCAGGGGGAACAAGTTTTTTCTGCCTGTGTATTTTAAGATGCTTATTGACAAAGGTTAACCCATATATTTCACAGGAGAGGGGTTTTTTTTTTTTTTTTTTTTTATTTGTTCCCCACCCCTCACCAGTGTGGCTACGTTTGTGTCTAACAAGATTAGAATTAGCAAAATAGAATTTTCCACATATTTCTCAGTGGAAATCTTTTTCTCCAGTGAGTATTTCTCTTTATGTGGCCATCAGGGAGAATTTTCTGCATTCTGTATGACCATATAACTATCTATGCACATGTTTATGTATACAATAGATCTCTACAATATAAAATGCACCTAGTGGACTCTGTAAAGTGGTTGGTAATAGGAGGGATATCCATACGTAAAAACTGGAACGTATGTGAATGGGACGTGATCCCTCAGTCTGTTGGTGAGAGGACAATAACCCCATTTAACACCCATCCAACCCATGCCAGAATGGAAAAACTGAAGTTAAATTATGATATATAACTATCCATGTGTCTATATACATGAGATGGTATCAAAAAGTTCTTGGACTACTTATGTTTAAAAAAAAACTAATATATTTACCTAAGTTTTAACATCATCTCCTTCGAGATAGTCACCTTGCGCAGCAATACACTAGTTCCAGCGTTTCTGCAACTTTTGAAATCTGACCTGGAAGTCATTTTCTATACGCAAGTTGAGGACCTTCTGCGATTCACTCTGGATCTTGGCAACTGTTAAAATGGTGACCTTGGAGAAGAGATGGAAGTCTGCAGGTCAGGTGTGGAAGTGATACAATGTTTCTTTTGGCAAGAAACTCATGAGTGAGGAGAGCTTGGTGATAGGGTGCATTGCGTGAAGAATGCAATTCTTCATGCTCAACCGGTCTGGCTGCTTTCGCCGAACATCCCTCAAACGTTTCAGTAGAACTCTTTATTGACGGTCTGGCCCTGGGGTAAAAATTCTCTTGGCACAATACCGCGGATGTCAAAAAAATAACGATGAACTATGGCTTGGTTGTGGAGATGAAGGGCTTTTCCACTGTAGACTACTGCTTCATCTCAGGGTCGTACCCGTAGACCTAACTCTTCCAAGATCAACGCAAAATTTCACTCTGGCTTTTTGTTCCAACTTCCTGTTCATGACAAAATTGCAGGCTAGAACATACAATTGAATACACATTACTCGGCACACTGGCGCATGAAGGTCACTGCTAGCTTTCACTGCGTGAGCAAGCACGTGTTGGCACGGTACAGGACTAGTCCGAAAACTTTGATACCATCTCGTGTGTGTGTGTATATATATATATATACACAGGATAATTTGGAGGGCCTCGAGATAGTTTCGAGTCTGGGTCTGGATAAGTATACCCAACCATATTACCCTAGTGAACCAAGATTCACACTTAAGGATCATAAAGTAGACTTCTTAAGTAATCCTACTGTTAGACTTATCAGTCCTTCTAAGTCTGATATAGCTATAATTAGTAAAAAAAATTCTTGACCAGATTATTCCTACCGTTAGGGACAAGGTTCATTTTAATCTATGGGGGAATACTATGGATGTTATTAATTGGTTCTCTAATATTAATAAGCTTAAGTCTAGTAGGTTTATCCAGTTTGATATCGACGCCTATTACACGTTGATTTCACCTATCCTCCTCATTAAAGCCTTAATGATGGCCTTGCGAATGTCTAGTCTTACGCGACCCCAGATTGATGTTATACTAGCGGCCCGTAGGACTATCATCAAATTCGAGGATACACTTTGGACGCGTAAGAACACATCCAATAACTTTGACGTTACCATGGGTTCGAGTGATTCGGCGCAGGTGACTGATCTTGTTGGGCTGTACCTCTTAAACGAGCTTTATGTTAACTTTCCGCACCTTAAAGGTGGACTTTATCGTGATAATGCATTATTCGTCAACTACTGTCGAGATGATGGATCTCACTCTCATGCCCCAGAATTCCCTGTCCCCCAGCGCCGCCCCCAGGTCCTGTCTACTGATTCCCGTATCCCTAGAGATAACGTCAGGGTTCCAGAGCAAGAGAGCGGATATGATTTCATTGCTGGCACGGTGACAGTGGCCAGCAAATTGAGCTCTCCGGGATTTTAGAAGGGCAGAGGCTAGTACTAATAGCATTGAACATAATTGGAAGAAGTTATATGAATTTTTTTTAAATTTTAACCTTTCGATCACGATTGATAAGAACGATAGAGCAGTTAATTTTTTAGATGTGACTTTAGACTTGGTCACTAATAATTATAAACCCTTCCACAAGCCAAATGAGACACTCTCTTGCGTTAATCCTAATTCCAACCACCCTAAATCTATGATTAGTTCTATTATTAACGGTGTATCTAATAGAATCTCCACACTCTCTAAAGATATAGGAATTTTTAATTCACATGCTGAGTACTATAATAATGCCCTAGCTAACTCTGGTTACTCTGGTAGACTACATTATAAAGATAACAACCTAGAAACGACTCCGATTACCCATAGTAACGTGATATCCCACAATATGGCCTTTAATGGGGGTAGAAAACAGGAATCATAGAAATCTTATAGATATATCCAAACCAAACCCTATGTATAGCAACCGCAATAGTAATTATAATAGTGTGTCTAATGGTACACATTTTGAGCTTAGTTTTAATGAACAGGATAGACGCTCTGAACGTACACCCAGTGGTAATGTTATAGCGGTTTCTACTAGTGTTAATTCAATTGGTCCTCACATAAACCCTGATCCTATAAATAAGATACGTGATAGAAATAGTAAAGGTAAGAATAGGAGAAGGCTTAATACCTACTTTAACCCACCCTATAACTATGATGTACTAACTAGTATCCCTAGGTCTTTCTTTTCTATTTTAGAGAAAAATTTCCCTCCTGCTAATAAATATCATAGTATCTTTAATAAGAATGTAATTAAACTCTCATTTTCTACTACCCCTAACATTAGTTCACATCTAGCTAGCACTAATAATAAGAACATTTTTGCGCCTACGTGATTTTGTGTTTGTGTTTGTTTTTGTTTTTGGTTTCTTGTTTTCGTTTTGTTTTGCTACCACTTGCTGTCTGTCTTCCCTATCATCTGCCACTTGTGTCCTTGAATTTATCCTGTAAATATGTCTTAAGCTTTTTCCCTTACTATTGTGGGTCTGCTATTGTAATATTAATGTTAATATATAATAATTCAAATACATATAATATAATATAAGTATGTGTCCGGTATTGAAATATTAATATGTAATATTATATGGATTTGAACTGCCTATATCTCCGTATATTTATTGTCTATTATATATATTTATATATATTTTATCACCAGACTTTATATTATTATATGGTATTATTATTATTATTATTAATAGATACTTGAATTTGTTTATTTTATACAATATATATATATATATATATACAGATATATATATATATCGTATTTGTTATACAACTGTATGTCCATGATTTGGCATAGTTCTATTTCAGGGTTCTTTTAAAGTTTATCATGATAATGTTTTGGGTTGTCTCAAACAATTTTACATTGCAACTCTAGTATTCCCTGATGCAGGATATGTGCATAACTTCTATTTTTCTTTTTCTTTTTTTTTTATTTTGTATTAACTTGTTCCTTTCGTAAATTATATTCAATATATAAATTGTATTTATGAATAAAAATATTTATTAAAGATAAATACTTGTTCTACTTCACTCCCTTATTCCTGAGATGGTCATGGCAGGAGAGTCCTATGACATCTTTCAAAAGCAACCTCCACCAATTGATCCAGATGGATTCCCAAGTGAAAACAACTAAGTTCATGGATGTTATCCAACCATCTTACTCTGGATTACCTGCAACCTGGTTTTGCCCATAAAATCTGTCCAGCAATTCTTTCCTAAGACATTCTCATTGCATCGTAGAACTTGAGCTGTGATCACTCAATGCGTAGAAGCATCTGTGGAGCAACTCTCAGATCTCCCAGCTACACACTCTATCAGGTATCGTCATTCCAAGACCCTTCAAAGGAACCCCATTTTTAGACGCCCGTATTCACTTAGTATTCTTTCAGTCATTACCCAAGATTTGTGACCATAGGTAAGGGTTGTCAAATACTAAATTGAAGATAGCAAGTTTGGGTTTTACACTTACTACTCTTCTGATTACTAAATGCAAAAGCTGGTGCATTACTGCACCAGCTTTTGCAATTCTTGCACTTAATTCAGCTTAGCTTCCTGCTTTCCTTCACTCGTGAAAATGGCCTCCAAGATACTTGAACTTCTCCATCTGCTTCAGTGCAATTCCACTCATGTAATGTGCACTGTGGTGGCTTTCTTGAGGGCAAATGTCTGTCTTCGTAGCACTGATTACATTCCTGACGTGCAGCAAACCTAGCAAGTGCATGTCAGAGATCACCTGTTGATGAGTTAACCCTTTAGCATTTACATTATTTTATATATACTATTATATTTTATTGGTAAAGGCTTTACCTCACAATATTGAACCTATAAGATTTTGATATTTATTTTGAGAACAATACCTTAATATCAGTTTGAACAGAAAAGGTTTGAGAACCTCTGATCTAAAGCTACAGTAACTTCATCAAGTAAGGATGTGCAAGACTGCCAAACCTGGCTGACTGGACAGGCCCAGGCCTCTGTCCAATGTAACTGGGATGACATCAACTGTAGGTCTTCCTTCAGGTAGATTGTGTCTGGCTTGGACCAACACCTCACCAGCCTCTACTTCACAGCCAAACAAGTGATGCATGGCTCAATTCTCGCATCGGAGTGGCAAATGCCTTTATGAGGCTGTCCTTGACAAGTTTGGCCTGCACCCACTCTCATGCCACCAGAGCACAGGTTGCTTCCCCTGACATGCCACCCTTAAAATGTATTGAGAAGGAGCCTTCACGCAGCTGGCTTCCCATCTCAACTGGAGCCAATAGGCCTTGACTGTGGTCACGACAAGTGTCCCGACGAAATTACCCTCTTCCCATTTGAAGGAGGTAGATCCTTCATCTGAAACATGTTGTGACACATTCTCTGACTCCAAATAGGTTGCTTCAGCCACAAACTCTGCTACAGTGGCCCACATTGCAGAGGAAAGGAAGACTAACAAATACCAGGGATGATTCTGCCGATTCCTCTTCAGACCAACCACCATTGAGGCCTCAGGTGTCCGCAGACCCTGTACTGCTGAGCTCTTCCACAAGATCGGAATGTCAGCAGCCCGACCGTGGAAGGAGCACCATGAGGTGGGGTGGGTGTTACAGTGGGCATCATTGGTCATTGTCCGCAGGGTACGCCTACAACACCGCCCCACCCTAGGCCCAGAGCCCATCCCCCATTTTTCTTCTGTAGCCCTAGAGTCCTTGCTTTTCCCCTCCTTTTCCTCTCATTTATAGCTTTTATAGTCCTTTCCTCTACTTTCCCACACATCCGAATCTGCCTTACTTTACCTTTTCCCCATTTGTAATGTTTTTCATAGGAAGAGACTATGTAGCCTGTCCCGGTAAAATAGACTCTCAGGCTATTTAGCTGGTAAGAGTGTCAGACACAATGAGCTGTGACCTGACAATTAAGACAATTTGAAATCTTTCCCCCCATCAATTGTTAAAAAACAAGTCATCTTATTATAATTCTGCTGATGTTTTGTCCATTCGTAACGAACGTTACGCTTTAGTTACATACACACATATCTAGTGAGTTCCATGGCTTAAGTATTATAGTAGAGTCAAATATTTTTGAAATTAAGAATTTTTTTCATTCCTATTTTTATACAAATGCAAATAAAGCTTGTTAACATATAAGAGTTGCCTCCCTTTAAATGTTATATTATTCATACGCATGCGCGTCTGTAATTTCCGCTTTTTGATTTTGAAACGTTTCGGAACCACCAGATACGTTTATAACAATGCTATTCTTTAATATAGCATTTCCCAACTATTAGACGACACAGTTATAACAATGGTATCATTATAAAACATTTCTGTAAGTATTAAAGAGAGTAAAGGTTCTTCCGTAATTTTTACAATAACACCCGTCTCGTGTTAGAAGTAAAATTCATGTTTTTTCTCTGTTTTTGGTGTTTTTGAACAAATGTTGACTTCAAAAACGTGGCCAAGTGACAATGTGTTAGCTTGTATGGTTTTTTTTTTTTTTTTGGCATAATTTCGGCGGCCGAATGTCCTTCATAATGCCTTCCATTTCACAGCGTTTATTGGGAGCATTTTTCGTGGCATCAGCACTACCACCTTACAAGGTGGACTGGGTGATTTTTGTTGTGGCACCAGTACGACCACCTTACAGAGTGAACTGGGTGCTTTTTGTCATGGTACCAGTATGACCACCTTACATGATGTACTGGGTACTTTTTGTCATGGCACCAGTATGACCACTTTACTGGGTGCATTCGTGAAATGCACCTTTTATGATGATGTCATTGCCTTACTATGAGGTACATCAAGCACAAGATCTGC
Organism: Eledone cirrhosa; assembly: GCA_964016885.1. Classification (NCBI taxonomy): domain Eukaryota; kingdom Metazoa; phylum Mollusca; class Cephalopoda; order Octopoda; family Eledonidae; genus Eledone; species Eledone cirrhosa. The sequence goes on from OZ024762.1 coordinate 3,314,360, forward strand.
TAGAAAAGATTGAGAATGAAGCTGAGAAAGTCATTCTATTCATGGATTTCTAGGAAAACAGCTTATACTGTAATGTGGTCGTGATGGTGACATGATAAAAAGCAACCAGCTTACACTGTAAAGTGGTCGTAATGCTGACATGACAAAAAGCAACCAGCCTACACAGTAAAGTGGTCGAGTAGGTGTCACAACAAATAGCACCCAGTCCACACTGTAAAATGGTCATGTAGGTGTCACGATAAAAAGCACCCAGTCCACACTGTAAAGTTGTCATGTAGGTGTCACAAAAAAAAGCACCCAGTCCACACTGTAAACTGGTCATGTAGGTGTCACGACTAAAAGCACCCATTACTTACTGTAAATGTGGTTGGCATTAGGAAGGGCATCCGGCTGGAGAAACCAAGCCAAAATCAGTTCTGTATGGGCAAGACACAGTCACCTGACCTAGCATTTCTCACAACAGGATAACTCGTTTAACCCATGCTAGTGTGGAAAAATGGACATTAAACTGAATACCTGGACAAAAATTATGAACAAAAGAAATCAAATGTATCTTAAATTTCCACTGTTGAATGTCTATCTTTTAACCCTTTAGCACTTTCAACGTTAAATAAGTAGATAATTCAAACCAACTCTATAAAATATATGAACTGGAGACTGTCCGCTCTGGTAATTTGATACTTTAACCCTTTAGCATTTACATTACTCTATATTTACTATTGTATTTTCACAGTAAAGACTTTATCTCACATAATTACCTCACGCAATATTGAATCTAGGACATTTTGATATTATTTATTTCAAGAACAATACATTAACATCAGTATGAGTGGCCAGTTTGAACAGAAAGAGGTGAGAGAATTCTGGCCAGATACGGCCAGTTTAAATGCTAAAGGGTTAAGTATCTTCTATATCTCATACTTTTGTTTCTTTATTATTCCAGAATATCTGACGACATTGACATCAAAGAATGTTTTACTTCAGATACATACATCATCAATATTTAACATCATTTAAAGACTAAAGTAAGATTTTATACAGAATAGATACAAATCTGTAAGTAATTTAAAAGCGAAATATTTCTTTCTAACTGAGATAAAAAGCAACATTTCTCTCCTTCATTCCTTAACCCTTTGGAGACAGAGCCTTTTTCACAATCCCTACAGAGGGCATGCACTTATTTTCCCCCCAAAATTATAAAAAATAAAGTGCATGATAAATAAATTGCAGAACACAGCAAACCATCATGAAAGGCCCAGATGTGCAAGAAGCAATCTGATTGGCTGCTACAAAGACCAGCCAGCTAATCTCGAGGCTTGTATTATCAGGTCAATAGATTGGCCCTGTCATCTCCTAAGTTAATTGATAAAGGAAGATTTTATACTGAACAGATACAACGCTGTTTATATAAATCTATGATTGAGACCACAGTCGAACAATAATGACAGTCACTCCACAATTCACAATTTTCCAATGTTCCTGGCAACTGCTCCCCATTGAGGTTTGTATCATCTGAGAGTTGATCGATGAAGGTTCGGGCAGGCATTTCCTGTATGCTGGTTCCCACAATATCACACACATATATATCTCATCATCATCATCATTGAGACCACTGTCGAACATTCCTCACAACGTCTCTGTTCAGTTCACGATTTTCTATTGCTCCTGGCAACTGCTGCTTACTGAGTTTTATATCATCTGAGAGTTGATCGATGAAGGTTTGAGCAGGTTTTCCTCTACTGCATCTCCCATGACTTGGTTCCCACATCACACATATTTCATTTCATTTTTTCATTTCATTTTACGTCCGCTTTTTCCCTGCTTGCAAGGGTGGGACGGGAACTGATTCTGGCTTGATTTCTACAGCTGGATGCCCTTCCTAACACCAACCTCATTTACAGTGAGTGCTGGGTGCTTTTTTGCCGTGGCACCTCCACGACCACTTTGCAGTGGAATGATAGGGACCCCAGTCCCTATCATCTCATTTCTACAGCTGAGTAAACTGGAGCAATGTGAAATAAAGTGTCTTGCTCAAGGAAACAACACATCACCCGATCTGAGAATTGAACTCACAACCTTTCGATATATATATATATATATATATATATATATATATATATATCATCAGCAACATTACAACCACAGTCAAACACTCCTGACACAGTCTCTCCACAATTCCCGATTCTCCGTTGCTGTTGACAACTGTTCACTACTGAGGTTTGTATCATCTGAGAACTGATTATTGAAGGTTCAAGCAGGTCCTCCTCTACTGCTTCTCACATGAGTTGGTTCCCACAATAGTTGCTTGTGTATAACTTCCTGCTTACTTTTCCAGCAATGACCTGCAAATTGTAACCGTCTTTGAGCAATTGTGGTTGTTACCTGGAGCAAGTTTCTGTATAAACTTTCATTTTTAATACATTAACACCAGTTTATGTTTTGTTTTACCCTATGATTTACAGTGAAATATTACTCCTGAACTAAGATTATTAGCAACATCTCTCTCCTTCACTATCTGGAATGTTTACAAAATGTTTTTGCGCCCTGATAAAACTTGAATTACAAAGGAGTCTGCAGCATCTTTAGATATCAACAAAAATCACAATTTATAGAAATATGACACGATAAAAAGCACCCAGTCCAACCTGTCAGTCGGTCGTTTTGGTGCCATGATAAAAAGCACCCAGTTCATACTGTAAAGTGGTTATATATGTCACGACACAAAGTGCCCAACCCACACTATAAAGTGTTTGTTTAGGTGACAAGACAAAAAGCTCCCAGTCCACACGGTAAAGTGGTTGTGTAAGTGTCACGATAAAAAGCACTCAGTCCACACTGTAAAGTCGTGTAGGTGTCACGACAAAAAGCACCCAGTCCACACAGTAAAGTGGTTGTCTAGGTGACATGACAAAAAGCACCCAGGCCACACTGTAAAGTGGTCGTGTAGGTGTCACAATATAAAGCACCCAGTCCACAATAAATAGTTCCGTATGAGCAAGATTATCTCAACTGGAAAAATGGATGTTAAACAGTGATTATATCAGAAGAAATATATTTTGGGGGGAAAGATTTTAAAAACACGTCTATGTTGTAATGAGAGAAGCAACATGGAAAATGAATTACATGGAAACACAGTTAAATTACCTGCACAGTCTAGAAGGATTGACTTTCCTGATATGTTAAAATATGTAGAAAAATCCATGTACCACTGTGATATTTGTAAAAAATCTTTCTCTCTAAAAAGTGACTTAACAACACACAAACACAGTCATACAGGAGAAAAACCTCACCCTTGTAATGTCTGTAATAAATCATTCTCTAAACTAAGTCAGTTATCATATCACATACGTATTCATACTGGAGAGAAACCATATCACTGTGATATCTGTGATAAATCATTCTCTGAAGGAACTGTCTTAACTAAACACAAACGTGTTCATACTGGAGAGAAACCATATCATTGTGATGTCTGTGGTAAATCATTTTCCCAAACAGGTCATTTGGCTACTCACAAACACATTCACACAGGTGAGAAACCTTATGGTTGTGATATCTGTGGTAAAGCCTTTTCTATTAATAGTTACTTAACTTCTCACAAACGCATTCATACAGGAGAGAAACCATATCACTGTAACATCTGTGGTAAAACATTCTCTCGAAATGGTCACTTAACTATTCACAAACGCATTCATTCTGGAGAGAAACCGTATCACTGTGATATCTGTGGTAAATCATTCTCTGTAGGAACTGTCTTAACTAGACACAAACGTACTCATACAGGAGAGAAACCATATCACTGTGATGTCTGTGGTAAAACATTCTCTGAAGGAAGTCAATTAACTTCTCACAAACGTACTCATACAGGAGAGAAGCCATTTCACTGTGACGTTTGTGGTAAATCATTCTCGGTTGCAAGTAGTTTAACTACTCACACACGGATTCACACGGGGGAGAAACCATACCATTGTGTTATCTGTGGTAAATCATTCTCTATTACTAGTCGTTTAACTACTCACATACGTATTCACACTGGAGAGAAACCGTATTACTGTGATCTCTGTGGTAAATCATTCTACCAAACAAGTGACTTAACTAAACACAAACGCATTCATACAGGCAAGAAGCCATATCACTGTGATATCTGTGGTAAATCTTTCTATCAAACAAGTAACTTAACTAAACACAAACGTGTTCATACAGGAGAGAAGCCATATCACTGATATCTGTGGTAAATCATTCCCTCAAAAAACGTCACTTAATTAAACATGTTTGTATTCATACAGAAGACTGACCAAAGTCCTTTCTGGTTTTACCAGCTGCACCCTGGAAACATCTCATCTCTTAAGTTATTTGATTTTGCTCAAAAGCTGTTCTTAGAGTCCAAGATCTGGCTCTGATAATCTTCAATGCGCTGTAGGCGACAGAGCACGCCATAAGAGTAATCTCCCCTTAATAGATAATGCAGTGTTAAGTGAAACAACGCGCTAAAGATTAAGGGTGGGAATGAAGATTGAGTTGATCAGGCTAGCTTTGGTTTCCATTGGTACACTTTATCCCTAACTTTCCCAAGTTTCTCACTGTCTTTATTTGTTTTGTTGTTCATTATCATTAATTACTGCATTTCCTGTCGTTGAAGATGTTTCGCCATCGAGGAGGACACACCCCAATCTTGACAAGCCAAAATAAAAAAAAAAATAATAACCCTAAAAATAATTCTTGTTATTAACATTTGCTGGTAAACCCTTAGAATAGAATAATAATAGAATTGTTTCTACTTTTGGCACAAGGCCAGCAATTACCCAGTGCATTACTGGTACTTTATTTTATCGACCTTGTAAGGATGAAAGGCAAAGTTAACCTTGGAGGGATTTGAACTCAGAATGACAAGGGCTGTAACCCTTTTAATATACCACAGTTTTACTTCTTTTGTCACTTAATAATGTTCCCTTAATATTGGGTTGCTTGAAGAGAGTGAAAATACCAGCAACGTTGATACACGTGTAAAAATATCACTCTGCCCATACTGCAGGGTTTCCCAATCTTTTTCAAACACGGAACCCTTTTTGGTTCAGAAACTTTTGGGGGAATCCCAAAGTCTAATATTGTTATATGGTTGTAATATAAATATACTCTACCTTTTTTCACGGGACTCCAGACATTCCTTTTGGGGACCACTGCCTTATGGGAATGAACTTTTCTGATTGAGTATATATTTTAACATTTTTTATGATACTTTTATTTTTTTACTGCTTTAACCCTTTAGCATTTACATTACTATTTAGGGCAGTGGTTTGGCAGTATCGGTAGAGCGTCAGACACCATGTTTTGCAGCATAGTTATGGCCCTTTGCGTTCTGAGTTCAAATCCGCAGAGCTTAACTTTGCCTTTCATCCTTACGAGGTCGATAAAATAAAGTACCAGTAATGCACTGGGGTAATCACTGGCCTTGTGCCAAAGGTAGAAACTCTATTTACATTAACTATTTTATTTTCATGGTAACGGCTTTACTTCACATAATTCTCTCACGTAATATTGATTCGATGAGATTTTGATATTATTTAGTTTGAGAATAATACCTTAACATAAGTACGAGCAGCTGGTTATGACCAGTTCGAACAGAAAGAGGTGAAAGAATTCTCACCAGATACAGCCGCTTTAACTCTTTAGTATTTACATTACTCTATATATACTATTATATTTTCATGGTAAAGGCTTTATCTCACATAATTCTCTCACATAATATTGAAGCTATGAGATTTTGATTTATTTATTATTTTGATAACAGTATCTTAACATCAGTATGAGTGGCCAGTTATGGCTGGTTTGAACAGAAAAAGGTGAGAGAATTCTGGCTGGATATGGCCAGTTTAAATGCTAAAGGATTAACTAAGTATAATTTATACATTTCATTGAGAGGTCATATACAGGAGTTCAGATTACTGTCTAGCATAGACAATTTTCCTCTGGGATTAGAATATGCTTATGAGAAATGCAATTTTCAGTCTCCAAGATGCATGGTCAATTTTTCAGACTTATTTAAGGAAAAAAATAGCGTCTTTGATCCCAGAAAATTTGGTAATTAATTAATTAATTTTTTTGTAGCTTTGGTGGTTGATTCACACAAAATGTCTGATGAGTTGAGATACTTGTGATGTTGCTGTTGTTCGCATTGCTAATAACATTATATAGTATTTAACTCTTTAGCATTTACATTACACTATATTTACTATTATATTTTTATGGTAGACACTTTATCCCACATAATTACCTCATATAATATTGAATCTGAGATTTTGATGTTATTTATTTTGAGAACAATACCTTCTCGTTATTATGAGCTGATGGTTACAGCCGGTTTGAACAGAAAGAGGTGAAAGAATTCTGGCCAGATACGGCCTGTTTAAACCTTTAGCATTTACATTACTTTCTCTCTCTCTCTCTCTCTCTCTCTCTCTATATATATATATATATATATATATATATATACTATTATATTTTCATGGTAAAGTCTGTACCTTACATATGTGTCTCACATAATATTGAAACTATGTGATTTTGATGTTATTTATTTCGAGAACAATACCTTAACGTCAGTCAGTATGAGCTGCCAGTTTGAACAGAAAGAGGTGAGAGAATTCTGGCCAGTTACAGCCAGTTTGAACAAAATGAGGTGAGAGAATTCTGGCTGGATACGGCCAGTTTAAATGCTAAAGGGTTAAACTTGACCTTATAATTGTGTGTCGAACACTGTGGACACTTGGTCATCTGTCGTCAATATTGTCATTATGCATGAAATAAATAAATAAAAATTTACATATAATCTATTCTTATTGTTATCATTACAAACACCCTTTTCATTTCCTCCAAATATAAGTTTTTCTTTTTTTCTTGATTGTTAAGGGATTGTGTAAGTATGACGACACAAATCACCCAGTCCACACTGTAAAGTGGTTGTGTAAGTGTCATGACAAAAAGCACCCACTCCACACTGTAAAGTGGTCGTGTAGGTGTCACGACAAAAAGCATCCAGCTGTAGAAACCAAGCCAAAATCAGTTCTATATAAGCAAAGCATGGTCACCTGACCTAGCACTGCCCACAACAGGACAACTTGTCTAACCCATGCTAGCGTGGAAGAATTGACATAAAACAGTGATGATGTTAAGATCCCAGACCTTATTCGCTTACTGAATGGGGTGCAACTTGTGAAATCGGACCAAGAAAACAATGTTTCCATTGTTGAGATGACTATTTAGTTGTATCTAGGGCTCAACTTCCTTAATTCTGATAAGTTATTTTCTCTGCTCCTCCTTCCCAGCTGAGGATTTAACCCTGTGATGGACTGGCTTCCTGTCCAGGGAGAAGTCTTATATTCTCAGTCGCTTCATGCCAGAAAACTGAGGTAAGTACCGACCTGACAAGCCTCCTGGCTTGAGACTGACTTTAATCTTCTGGGTGCTCTCGGTGCCTTATGTCACCAATAGTGTGTGTGTGTGTGTGTGGCGGCATTCACCCTGGGTCGGTTGAGCCAGCTCCGTCCAACGAATTTACCATATCCCGAATGAAGGCCAACCAATCAGCCATTCGTGGTTCCATTGCCAAACCCCACACAGCCGTGGGCCTAAGATCAACTTAGCGTCTTGCCTCACCGTCCTAAGCCACGGTTTCAGTTGGCCTCCACAACATTTCTTCCATCTCAACGGAGGAGATGGATCAATGGCTTCGCGGATGAAGTCGTCCGGTTGTCGACAGAGAGCATGACCAAGCCAGCGAAGACACCTCGTGAGAAGAGCTTACTGGAGGGAGGAGATTTTGCAGCATGCACAGATTGTAGAATTCGAGATGAATAGTTGCCAGCAAACACGAAGGATGCAGCGTAAACAATGATGGTTGAACACTTCGAGTTTGCGCATGTCCTCTGCTCATTGGCCAGGTTTTGCAGCCGTATAGCAGGATTGTTCGGACAAGGGCTTGGTAGATCCGAATTTCATGTCTGCTCCACAGCCAAGCGCGTAGACGACAGAAGGCGAGCGTTACCAATGCAACCATTTATATCCTCAACTCCTTGGCCTGTTGCAGTGACTATAGAACCTAGGGACTTAAAGCGATCAACCTCTTCAAGGGTTTCTCCGTCGAGGACAATCGGTTGTTTTTCAGCGGGTAAGAAACCTGTCAGTAAAGTCAAGGTAGGAATGGAGTTTAGTGAGGAATTCCAGATACAAATAGAAGTACATCAAGGTTCAGTCCTCAGCCCGCTCTTGTTTATTATAGTCCTCCAAGCCATAACAGAGGAGTTTAAGACTGGCTGTCCATGGGAACTTCTCTATGCTGACAATCTGGTTCTTATAGCAGAATCAGTAGAGGAGCTAGAGAATAAATTCTGGCTATGGAAACAGCAGTTGGAAGCAAGAGGACTGAGAGTGAACCTAGCTAAGACAAAAGTGTTGATGAGTAGAAAAGAGGACAAAACTGATTCCGTCAGGGAAATGCCCATGTTTGATATGCAGAAAAGGAACTGGCATAAATTCTATAAAATGCACACAATGCAGATCCTGGGTACACAAGAGATGTAGTGGGATAGCAGGCAAACTAACAGGTAGGGAGAAATACATATGCAGTAGATGTACAGGGAAATTAGACAGTAGAAGTCACATTGATAGACACATTTTCAAATGCAGGCAGGTGCTATAGAAGTGGTGGACAGCTTCTGGTACCTAGGAGATCAGATTAGCATGGGAGGGGGGGGGTTCCGAGGCCATAGTATCTAGAATAATACGTGAACGGCAAAGCATAAATAAACTAAGTGAGAAATTAGGAATAAGAGGGATCAGATGCTGTTTACTTGAGAGAAGACTACGTTGGTATGGCCATGTGATGCGCATGAAAGACGACAGCTGTAGAAAAAAGTGCAGGGCGATCAAAAGTGATGGTAGTTATGGGTAGATAGACCCAGAAAAACCTGGGACGATCTGATAAATTCCGATCTTACACACTTGCACCTCTCTAAGACAATGTCACTGGACCGAGATCTTTGGCGCTACGTAGTAATACAGAAGACCTGCCTTCCCTTACGTACGAACTTAAACCTATAGTCAGTAGGCACCTCTTAACCAAATATACACCCCTACCCTATCCTCCCACTCCCACCAACACCACCCTCTCTCTGTAAAGTTGGTACCACAACATCCAGTCCAAATAAACAAGATAATGAGATCGAGATCGTGTAGTTGTCACGACAAAAAAACACACAGTCCACGCTGTAATGTGGCCGTGTAGGTAACACGGTAAAAAGTTACCAGTTCCACACTGTAAATGTGGTTGGTGTTAGGAAGGGCATCCAGCCGTAGAAAACCTGCCAGATAGTCCTATATGAGCGAGACACGGTCACCCGACCAACCTTGCCTCAAGTGGGACAACTCCCGTCTAACCCATACTAGCATGGAAGATGGACGTTAAATGAAGATGATGATGATGATGATGATATATGTGTGTGTTTGTTTATATATAATCCCTATGTGGTTGATGACTGAGAGAAAGGGGTATTCAATAGCAGAGTGGAGTTTTAATTGTCTAGTTTCTTGAAACCTTTGGTAATGGAATAATTATATTGTGTTGTTTATTATATAATTAAATAGCTCTGTACCATACATAGAGCACTCTTTTTTTCCTTTACCTTTTCCACGGAAATATTTAACACACACACACATATATATATGAATATATACATATGTGTATATATCATCATCATCATATATATATATATACACACATATATATATGTATACATATATATATATGTACATATATATATACATATATATATATATAAATATAAAGAGTTAAACAAGATTCAATGAGTACATCAAAGAATGAGTTTTACAGTAGATTGGAAGCACTCTACAGTAAAATATTTTCCAGAGTTATTAATATTAAAATACAAATATTAATAAAATAGATGTTCTTTTGATCAATTAAATTTTATTATACATATATCAGAGGTACAACAGTACGTCCTCATCAGACAAAATATAATGATACATGACATACCCTGAGATGTTAAATTGATTAAATCTTAACAATTTAACATCTCAGGGTATGTCATGTATCATTATATTTTGTCTGATGAGGACATACTGTTGTACATCTGAAATATGTATAATAAAATTTAATTGATCAAAAGAACATCTATTTTATTAATATTTGTATATTAATATATATATATATATATATATATATATATTTATATATATCAGAAAAGGTGTGGTAAAATATCAGGTGGACCATAACCCACCAGAATACCTGATATTTGATGTAGTAGAGTGGGTAATATGAAAAGATTTAGCTGTCGGGGTCCTGAATCTTTTCATACATATATATATATATATACATATATATATATATATACTATTGTATGAATACAAAAACAATAAATAAAATAAAAATACCATGAATCATACCATCCAATATTTGTTTAAAAAAATCTGTTTCATGGCCTGTTTTTTAAAATGTGTTTTCTATCATTGTTCAAATCAATATCATTGTTGATTTACGTGTGTGTAATGGAGTAGGCCACCAATTGACAGACTTGTTAGAACATCAGATAGAATGTTCTGTAGTATTCGTTTCCTCTCTATGCTCAATGAGTTAAAATCCTGCCGAGGTTAACTTTGCCTTTCATCCATTCAAGGTCGATAAAAAATAATACCAGTCTAAAACTGGAGTCGATTTTCCTTCTATATCTTTTTCTCACTTCCTTTCTCTCTACTGCCGTGGTCAAATTTACCTTTCATCCATTTAAGGTTGATAAAAAAAAGTACCAGTCTAGTACTGGGGTCGATTCTTCTTCTATATCTCTTTCTCACATACTTTCTCTCACTTTCTTTATCCTGCTCTGGAAGAAATCTGCTGTATTCAGACCTGGAGATGTAATGGGCTCTGCCAGGTTTTAAAATGCCTTAGAAATGACATATGTTAATACGGCGCCTCTACAATTCACTCAGGAGTTACAGGACCATACCATACATACAAATGGGGTGAGTAAATTACTATTTACATCCAACTAACTGTAACAATTTTCAATTTGAACTGCCAGTGTTGTGTTGACTAGCTGAAGGGAATAGAATTATCATTTTTTCAATTTTCTCTCTCTCTCTATATATATATCATCATCACTGTTTTATGTCCGTTCTTCCACGCTAGCATGGGTTAGACTAAAAATGAAAGGCAAAGTTGACCTATATATATATATACGAGGTGTGTCAGAAAAATTCCAGGACTGATGTCACAAAAGATTTATTTCAAACCCAAACTTCACACTACGAGTTTTCTCCGTCAAAGTAATCCCCCTGGAGTATGTAACTGTAATCTTAGCTCTCTGCAGCGATCAAACTTTTTTCTTTCATAATTTTATATACATGTCCTCTGTTTCAGGTCATCAAGCAATGAGCACAGAGCAACGAACAAACTTGAAAACTCCGTCAGAAGCACTGGGATTGCTGCAGCAAGTGTATGGAGATGAGACGATGTCACGCTCACGTGTTTTTGAGTGGTGCAAGAGGTTTAAAGAAGGACGCGAGGACGTGGAAGATGACCCCAGGAGCGGAAGGCCCTCAACAACCAGGACTGAGGTCAACGTTGAGCGCGTTAGGCAGATGGTGCGTAGCGATCGTCGGCTGACTGTTCGACTGATGGCAAATGAACTGGGTATGAATCGGGACAGCGTCTGGAAGATTCTCACTGAAGATTTGGACATGCGGAAAGTCTGCGCGAAGATGGTGCCAAAACTGCTGAACGATGACCAGAAGAGTCGACGCATGCAAGTGTGCCAGGATATCCTCGAGTGTCTAGAAACTGAACCAGACTTGCTAGGGGCAGTCATCACCGATGATGAGTCATGGATCTTCGAGTACGACCTGGAGGGGACCCGTTTTGAAGACGTGGACGACATCAAAAAGGCCGTGACGACGGAACTGTGGAGGATCCCGGAAGAATCCTTCCAGGAGTGCATGCAAGCATAGCAGAAAAGGATGGAAAAGTGCATTAGACTCCAGGGGGATTACTTTGAAGGAGAAAACTCTTAGTGTGAAGTTTGGGTTTGAAATAAAATGAATATACCTATACTTTACAAGCGTATTGAGTACTTTTTTTTGACAGTGGTCGCCTCCACACGTGTGTGTGGACACAAAACCTCTCGATGGCTGGCAACACAATGACATGCACCCAGTACACTCTGTAAAGTGGTTGGTGTTAGGAAGGGCATCCAATCATAGTAGCTGTGATAGAGGTCCGAATTTAACTATGAAAAACTAAGTGAAATAAAACGTCTTGCTGAAGAGCCCAATGTACTGCTCAGTCGAGGAATCGAACCAACGACATTATGATCGTAAGTCTAACATCCTAACCACTAGGCCACGCACCTAGTGCTAGTGCTTCTTTAACAAAAATACAATGTTTATTCTTCCTTAACACTGTTAAATATCAAATATACTATTTGTTAATATTAAGATATATTCACCACAGCCAACATTTAGAGCGAAAAAGTAATATTGAAGTGTGACAACATTTAATTTGTCTTCGGAAAGAGTGAAGTCGTGTGATGGCGGCGGACGTGGAGGGGAGGGAGGGAGGGGTGATAATATTGTCACATGACACGGCTCACTTCCGTTTCCGCCGTAGTTGTTGGCAGCTTCGATTGAGAATAATGAAACGTGTTATGTGGAATTTGAAGGACATTTCATATAATAATTAAAACTAATTTTCAAATTAGACAGTAATTTATATAAACACGACAGGTAAGATATTTATATCTTACGTTTGTTTTGTAAAAGTCGGCCGACACCGGTAAATTAAAACATTTTGAGGGGGGGCTGCTTTTTAAGTCCTAACAGCTTAATGGACGTGTGGTAATAATAATAAATAGACTGGTAAACATTTAAGTATTTCGTACATAAAAGCTGTGACATATTTATAATATTTCTTTGATATTTTTAATACAGATAAGGCTTCATCTAAACTGCCCTCCTCTCACCTCATACGGATCTTTTTATATTCTATATTGAAGTTATTCAAGTCGTTAGTGAATTATAGTTAGTAGAAAACATTAAAATATTTGTAAGGGAGACACAAAAACACCCACCACACAAACCAAACTAAACATACGAATAACTATTACTACAATAGTTAGAATAAGTTTGTTGGTTTCTCTAGCTATTATTGTTTTAAATTCTTATTTTATTATCATATAACAAATATATAAGATCAAATGAAGTACATACATATATATATATAATATATATATATACATATATATATATATCATCAGTTAATTATTTCTAGGAACCTTATAAATATATAATATCAGACCTGTCAACATTTTAAGAAATAAGTTTTAAACTAATTTCCATCCGATTTATTCATCTTCTTCATTTTTTTTATTTGAAAAAAACTTAGGTAAATGTTATCTTCTAATCGTTGAGTTCTTTAGCGAAACGCTTCATTATATATTATAGTTTTATTTCCTGAAAGGACTTGGGGAGGTCTTCTCCCCCGTTACACCATATCAGTAAATATATATGCGAGAAACTTGCTGTATATGAAGTAACCTAGTATGAGTCCAGATATTATTACAAAAAAGCCCTACAAAACCTGATTTGAGTTCATAAAGAACTTGGGGAGGTCTTCTTACCCTGCCACACCATTTAGTAAATATATATCTGAGGAATTTGCTATATATCTGATGTAATATCATATTAATCCAGCTATTATTACAAAAATACCCTACATAAGTGTTGGAGGTAACCTAATTTGAGTTCATAAAGGACTTTGGGAGGTTTTCGTCCTCTGAGAAACTTCCTATATATGATGTAACCTCGTATAAGTCCAGATATTATTACAAAAAATCTACATATGTGTCAGCGTTAACCTGATTTGAGTTCATAAAGGACTTGGGGAGGTTTTCCTCCCCCATCGCACCATATCAGTAAATATATATCTGAGAAACTTGCTATATATGAAGTAACCTCGTATAAGTCCAGATATTTCAAAAGAAAAAGATCCCACATAGATATTAACCGTAACCTGATTTGAGTTCATACAATGTGGTGCGGGAATACAATTAAAATCGATATCTTATATCTGACTAACAACATTGAAAGGTTTTTCAATTGTCGATGGTCACAAATATATATATACACACATATATATGTGTATATATATATTTGTGTGTGTATGTATATATATATATATATGGGTGTGTATGTATATATATATATATATATATATGGGTGTGTATGTATATATATATATGGGTGTGTATGTATATATATATATGGGTGTGTATGTATATATATATATATGGGTGTGTATGTATATATATATATATATACTCTTTTACTCTTATACCTGTTTCAGCCATCCGGCTGAGGCCATGCTGGGGAACCATGATTATATGTATGATGATTTCCTTCGAATGAAATAGTTCTAGTCCTGTAGAAGCCATTTCTATATTAAATTTGTTGTTTACATTCTACTAATGTATTGAGTACCTAGTTACTATGGTTAACCCCGATTGAGCCTGGGACTCACACTCACACGGATCTAGCTGTGGAAACGGTCGTGTGGGTCCTGAATCTTTATATATATATATATATATACACACACATATATATATATGCATGTATGTATTTTATATCACCGTTTGTGAAAGTATTTTTATTATCCTATACATGAGGAAGTAAAAGTATATTTTTTTCCAGTGTTTTCTTTTATCATATACAAGGAGTCCCCCAAAAATGTATACACATTTTGATTAGAATGCTGTTGAAATGTGTATACATTTTTTGTGACACCCTGCATATACAAACACACACATATATATATATATATATATATATATAAATAAATAACTTTTACAGGACCAGAACTTCATACAAAATAGATAATATCAAAATCTTGTAGATTTGATATGTGAGATAATTATGTGAACTAAAGTGTTTACCATGAAAGTACAATAGTAAATATAGAGTAATGTAAATGTTATGCGAGGTAAAGCCTTTACCATGAAAATACAATAGTAAATATAGAGTAATGTAAATGCTAAAGGGTTAAGAGCAACAACAATTATACAGCCCTGAACTAGTTTCTTCTATTACTGATGTTAAGGTATTGTTCTCAAAATAAATAATATCAAAATCTTGTAGAATCAATATTATGTGAGATAATTATGTGAAATAAAGTGTTTACTGTGAAAATACTATAATAAATATAGAGTAATGTAAACACTAAAGGGTTGATGAATATTTTTCCATGCTTGCATGGGTTAGACATGTTATAATGTCAGGGTTAGACATGTTACAAGTCAGGTCTAGAGAACACATTTTGTTCATACAGATCTGAATTTTGGTTTGATTTCTATGGCTGGATGCACTCCAACCACATTATACCATATATAGTAGACATTACAATACAACGGGAGGAAACATAATAGTACCACTGATGATGTCACAGATGTGTGATGAAAGAACTTTAATAGACTATATATATATATTTATATCTATATTTTTAACCGTTGGTCAATCAATGATAAACATTTGATTGCCAGCTAAATTAACTATAGGGGTATAAAATATACAGAAGCGAAAAACAATCCAAACCAAACAGTGAGTGTGTTGTCACATTATCAGTCTTTTATTACACATCTCATAATACTTCATATTAACCCTTAGCATTCCCATTACTCTATATTTACTATAGTATTTTTGCAGTAAAGTCTTTATCTCACATAATTCATCATCATCATCACTGTTTTATGTCAATCTCTCCAATGCTAGCATGGGTTAGACAGGTTGTCTTGTGGGCAATGATAGGTCAGGTGACCATGTTTTGCTCATACAGGACTGATTTTGGCTTGGTTTCTACAGCAGGATTCCCTTCTTAACACCAACCTCATTTACAGTGTGGACTGGGTGCTTTTTGTCGTGACACCTACACGACCACTTTACAGTGGGAACGTGTGGGGGCATATTGTATATATGTTTCAGCTTGTACCCGTGGGAACGTGTGGGGGCATATTGTATATATGCTTCAGCTTGTACCCGTGGGAACTCGGGTCTTCTGTATTACTGTGTAATTATCTCACATAATATTGGAACTATGAGATTTTGATATTATTTATTTTGAGAACAATACCTTAACATCAGTATGAGCAGCTGGTTTGAATAGAAAGAGGTGAGAGAATTCTGGCCGGATACGGCCGGTTTAAATGCTAAAGGGTTAAATATATCATTCTTTTAACGTCCATTTTCCCTGCTAACAAGGGTTGGACTACATATATGGTTGTGTAAAAGGGCATTACAGTTACTCTTATCTTTCTTTAGGTTACCTGGAAGCTGGTGTGTACCTGTGAAATATTAAAGACGTCATCATGAAATATATAAACAACCAAGGTGAATGGACGACACATGTTGACCTTCAAGATGGAGACTGTCGGCAATAAGATTTAATTTATCTAATCTTAATCCATATACACACACATATATATATGTAGATATTGATGTATACATACATACATTGATTTATATATATATATATACATATATATACATTCAAGATATGTATTCACTGCATTTAAGTTATAAATGATGATAATTATTGTATAAAATTGTAATTCATATACACCCACATACAGACATATATTCAGTCACACCCACATATATATATATGCACCCACACACACACATGCACATATTAGTAAAGGTGTGTGTAAGTTCTAATATGTCATGGCATCGCCCACATTAAATTCTGGCCATCAACGGCCATACTACAGCAATTCGACAGTCCCAACCCAATGGAAAATCTGTGTCCTGTGCAACAAAAACCTTGGACAATTCAAATCCCCGAAAGACTTCTGTTATCACCTGCGGACCTTTCACTGTTCTAAGGAAGGAGGGTCCTATGTCTGTAGGTACGGGGTTAATGAGGTCTGTCCTTCACTGCCCTTAGAAGGGGTCAGTGATAAAGATTATGAAGACCATGTGATCCGCGATCACGTCTATGGTGGAAGAGGTAGGTAGATTTTTGTATTTATGTGTGTATATATATATATATATATATATATATTTATTTGTTTTGCAAGGTTTTTGATATCAAATCTTGTGTTGAAACAAATATTGTTATATTTGGGGAGGGTCATATTGTTATAATATTGCCAGAAATAATAAAACGCTCACTGTTTGGTTTGGATTGTTTTTCGCTTCTGTATATTTTATATCCCTATAGTTAATTTAGCTGGCAATCAAATGTTTATCATTGATTGACCAACGGTTAAAAATATAGATATAAATATATATATATAGTCTATCAAAGTTCTTTCATCACACATCTGTGACATCATCAGTGGTACTATTATGTTTCCTCCCGTTGTATTGTAATGTCTACTATATATGGTATAATGTGGTTGGAGTGCATCCAGCCATAGAAATCAAACCAAAATTCAGATCTGTATGAACAAAATGTGTTCTCTAGACCTGACTTGTAACATGTCTAACCCTGACATTATAACATGTCTAACCCATGCAAGCATGGAAAAATAGACATCAACCCTTTAGTGTTTACATTACTCTATATTTATTATAGTATTTTCACACTAAACACTTTATTTCACATAATTATCTCACATTATATTGATTCTACAAGTTTTTGATATTATTTATTTTGAGAACAATACCTTAACATCAGTAATAGAAGAAACTAGTTCAGGGCTGTATAATTGTTGTAGCTCTTAACCCTTTAGCATTTACATTACTCTATATTTACTATTGTATTTTCATGGTAAAGGCTTTACCTCGCATAACATTTACATTACTCTATATTTACTATTGTATTTTCATGGTAAACACTTTAGTTCACATAATTATCTCACATACTATCAAATCTACAAGATTTTGATATTATTTATTTTGAGAACAATGCCTTAACATCAGTATGAACAGAAAGATGTGAGAAAATTTTGGCCAGATACGGCTGGTTTAAATGCTAAAGGGTTAAATGATGATGATGGTATGGTCTTGTAATGTGTATGGATGATAATCATTGGATGAAGAAATGCCAAGAAATCCCAGTAGGAAGTAGCTACAGTAGTAGGTGGCCAAGGATGACCACAGTCAGGTTGACAAAGGACTGTGATGAGTGGAGAGATGGTGTGCTGGAAAGGACTCGTCCAACCTATAAGGGCATGGAAAAATGGATGTAAAATGGTGAGGATGGTGATATATACAGTGTGCGTAATGTATTCGAGGACAGATTTATGTTAATGAAAAACTTATTTAATTAACAGATAACTTAATTATCTAAAAATGCTATAGGCATAAAAATAAATAATCTTTTTTTTAATTTTAAAATAAGTACCACGTGTATATATGTATCTCTTCCTCCCCCCCTCTATCACTCTCTTCTCACCTCTCACTTTCTTCATCTCCCTTCTCTCATTCTCTTCATCTCCCCTATCTCTCTCTCTTTCTATCTCCCTCTCCCCTCTTCTCTTGATTATGTATATATTATATATATATTTTTCTCTCTTTAGGCTACGTGCGTGCAAGTGGAATACGCCCAAATTACAAGACTTCTATCGGGGGTGACAATTCACCGCCACATTTGATGTCCAGTCACAAGGAGCCGTCAATAGTCCAGGACCAGTTCAAATGGACAATATACAATGCTTCTGTCAACCTCCCAGCTGTTTTGAATGACCCTAGATTATCTAAAAGGGAGACAGACTTTTTCACGAAAACCTGGGGGGAATCATTTGAGAAAAGAGATATACATCCATCCCCCTATTTACCCGAAGTCAACAGATCTCATTTTGAAAAATATTTAAGTAAATGTTCAGAGGTAAAAACTGTTGAATTTGTTTATTTTTTATTTTTTTAAAAACCATTTTGTGGTCTAGTTGTAAGTGTGTTGGACTTAAGAAGGTCATAAGGTTGTGGATTTGATTCCCAGACTGGGTTGTGTGTTGTGATCTTGAGCAAAACACTTCATGTTGCTCCAGTAAGTATCAGCAATACCTGGGGGTTTGACTCTATGATGAACTGGCGTCCTGTCCATGAGGAAGTCTTGTTTATACTCTCAGCCCTTTAATGCCAAGGAAACCAGGATAATCATTGGCCTGATGAGCCTTCGTGTTTGAGACAGACTTCTGACTTTTAGACACTAGAATTTTTTTCAACACGCTGACACAAATGTGTATATGTATGTGCGTGTGTGTGCGTGCATATGCATACCTTTATTTGTAGGAGTGTATAAATATAAATGCGCAAACACACACACACAGCGAAGCAAATGGAATGCCAGCCTCTGTTTTGCTATAGTTTTTTCACCATCCCCTTCCTTCCTTTTACACACACACATTCACACAAACACACACATACACACATTGTGTGACGGACGGAAGTTGCTCAAATTTATATATAGATTTTGTTACCATATCTCTAATGGAATATACTGTTTATAATTTTCCAAGTCCTTTTGAAAATAAATCAAAGATTTGGACGTATTTAATAATCCTGTTTAAAGAGATGTTTGAAACTTAGCTTTACAAACATTTCTTACTGAAAAATAATTGAAGGTTTATATTTAACCTCTTCAGTGCTGTAGATGAGATAACTGATTCTAACATGTATGCATTCCAGTGTCACGAGATAACTCGTCCTAATATGTTTGAACTCTTTTCCAACAGTTCCTAACTTCAAAGCTAGATGGGGTTACTAGTTTATTGATGTGATATTTGTCAATCATTCAGATATGTGTTGTTAATAAATGTTTGTTAAAGAAAATAGTCATTTTACTGAAAACAAAACCAACACAGCAACTATGTAAAATATGTGTGGCAGTCAACAGGTTAAATATGAATACTTAAAAACATGGCTTTGTATCATAGAACTAAGTTTGCTATCAAAAGGGTTAAAGTTTGCCTTTTATATTTTTTTTCAGAAATATAAAACCCATCTTCTCAATTTGGATCAAACTGCCAAACAGCAAGTACCTGATGCTATACATTCAAATTCATCTAGATATATTAAACAGATAGGTGAGTTTTTGTTGTTGTTCCTACCTTTTGTCTTATCAGAAAGGTTCCATTTATTTTGCTAGAGCTGACAAGTTCAAAACCAAAACAAAAATGGACCATAGGAGCAAAACGTGGTAATCTGTTGTTAGTAGATGATAGCACATGCAAGCATTAAACATTAAATGACAGCTTAACTCTTTAGCATTTAAACCGGCCATATCTGGCCAGAATTCTCTCACCTCTTTCTGTTCAAACCTTGTAGAGTCAATATTATGTGAGATAATTATGTGAACTAAAGCCTTTACCATGAAAATACAATAGTAAATATAGAGTAATGTAAATGTTATGTGAGGTAAAGCCTTTACCATGAAAATACAATAGTAAATATAGAGTAATGTAAATGTTATGTGAGGTAAAGCCTTTACCATGAAAATACAATAGTAAATATAGAGTAATGTAAATGTTATGTGAGGTAAAGCTTTTACCATGAAAATACAATAGTAAATATAGAGTAATGTAAATGCTAAAGGGTTAAGAGCAACAAAAATGATACAGCTCTGAACTAGTTTCTTCTATTAACCTTTTGAAGAAAGGATTTTATCCTGAAATATAAAAGTACCTATAAAGAACTGCAAAGTAACAACCCAACATCATTGTTATCATATTTTTAACCCTTTTCTGCCCATTTCACATTGTGGAAACCTTCAAACAAAACCATGTTTTATAAAATGATAAATGTTTTAAAAACTTAATCGTTGTTTTTTTCTATTTGAATTTGTAGAAAAAAATCGCGCTGCATTGGACCAAGTACCTAAGGTGAGTCTGACCCCTTTTCTTGTTATGGCTGATCTTCAGGGAACGGCTGAGTTACAGCTAACCCCAAGGAAGGATTGGGTTATAGATGATCCCAGGGAAGGGCTGTTATGGCTGACCTCAGGGAAGGATTGGATTATAGATGATCCCAGGGAAGGGCTGTTATGGCTGACCTCAGGGAAGAGCTGAGTTATAGTTGACCCCAGGGAAGGATTGGGTTATAGATGATCCCAGAGAAAGGCTGTTATGGCTGACCTCAGGGAAGGATTGGATTATAGATGATCCCAGGGAAGGGCTGTTATGGCTGACCTCAGGGAAGAGCTGAGTTATAGTTGACCCCAGGGAAGGATTGGGTTATAGATGATCCCAGAGAAAGGCTGTTATGGCTGACCTCAGGGAAGGATTGGATTATAGATGATCCCAGGGAAGGGCTGTTATGGCTGACCTCAGGGAAGAGCTGAGTTATAGTTGACCCCAGGGAAGGATTGGGTTATAGATGATCCCAGGGAAGGGCTGTTATGGCTGACCTCAGGGAAGGATTGGATTATAGATGATCCCAGGGAAGGGCTGTTATGGCTGACCTCAGGGAAGAGCTGAGTTATAGTTGACCCCAGGGAAGGATTGGGTTATAGATGATCCCAGAGAAAGGCTGTTATGGCTGACCTCAGGGAAGGGCTGAGTTAGAGCTGACCCCAGGGAAGAGCTGAATTACAGATGGCTCTAGGGAAGGACTGAATTACAGCTGATGCCAGGGAAGGGCTGAATTACAGCTGACGCCAGGGAAGGCCTGAGTTACAGCTGACCCCAGGGAATGGCTGAGTTACAGATGACCCCATGGAAGGGCTGAGTTATGGCTGATCCCCAGGAAGAGCTGAGTTACCTCAGTGAAGGGCTAAGTTACTGATGACCACAGGGAAGGGCTGTTTTAGTTGACCCTAAGGAAGGGCTGACCTTATAACTTGAACAGTGAGCTACACAATCTAAGTCCCTGACACCAAGGAAGGGCTCATAACTAGAACACTAGACTACTTAATCTAAATTGTTTCATGTTATGGTTGATCCCGTTGTTTGGCTCTTGCTGGTTATGTTTCCTGCCATGACATACCTGCAGAGAAACTGATTCTCTGGTCACTAGAAAGGATTGAGTAGAACGTCCAAACATACCCACCAGGTCTCTGGTGGTGAGGGACCCTGGCCTCACTCAACAGGATCTTCTTGCTGCAAGGAGAGATCGAGAAGTCTGGAACAAGAACTTTGTGTATGCTTCACCTTCGATGGAGGGATGATTGAACATGATGATGATGATGATGATGATGATGATGATGATGATGATGATACATGTACACATTGAGTTTTAACAAAATAATATCTGATATGTTGTTTTTTTTTTGTTTTTTTTTACAATTTCAGATTTTCATGTTACCAAATTTTATGTTACAAAACCCTGATGTGTTTAGCGCTGTGTTTCCTTGGACCCAGGTTGAAGAATCGAAACCAGATAAAGGCAGCAACAGACAATCATGTAAATTACTTCAAGAGAAGGTAATATTTATTGTACAGGTGATAAATTGACCAGAGTCGTTAGATTGTCTAATGTACAGGTGATAAATTAACCCGAGTCGTTAGATTGTCTAATGTACAGGTGATAAATTGACCAGAGTCGTTAGATTGTCTAATGTACAGGTGATAAATTGACCAGAGTCGTTAGATTGTCTAATGTACAGGTGATAAATTGACCAGAGTCGTTAGATTGTCTAATGTACAGGTGATAAATTGACCAGAGTCGTTAGATTGTCTAATGTACAGGTGATAAATTGACCAGAGTCGTTAGATTGTCTAATGTACAGGTGATAAATTGACCAGAGTCGTTAGATTGTCTAATGTACAGGTGATAAATTGACCAGAGTCGTTAGATTGTCTAATGTACAGGTGATAAATTGACCAGAGTCGTTAGATTGTCTAATGTACAGGTGATAAATTGACCAGAGTCGTTAGACCATCAGATGATGAAATGCCATTGAGGTATTTGTTCTGGCTCTCTGCACTCTCTGAGTTCAAATTCTGCGGAGGTCAACTTAGCTTTTCATTTTTTCAAGGTCAATATAGGACAAGTCCAGTACTGCTAATGGGTCAATTCTTACTGTATATCTCTTTCTCACTTCCTCCTCTCTTCTGGAAGAAATCTTCTGTATTTAGACTTGGAAACGGGAGGGGCTTGGTTAGATTTATAATGGCAGAGATAGCCCTTATGTCAATACAGCACCCCTACAACTACATCGGGAGTTACATGTATATATAAACACAATCATCATCAACAGACATCCATTTTTCCACACTAGTATGGGTTAGATGAGTTGTCCCATTCTGAGACAAGCCAGATCAGATGACCATGTCTTGCTTACACAGAACTGGTTCAGGCTTGGTTTCTACTGCTGGATGCCCTTCCTAACGTGAACAACATTTACAGTGTGTACTGGGTGCTTTTTGTTGTGACAACTACACAACCACTTTACAGTGTGGGCTGGGTGCTTTTTGTCGTGACAACTACATGACCACTTTACAGCAGTACATGCTGAAAAGTGGTTGGTGTTAGGAAGGGTATCCAACCGTAGAAAGCTTGCCAAACAAGAGGTTAGATGGACCCGTCAGTTTGTGTCAAAAGACACAACAACTTTTCCTCTGCACTTGATAATGACCATACGTAAGGGGGATACAGACCTCCTTGGTCTGTCTGGGACGTTAGTAACCCTGCTTCAATACTGACTTGGTCCTTATTGGTCTGTCCAACCATTGCTAACAGGGAAGGTGGACGCTAGATGATGATGATGATGTCTCAACATTACATAGAGGTTCATATAAAAAAAAAACAACAACTTATCTTTTGTGTCATCATTGTAGTTGAGCCATTATCTTGACACTGTCGAAGTCCAGATTGGAGAACAGATCTCTATGCGTTCGGAAGCATTCTTTCATGCAATGACATCCCATGACGAGTTGCAAGATTACATGCAGGTGACATGTCGAGCAATAAAGCTACTCAGGTAAAATATCTTTTACTTTTTTTTCATGTTTTCTCAATGTCTAATATTAGGTTCCTCTGATATTAGGTTCCTCTAGCATTTAAACCAGTTGTATCCAGCCAGGATTCTCTCACCTCTTTCTGTTCAAACCGGCTGTAACCAGCTGCTCATACTTATGTTAACCCTTTAGCATTTACATTACTCTATATATATACTATTGTATATTTGTGGTAAAGGCTTTATCTTACATAATATCTCATGTAATATCAAATCTACAAGATTTTCCTGTTATTTATTTTGAGGACAATATCTTAGCTTCAGTATGAGCAGCTGGTTATGACCAGTTTGAACAGAAAGGGGTAAGAGAATTCTGGCTGAATATGGCCAATTTAAATGCTAAAGGGTTAAGGTTTTGTTCTCAAAATAAATAATATCAAAATCTCATAGATTCAATAATATGTGAGATAAAGTGTTTACTGTAAAAAAACAATAGTAAATATAGAGTAATGTAAATGTTAAAGGGTTAACTTAAAATCTTTCAAAATATTTTGTTTTTATTTTGAACTGTTTCTGCTTCACATTTGAAAAGAGGGTATTAGCCCTGAAATATCATATTGAAATATACTGGGTAAAAAACATAACTTTGTTTTTTTTTATTTGTATTCGTTTACCCTTTATATATTTCTATGGCATTTTACCAGCTTTCTGAAACTTATCAATCTTCCAACATAATTTTAACTTCTCAACTAGACAGCCTAGCTTGTGTCTATCATACGAAGATCAGCTGAAAAGTTCATAGGATGACCAAGATACTCTCATAGAATGAAATGGCCAAATGAGGTTTATTTTCAACATAGTCCTTGGACCTTGGAAAGAAATAATGCAGTTATTAATAAGAGGAGTTGAAATTAATGCCTGTAAGCTTTTACAGCTCTAGCATCACTCCTTCATAGGCTGACTAAGATACTCTCATGGAATGACCAAATGAGGTTTATTTTCCAACATAGTCCCTGGAAAGAAACAATGTAGTTATTATGAAGAAGAAAATTCTTTAGTTGAAAAGATGTATTTCATTAGAAATACAGTTATGAAAGGCTTAGCAATAAATATCTCCAGACAAGTTTTTTAAATCCTCACAACTCTAAATCTTTTTTTTCCAGGGATAAAATACATGCACTTGAAGAAACCTTGGCCAAGGGTTCTTTGAAAATATTGAAGCTTTCAAGAGCAAGGACAAATTATGCAAAACTGCACAATAAGGTAGGCTTTTTTGTGAATCTAATTTGTTTAGTTGGTAGTACTTACTTACTTGTGGTGGCGTTCACCCAGGGTGAGTCGAGCTGGGTCCATCAAAGGAATTCATGGTGTAAGTTCATTTCAATGGAGTTTCTTTGGCCGATTGATTTCACAAGCAGTGCCCAGCCTCAAGTATATTCACTTTAGGATAGAGCAAACTAATCATTGCATCAGTTAATAACGCCAAGCTCTTGCTTTCACACCCAACCCAATTTGGTGGAGCCAGTGTTGTGACGGGGACATCTGGGAGGGAGTTTAACCAGCAGAGATGATAAACATGACCTATTTAAGCCATTTTGTAAGTCAGCTGTTAGAAGGATCTGGTGGGGGAGCCAGTTTAGTCACTGACCACTTGACCATGAAGCAGGTTGTACTGGGTTACATGGTACCAGCAGCAGTTAGAAACCTGACCTGACCAGACCAGGGTCTGGTGGGGGAGCCAGTTTAGTCACTGACCACTTGACCATGAAGCAGGTTGTACTGGGTTACATGGTACTTGAGGCAGGCAGAAGCTATTAACTCCAAATTCTTGAGTATTTTCAAAATTATTTGGACATGTTATTCAGTGTACTTCATTAAACATAACAAGGTATATATGTTGGCACAAATAGGTGGAGGTGTGAGCTGTAAATTTAATCTAATTAAATGTTGTTTTTTTTTTATCAATCTGGCAACTTTGCTACAAATGGCTGACAAATTTTGACCCTTTGACCCTGGTTTTTTCCTGTTAATTGTTTCAGTTGAAGTTAATATCTACAGTTCATCAAACCCAGCCGACAATACAACTGCTCCTATCAACTAATGAGTTTGTTGGTGCTCTGGATCTCATATCAACCACACAGGAGGTTTTAGCCCAAGAATTGGCTGGCATCCATTCATTCAGGTATTCAAAGATTTCATTCAAAGATTTCCTCATCGTCATTTTCCTCTTCCTTCTCATCATCATCGCCGTCATTGTTATAACAACAAGGGATGTAACTAAATGCTGCAAAGCATTTCATCTGATGTTCTAACAATTCTACCAATCCACCACCTGCACCTTAACCCTTTAGTTACCCACCCAGCCAAACCTGGCTCTGGTTCTATGAAATACAACCACCCATTTTTAAATTAAAATCCTCCAACATTTTATATAAGAACCTTACCTCTATCTTATCTCTATCTTAGTAATGAAGTAATTAATAATTTTAGTAAATCCCTTAAAATGCTTCACTAATTAATTGAAATAGAGTGTTTAATTAGAAATATGGTCATGAAAGGGATAATAATAGTAATAATATTGGTTTCTGATTTAGGCACTACAATATTATGGGAGGGGAAAACAATTAAATCAACCTCAGTGCGTGACTGGTACTTTAGTTTATTGACCCCCATATGGATGAAAGGCAAAGTTAACCTCGGCGGGATTTGAACTCAGAATGGCAAGGGCCATAACTCTATGCGTCAAAGCATGGTGTCTGACCCTCTACCAATACTGCCAATCCACTGCCCTTATAATTTTATAAGAATAATATATTTTTATAATCATTATATATAAGATTCCATGAATAATTATAATTGCAGACATCTGGGATCTCAGTTGGCTGAGCTTGAGAAAGTTATTAATAAAATGCTATTGGCAGAATTAAATAAATACATCACTGCTAAACTTAATCGACCAACGGATGACCCTCAACCTTTGTCAGATGATGTAAGTATTCAATACCTTGCCTTACTTTCTTTGTTTTTTTATTTTGTAATATGAGAAATATCTCCTACCATGTCATGTCCTTATTGCCATCTCATAGTGTTGGTTCTGTTGCTTTACTACATAATTACCTACCAACTGCCAACATGTAGCTATCACTGTCTCACCACCAACATGTAGCTATCACTGTCTCACTACCAACATGTAACCATCACTGTCTCACTACCAACATGTAGCTATCACTGTCTTACTCCCAACATGTAGCTTTCACTGTCTCACTACCAACATGTAGCTATCACTGTCTCACTACCAACATGTAGCTATCACTGTCTCACTACCAACATGTAGCTATCACTGTCTCACCACCAACATGTAGCTATCACTGTCTCACCACCAACATGTAGCTATCACTGTCTCACTACCAACATGTAGCTATCACTGTCTCACTACCAACATGTAGCTATCACTGTCTTACTCCCAACATGTAGCTTTCACTGTCTCACTACCAACATGTAGCTATCACTGTCTCACTACCAACATGTAGCTATCACTGTCTCACTACCAACATGTAACCATCACTGTCTCACTACCAACATGTAGCTATCACTGTCTCACCACCAACATGTAGCTATCACTGTCTCACCACCAACATGTAGCTATCACTGTCTTACTCCCAACATGTAGCTTTCACTGTCTCACTACCAACATGTAGCTATCACTGTCTCACTACCAACATGTAACCATCACTGTCTCACAACCAAGATGTAGCTATCACTGTCTCACTACCAACATGTAACCATCACTGTCTCACAACCAAGATGTAGCTACCACTGTCTCACTACCAACATGTAGCTATCACTGTCTCACTACCAACATGTAACCATCACTGTCTCACAACCAAGATGTAGCTACCACTGTCTCACTATTAACATGTAGCCATTGGGCTAGATATTTCTTATTATTTACCTGTAAAGTCAATGAAATAATAACATGTAACAGACATATTTCTTTTATTTCCTTATCTGTTTTCCAGGTGAAATTAGCTGCTATTGTCCTTGGAATGTTGCGAGAACATAACTTTGACTTTGTTGATGTGATACGAGAAGAATCTTTCAAAGCCCTCAAGGCTACAATAAAACAGGTAAATCCTCATTTTATTTTATATTTTGAAATCAAACCAACCAACGCTGCTCCTTCTCCTATGAGACACAAACAGCCATTTTAAAAATCTAGGATAAATTTAACCCTTTAGCATTTAAACCGGCCGTATCCGGCCAGAATTCTCTCACCTCTTTCAGTTCAAACTGGCTGTTCTCAAAATAAATAATATAAAAATCTCGTAGATTTGATATTATGTGAGGTAAAACCTTTACTGTGAAAATATAATTGTATATATAGAATAATGTAAATGCTAAAGAGTTAATGTAAATAGGACATTCCAGTATTGTCAAGGACATGAAAACCTCCCTGTAAAGTTGTTCGTGATATGAAGGGCATCCAGTCATAGAAATCTTGCCAAACAAGGGCTTTGGAGGACTCTTCAGTTTGTGTCAGGGACATGACAGCCTCCCTAGTGTTGGTGATCTACATGATAAACACACCCAGTATACACAGTAAAGTGGTTGGTGTTAGGAAGGGCGGGTTGGGATGACCCTCAGTTCTGTCAAAGGAATGACAACCTCCCCTGTGCATTCAATGGAACATGAGATCATACATTAGCGCACAGGTCCTTGGCTTGCCTAGGAGGTCAGTGGCTCAGCTACATTACTGATTTGGTCTATATAGACCCCTCCAACCCTTGCTAGCAGGGAAAGTGAACTTGAACCCTTTAGCATTTACATTACTCTATGTCTATCTTTCTATTTCATCTTTTCTTTCTCACTCTATTTTCTGATGAAGGATTATTGTCTGAAACGTAAAAGACTCTTTTCTTACTCTATCAGGTGTTAAACTAATATATTTCTTCATTGAACTGTATTGTTTGCTTTGTTATTTCTGTTCATATTTTGCATACACACACACACACAGATATATATGCACATATATATATATAAATTTGAATGACTTCTGTCCATCACACAATGTGTGTGTGTGTGTAAATGTATGTAAAAAAGGAAAGAAGAGGATGGCAAAACAGCAGCTGGCATTCCATTTGCTATGCTGTGTGTGTGTGTGTTTGTGTAAATGTGTGTGTATGTTTGTCTGAATGTGTGTGTGTTTGTGTGAATGTATTATCCGAGTGTGTATTTTTGTAAGTGTGTCTGTGTTTGCGTGTTTATATTTATACGAGCAAGACAACCAATCTTGCCTCACGTGGGACAATTCCCGTCTAAACCCATGCTAGCGTGGACGATAGACGTTAAACGATGATGATGATGATGATACATATAAATGTATACATATGTACATACATACACGCACACACATATACACATGCATCAGTGTATTGAAAACAATTCTAGTATATCTATATTTCTTTTGCTGTAGTCTGTGATAGAAGCTGTTGCCACAGCAGATGATATAGATACGGAGGGCAACGTTGGGTGGTAAGTATTTCAATAGTCTTTTCCTGGTTTCAGTCACTAGGCTGACCATCACTGTGATTTAGTCTATCATATCAACCACAGTCATTTTGTTCAAGTCAAGGGGAACTTATTTTATATCAACCTCTTTTATGTTGCATCCCCCTTCCCTCCCCTCTCCAATCCCCATGTGGTTTAGAGGTTTGGGTGTTAGACTTAGGGGTCATGATGTTGTGGGTTTGATTCCCTGACTGAGTTGTGTGTTGGGTTCTAGAGCAAAACTCTTCCTTTCACATGGCCCCTGTATATTTAGCTGAAAATGAGCAACAGCAATAGTTGGGGAAGGGGGTTTAACTCTGTGATAGACTGGCGTCCTGTCCTGGCGGTAGTCATGTTCTCTCAGTCACTTAATGTCATGGAAACCAAGATAAGAGTACCGGCCTAATATGCCACTGGATGGTCATCTTAAAACCTTACAAAGAGAGTGATGCTGGTAACGACATGTTTTCTTTATATTTTTTTCTGTTATTTATGAGTATGGAGGGATAGAATAATAAAGGGGAGGGGATGCTGGTAACGACATGTTTTCTGTATATTTTTTCTGTTATTTATGAGTATGGAGGGATAGAATAATAAAGGGGAGGGGATGCTGGTAACGGCATGTTTTATTCATTTTTTCCCTTTATTTCCTTCTAGCCTGGCAGATCAAATGCGACTTTTAAATTATAGCCAGTGGATACAAATGCTGAAAAATGTTTTCTACAATATTATGGTCATTGTCAACCGAGTATTGGTGAGTATATCATTTTATCTTCACCGATAAAAATATGATTTAATATGAAGTAGTGTTAAGGGCGATGGTTTGGTAGAATCAGCAATCACATGCTGGGCTGTCTTTCATTTTTCATCAATGGAGATGATGGGTTGTCCTGGCATGTGTTGTGAGGACCTGATTAAGGCTGGTATCAATGTTTGTAGAAGTGTATTGGCCTAGATGGAGCATATGTTGAAAAATAAACATCATAACTTCAACCGTTTTTTCCAACTGTCCTTTTTCCACAAACCTTTTGAAGCTTCCTTGTATGTTTGAGTTTAATGATGACGATGATTATATAAATACATTTTCTCCCTAATTTCCAGGCTTTTCACGGCGTGATATGTCATGTGGTCATGATAGCTGCTGGTCGCCATGGTAAGCCTCCATCATTAATCCAATCCAGTGAAGCTGAGTACGATGAAGAAAATAATGTCACAGCTGCAGCAACAGCAGAATATGAAGCTGTGCCAGAACTACTTCATGTTTCTGTGTGAGTATCTTGGCTTTTTCTCTCACAATCATGCACCTAGTACACTCTGTCAAATGTTACTGTTGGTGCAAATATGTTTTCTCTCATGATAAAAGCACCCAGTACACCCTGTAAACTGCTACTGTTGGTACTCCCACATTTTCTCTCACAATCATGCACCCAGTACACTCTGTAAAGTTTTACTATTGGTACTAACACATTTTCTCTTCACTATAAAATCACCCAGTACACCCTGTAAACTTTACTGTTGGTACTAACACTTTTTCTCATGATAAAAACGCCCAGTGCACCCTGTAAACTTTACTGTTGGTATTAACACTTTTTCTCTCATGATAAAAACACCCAGTGCAGCCTGTAAAGTGGTTGGTGTTAAGAAAGTCATCTAGCTGTAGAAAGCTTGCCAAACAAAGGGTGTTCCTGTTGCATATATACTGGTGGTACAAAGTACTACCAGTAAAATAACCCTTTGTCATAATGTTTTCCTATTTATTATTTTTGTAAGTAAATATGATAAATGTTTATAAAATCTTGTGATTAGGGTGGTACAGGACTTTTGCGCAACCCTGTATATCAATATTCGAGGGCAATTTTGCTTTTCATCCATTCCAGGTTGATAAAAATGTACCAGTCTCGTACTGGGGTCGATTCTTCCTCTATATCTCTTTCTTCTGTTCTCTCACTCTCTCTCTATCCTTCTCTGGATGAAGTCTGCTGTATTCAGACCTGGAGAGGAGAAGATGGGCTCTGCCAGAGTTTAAAAAAAATGCTCTAGAAACGCTGTGTTAATACAGTGCCCCTACGACTCAAGAGTCACAGGATCATGCATACCATGCAAGTATATGAATATTTGGCAGAATATGCTTTGCAGCATAGAATTGCGGCCCTTTACGCTCTGAGTTCAAATCCCCCGAGGTTAGCTTTGTCTTTCATCCTTATGGGATCAATAAAATAAGTACCAGTAATGCACTGGGGTTGATTTAATTGACTTTCCTTCTTCCTTCAAATACCTGGCCTTGTGCCTGTAGTAGAAATCATTCTTATCAATACTAGATGATGGCGATTTCGTCTTCTCCCTCTGTCACACACACACACTCTCTCTCTCTCTATCTATGTACATCTCTTTCACTTGGCACTCCCCCTCTCTTTTGTGGAGAACAATAATAATTCAAATTAATTGATATATATGTCTCATGAGAATACACAGTATATTTACAAAAATACACACCCACAGACATCCATTCACACAAACACACATACACACATATTGACACACAGCATAGCAAATAGAACACCAAACGCTGTTTTGCTATAGTTTTTTCATCATCCCCTTCCTTCCTTTTACACACACATACATTCACACAAACACACACACACATTGTGTAATGGCCGGACGGAAGTCACTCAAATTTATATATAGATAGATTATCATAATTATCATTGTCATCATCTCTATTTCAGCACCGAGGATGTAGATGTGATGATAACAGAGGAAGATTTCCAATCAATATTCCAGAACCTTCAAAAGATGTTGAATGCTGTTTGTGATCACGCACACGATCGCTGTGTAAAACTGATGGTCGCCAGAGCAAAAGTATGCAATTACATTCTTGAAACATTTTCTCAACGATATTTCCACTAGTAAAGATACTACAAACATTTGAATTAACAAACTACGTACAGCCACATTAGCAAGACATTCTTGAACATTTTTTACAACAATCTGTCCACTAGTAAAGATACTATAAACATTTGAATTAACAAACTACGTACAGCCACATTAGCAAGACATTCTTGAACATTTTTTTACAACAATCTGTCCACTAGTAAAGATACTATAAACATTTGAATTAACAAACTACGTACAGCCACATTAGCAAGACATTCTTGAACATTTTTTACAACAATCTGTCCACTAGTAAAGATACTATAAACATTTGAATTAACAAACTACGTACAGCCACATTAGCAAGACATTCTTGAACATTTTTTACAACAATCTGTCCACTAGTAAAGATACTATAAACATTTGAATTAACAAACTACGTACAGCCACATTAGCAAGACATTCTTGAACATTTTTTACAACAATCTGTCCACTAGTAAAGATACTATAAACATTTGAATTAACAAACTACGTACAGCCACATTAGCAAGACATTCTTGAACATTTTTTACAACAATCTGTCCACTAGTAAAGATACTATAAACATTTGAATTAACAAACTACGTACAGCCACATTAGCAAGACATTCTTGAACATTTTTTTACAACAATCTGTCCACTAGTAAAGATACTATAAATATTTGAATTAACAAACTTCATGAAACCACAGGAAGACTTTCTTGAAAAGTACAAAACAGCACTTTAACCCTTTAGTATTTACATTACTCTATATATACTATTGTATTTTCACAGTAAAGGCTTTACCTCACATAATTATCTCACATAGTATTGAATCTATGACATTTTGATATTATTTATTTTGAGAACAATACCTTAAAGTCAGTATGAGGGGCCAGTTTGAGCAGAAAGGGTGAGAGAATTCTGGCTGGATACAACTGATTTAAATGCTAAAGGGTTAAAGTCTTTACTCTAATACTGCAAATTTTCACAATGATATTTCTACAAGAAAAGATACTATAAACATTTGATACTATAAACATTTGATACTATAAACATTTGATACTATAAACATTTGATACTATAAACATTTGATACTATAAACATTTGAATTAACAAACCTGTTTTTAGATATTTTATGTTAAATCATTACAGGATGATGAGATAAATTTTCCCAATCTCTTTTTTGTTTTCCAGGATGGATTTTTAGAAAAATTAACATTGGGTGAATTTGTAACATTATCGCGAGAAGTGGAGAACTTTGTAAATGAGTGTATGAAGAAATGTGGACACCAAAGTACATCTTTACGAGGAAGTTTACAGAGTCAGGTTGGTGACATTAGATTCTTTTTTTTTCTTTCTTTCCCCATGCTGTGTGGTTAAGTAGTTCACCTTGCAACCATATGGCTCTGGGCTAATTCCCTCCCTATGGAACCCTGGGCACTATCCCCAGAAAAGAGAAAGAGAATCTCCACCAATCTTTATTATTCGTAAAATTTCATCCTCCAACAAATTATTATTTCAGTGGAAATAATTTTCTTTCTTTTAATATTTCAATTCCAATTCTAGGCAAACCGATTTGTTGAGCGATTCCATGAAGAGAGGAAAACGAAGTTGAGGTAAGTTGGACATATTAGGCACAAGGCCAGCAATTTTGGAAGAAAAGGAGAGTCGATTAAATCAACCCCAATACGTTACTAGTACTCGATAAAATAAAGTACCAGTAATGTACTGAGGTTGATTTAATTGACTTTTCCCTTTCCCTCAAAATTTTCCCTTTCACATTGCTCCAGTTTACTCAGCTGTAGAAATGAGATGATAGGGACTGTTGGAGTGCTTCTAATCTATTGTATTTCATTAATTTATTCATTGAACCTTGTTTAACCTTTAAATATATATCTAATATATATATATATAATATATATATATATATATATATATATATATATCTAATAATGTATGGGTTTGATGATAATAATGTCTATATTTTGTAGTTTGATTCTGGACAGTGAGAGATGGAAACAAACTGATGTACCTGGAGAGTTCCAGGAAATGGTGGACCACATTAATAAAATAGGTAATTTATTGAATCATCATGATAACCATCATTGTCACTACCACCACCATCACTACCACCACCACCAACACCATCATCATCACAACCAACACCAACACTATCATCACCATTAACACCAACATCACCACCACCACCACCAACACCACCAACACCATCATTATCACCACCACCACCACCACCATCACCACCACCAACACCACCAAAACCAACATCACCACCACCACCACCACCACCATCACCACCGCCACCATTATCACCACCACCACAACTGCCACCGCCATCACCTCATCTGCCACCACCACCACTGTTTGAAGGGCAGTTTACCATACAGAGAGTTGTGTTTGTCAGATTATTGGCTTGTTAACTCCAATGTTTGTAGTATCTTCACTACTGAACAGATCATTAGATATATCTAATGATTTGAAATATTTTATTTCCAGGAAAAATGCAGCTTCCAGAAAAAAGAATTGATTTAAGTAAGTTTGGGTTTACTATCAATCATTTTTCGTTTTTTTTTTCTGCCTCTCTCTCTCTCTCTCTCTCTCGCTCTCTCTTTCTTACATTATCCTCTCTCTCTCTCTTCTCTCAATCTTTCTACCATTACCTCTTTCTTCTTTCAGTTTCTCTCTTTGTCACTTCTCTCTGTCTCTCCTCCATTACGACCCTCTCTCTCTCTCTCTCTCTCTCTCTCAGAGGTCAGTAGCTCTGACTCTGTCTGTGATGACCCGTCTATCCCATGGTAGTATGGATGGAAAAGCAAGCATCAAAGGTCTATAAGTGTAATGTGTTCTCTTGAACCACTTAAGACAATAGCTCCAGCATGGAAAAGTGGACATTAGATGATGATGATCATCGTTTAAAGTCCATTTCCCATGCTAGCATAGGTTAGACGAGTTGTCCTGTTGTGAGACAAGTCAGGTCAGGTGACCATGTCTTGCTCATATAGAACTGATTTTGGCTTGGTTTCTATGGCTGGATGCCCTTCCTAACATCAATCACTATACAGTCTGGGCTGGGTGCGTTTTGTCATGTCACCAGCACTACCACTTTACAGTGTGGACTGGGGGCTTTTTGTCATAATACCAACACGACAACTTCATTCCAGCAGGTCTTGTCAGAAGCAACTGTTGCCAACAGATCTGGCTAAATACTCAAGTGAGACTAGCCGAGCTCATGGATGTTATTCGACCATCTTGCTCAAGGGTCTATCCTTGGGTCTCCTGCTGGTTGGTTTGTCCTCAAGTGAGACTAGCCGAGCTCATGGATGTTATTCGACCATCTTGCTCAAGGGTCTATCCTTGGGTCTCCTGCTGGTTGGTTTGTCCTCAAGTGAGACTAGCTGAGCTCATGGATGTTATTCGACCATCTTGCTCAAGGGTCTATCCTTGGGTCTCCTGCTGGTTGGTTTGTCCTCAAGTGAGACTAGCTGAGCTCATGGATGTTATCCGACTATCTTGCTCAAGGGTCTACCCTTGGGTCTCCTGCTGGTTGGTTTGGTTTTTCCCATAAAGTTTGTCCAGTGATTCCTTCCTAAGACATTCAAACGACAATGATGTCATATTTTATTAAGTTCTATTCATTTCTGTTCAATTTAGATAAGAAGCCTGGAGAATTCATCATCGTGAACAATGAAAAACACGCAGTAGTCGGGTAAGTGGTGTCTCTTTTCTCTGTTCTTGTTTCATTTATTGCATCTTCTGTGATGAAATTACTAAAAGATGTGATTATTATTGTGGTTGTTTGTCCCCAGGTCAGCCCTGATAATACAGTAGGTCTGTGGTCAAAGATGTTCCAACTGTGACCATTTTATATTCAGACATTGTGTATCTAGGACTACATTATCTAATGTATAGTATAGCAGTTAGTATTAGTCTGTTGTTTATTCCCAGATCTGCCTTGATGTTACAGTAGGCCTATTGTCAAAGATGTTCCACCTGTGACCATCCTATCGTTTATTCAGATATAGTGAATCTCGGACTATATCTAATTCAGTGGTTCCCAAAGTAAGTTCAGTTGGGGTCCTGTGAAAAAAGGTAAAGGAGTATATTTATATTACAACCATATAACAGTATTAGACTTTGGGGTTCCCCCAAAAGTTTCTGAACCAAAAAGGGTTCCACATTTGAAAAAGTTTGGTAAACCCTGATCTAATGTGTAGTATAGTAGTTAGTATTAGTGTGTTGTTTGTCCCAGGTCAGCCCTGATGATACAGTAAGTCTATGGTCAAATATGTTCCAATTGTGAACATCCTATTGTCTATTTAGACATAGTGTATCTAGGACTACGTTATTTAATGTATAGTATAGAAGTTAGTATTTGTAGCTATAGTTGTTGTTGGTTTTTAGACCTTGATCAGTTTAGATCCAGAAGATCTGTAACCATCCTGTCCTTTATTCCAGGGGTCTCAATCAAACATGGCCCACAAACTACTTTTCTATGTCCTGAGGCAGAAGAATTTTCATAATTAATATTTTCCTAAAATTTGGTAATTTCTCCCTCATCCCTTCCATACTCTTGCAATTTACCTGTGAGATACAATAAAAAAGGGAAGCAGAATTTATTAAAAGTAAAGTGTGGTTGGCATTAGAAAGGGCATCCAGCCATAGAAACCAAGCCAGAAACGGTTCTGTATGAGTAAGACATGGTCACCTGATCTGATTTGCCTCACAATGGGTCAACCCCATCTAATCCATGCTAGTGTAGAAAATGTACGTTAAACAGTGATGATGATGATGATGGAATTAAAGAAAATTTCTTCTTCTTTGCCCACTTATTTTTGAGAGGGTCATGGGGAAAGAGTCCTCAAACACTCCTTCCAGTGGGTCTTGTCAGAAGCAATGCCTCTTATTGATCCAGCTGGTCCCCAATAGGGATCAGCCGAGCTCATGGATGTTATCCATAAAGAAAATTTGAAGTGGAAAAATCTGTCCCCTTACATTTTGTACTAACATGTAGCCCACTTAACTATCATAAGCATATTCATTATAGTTCTTTGTCATCTCTTTTCTGAGATTCAGGAATTTAGGATCAGTTCTCATAGCCCCTTATATTTAGTTTTTCTCTCAGTTCATCCATCTTTGTCGTTCACACATCTATATATATGTATATATGTATTGTATGTTTTTACCTTTAATATAGCACTGTACTCATGTTGTTGAAAATGATGGTTGAGTACTGTGAATGTGTTGATGATATCCCTGCTGCTTCTCAGGACATAGTCACAAGGCTGATAGACTTGCTTAAGGTAGCTATACATAGCTTCTATATTTTTTTATCACATCCTGTTTCAGTTTTATTTAACCATTTTGGTAACAAACTGCCTGACATTGTCCCCTGATTCCATTATACAAATCTTTGTTTTTAAAATCTTTATATTTACCTAAAAACCTTCCATAATAATTTTATGTAAGAACCTTTGTTAAGTTATGTTCCAAACACTAAATAATATGGAATTTAGTTATATTACTAAATATCTTCAAATTTTGATTTCAAAATTATTTGAAACTCGTCAGAAATAAAGTAATGAAAGTGTTAATTTAAAAACCTTCCATCATAATTTTATCTAAGAACCTCTGTTAAGTTATGTTCCAAACACCAGCTTTATAATGTTGTTTTGTTTTTATTCTTCAGACTTTCAATTCACGGACCTGCCAATTGGTGCTGGGGGCTGGAGCACTTCAGTTAGTTGGTCTGAAAACAATTTCCACCAAAAATTTAGGTGAGTAATTAATATCATCATCATCATCATCGTTTTAACATCCACTTTCCCTGCTAGAAAGGGTTGGATGGGTCAACATAAATCATGTCTGTACTGAAGCGGGGCTACTGACCTCCCAGAAGGGCTGAGGAGTCTGCATCTTGCTTTCATATGGTTTCATGTTCTATCAGTGCACAGAGGAAGTTGTCATATCTATGTCACATCTGAAGAGTCCTCCCAACCGGCAAGTTTTCTACAGCTAGATGCCCTTCCCAACACCGTCCACTTTACAGAGTGTACTGGGTGTTTTTATCATGTAGATCACCAACAGTAGGTAGGTTGTTATGTCTTTGACACAAAGTTAGGGTACTTCCAACCCTTTGTTTGGCAGGCTTTCTATGGCTGGATGCCCTTCCTATCTATACACATACACACATATATATGCATGTGTATATATACACATACACGCATATATATGCATGTATATATATATGTGTACACACATATGAAACATTGACTAGATTTGCTCAATTGCACCTAGTGCAGTTGTTAACTACTGCACATAGTACAAACTTAACTGGCTTGGATTAATTAATAGTAGCACTAACTTAGCGTGGTTAATGGATATTAGCCCTTTACCATTTGCATTACTCTATATTTACTATTGTATTTTATCTTACATAATTATCTCACATAATATCGAAGTTATGAGATTTTTTTGATATAATTTATTTTGAGAACAATACCTTAACATTGATATGAGCGGCTGATTACAGCTGGTTTGAACTGAAAGAGGTGAGAGAATTTTGGCCAGATATGGCCAGTTTAATGCTAAAGGGTTAAACTCTGTTGATACTATGTGTTTATGTGTAATAAACACATAGTCTTGCTATTATGAGCGAGACTAAGGGAAGATAGTGGTTATAGTTATGTATCATCATCATCATCATTGTTTTTATGTCTGTTGTTCCACATTTGCATGGGTTGGACAGGTCCTTCTCAGTACAGCATCTCTTCACTTTTTGCATTCCTTTGTCATCTCCTCTGTGAGCTTTGGTGATCTGACATCAGCTCTCACCACTTCCATCCTGGTCTTCCTTGGATTTCCTCTACTGCAGCTTCCTTCCACTGCGATTACTTGGCACCTCTTCACCTAGCGATCATCATCCATATACATCACATGTCCATACCAGCACAGTTTCCTTCCTCTCCTGTACACTACTTCTGATTCCTCTTATACCCAGGTCTTCCTCTCCTCTACGCTCCACATCTGATTCCTCTTATACCCAGTTTTTCCTCATTTCATCCACATGTCCATACCAGAGCAGTCTCCTCTCCTGCACACACCACTACTGATTTCTTTTATACCCAATTTCTCCCTCAGTTCATCAACATGACCATATCAGAGCAGTCTCCTCTCCTGTACACACCACATCTCATTCTTCTTATACCCAGTTTCTCTCTCAGTTCATCCACATGTCGATATCAGAGCAGTCTCCTTTCCTTACACCCAGTTTCTCCCTCAGTTCATCCACATGTCCATACCAGAGATGTCTCCTTTCCTTACACCCTGTTTCTCTCCCAGTTAATCTATACTTATGGTTTATATTCTCTATTTTCAGCTCTTGCTTCTCGATGTCTACAACTGATTGTCCATTATGTACCATATGTGAAAAAACATTTCAAACCCAAATTATATGATAAGAAACACATGTTGAAGCACCTGGACCAGATAACAAAGGTATGGAGAAGGTTATGTTGGATTTTATCTGTCAACACTATACATATATGTATATTATCATCATCACCATTTAACGTCTATGTTTCCATGCTAGCATGGGTTAGATGAGTTATCCTGTTGTGAGCAATGCCAGGTCAGGTGACCATGACTTGCTCATGGCTTCTACAACTGGATGCCCTTCCTAGTGCCAACCTCATTTACAGTGAGTACTGGGCGCTTTTTGTTGAGTCACCACCACGACCACTTTACAGTGAGTACTGGGCGCTTTTTGTTGAGTCACCACCACGACCACTTTACAGTGAGTACTGGGTGCTTTTTGTCGTGACACCACCACGACCACTTTACAGTGAGTACTGGGCGCTTTTTGTCGTGACACCACCACGACCACTTTACAGTGAGTACTGGGCGCTTTTTGTTGAGTCACCACCACGACCACTTTACAGTGAGTACTGGGTGCTTTTTGTCGTGACACCACCACGACCACTTTACAGTGAGTACTGGGTGCTTTTTGTCGTGACACCACCACGACCACTTTACAGTGAGTACTGGGCGCTTTTTGTCGTGACACCACCACGACCACTTTACAGTGAGTACTGGGTGCTTTTTGTTGTGACACCACCACGACCACTTTACAGTG
Source organism: Eledone cirrhosa (assembly GCA_964016885.1). Classification (NCBI taxonomy): domain Eukaryota; kingdom Metazoa; phylum Mollusca; class Cephalopoda; order Octopoda; family Eledonidae; genus Eledone; species Eledone cirrhosa. Next base: position 3,354,837 of record OZ024762.1, read on the forward strand.
AGTACTGGGTGCTTTTTGTCGTGACACCACCACGACCACTTTACAGTGAGTACTGGGTGCTTTTTGTCGTGACACCACCACGACCACTTTACAGTGAGTACTGGGTGCTTTTTGTCGTGACACCACCACGACCACTTTACAGTGAGTACTGGGTGCTTTTTGTCGTGACACCACCACGACCACTTTACAGTGTGGACCGGAGGCTTCACTGGATGTATACTTCCGCTTGTCCTCATGTATGGGAGTGCGTGAGTGAGGTGGGGTGGTGCATACTATATATAAGCTTCAGTCTCGACATGCGCGTTGGGGAAGCCTGGTTTTCTGTAATACTGTAATACTGCATAACACCAGACAACAATATATATATATATATGATCATCATCATCATATATACGTAAATAAGACTATTATTGCTCCAATCTGTCTACTCACCTTCATCCAATATCCTATACAGACTTGCCAACCTCTAAAAACCTAAATGGGTAGTTCCATGAAAAAAGGGCCTGAAAATGGGGAGAAATGAGGCAAAATGGGGGAGATTTTACACAAAGCTTTCACAAGAGAAGACATCTCTCACCCACTTCAAAGGCTATTACAAATCTTGCTGTTGGACGGGGAGAGTTTACAGGTCTGCCTATACTGAACACCAACCTGTACCCATGAATCCTGCCAAACAAACCGTATTCACTCTCTAAATTCTTTAAATCAATGGTAAGGCTGCTGGACCATCGGGGATAGTTGTTGAGATGATGTAGGCACTAAACTGGTTGCACGCATCATCAATCAGGCTATATATGGTGGTGTCATATCCAAAGACTGGTGCAGCAGTATTCTCATAAATTGCTACAAAGGTAAAGGGGATGCTCTGGATCAATTTTAGGGGTATAAAACTGATGGATTAGTTTATGAAAGTGGCAGAAAGGATATTAGCGCAACTAATTAGAGAAAGGGTCAAACTAGATGAGATGCAGTTTGGTTTGTGCCTGGGAAAAGTACAACATGTCCTCTTCTTGGTGAGACAGTTACAAGAGAGGTTCTTAGAGAAAAATAAGCCACTATACTTAGCCTTTGTTGACCTAGAGAAGGCCTTTGATAGGGTACCACCCTTGCAAGCAGGGAAAAGTGGATGTAAAATGATGATGATGATGATGATGATATGCAGAGCACTTATTCTACCGAATTCGACTTAACATAACTGGACCTTAATAGCTAACAAATGGAGAAGACAGATGTTATGAAGCTGCAGCTGTCATAATATGTAGTTTCTTTATAATAAGACCAAAGCGACTACAACCCCATTACGTGATAGGCCATGCTCCACCCTCTCTCGTATACCATTGACCATAAGCCCTCAAAGAATCCACTTAGATTACAGGATGCTGCACATTAGGAAGTCTAGTTCTCACAACATAACATTAAAATCAAATTAATTATCAAGAAGATACACAGGCTATTAATTATCAGCATACTGCAAGCGACTAAATGAGCCATATGAGTAATCTCCCCTTAATAGATACTGCAGTCTCAAGGGAAACAACTCATAAAAATTACTAGCTTACTAAAGATTAAAGAAATAAGTGAAATGAATACAAGATGAAGGACACAAGAAGTCTAGTTCTTATATCCAAAGTCTGTAAGCCTGGAGGCTCATTAGGCTAGTGCTTAAGCTGGTTTCATGGCGGGAAGTGACTGAAAGTACAAGACTCTCCACTGGATAGGACGCCACTCCATTGCGGGGTCAAACTCCAAGTTATTGCTGGTACTCATTTTCAGTTGAGTAAACTGGAGCAACGTGAAATGAAGTGTTTTGTTGAAGAACATATACCGCCTCCATTCTGATATATATTGTTTTTTTTTTTCAATTTATTTTCAAGGATTATACAGACCATATTGATGAAATCTCAAATAAATTAGTTGCAATTATGGATGCTTCAACAGAAATCTATATTTTAAAGGTTGGTATCACTGGATGTTCTTTGTAAATTGAAGCTACATTAACAAAGCATTTTTGTATAGTGTAAGAATGAAAAACAAAAAAGAAGAAAAACCACTTCGACTGCTTCATATTAATGTGGATGTTTGTGTGTGTCTATGTATATGTGTATATATATATATATATATATATATATATATATATATATATATATATAGGAACGAGTAGGACCCCGACAGCTGAGCTCAAGCCGTTTCGACGGCTAATTCTGGACTCCAGAATTAGCCGTCGAAACGGCTTGAGCTCAGCTGTCGGGGTCCTACTCATTCCTATTACCCACTCTACTACCCTAAGTATTGAGTACTTTGGTCCGTTATGGTCCACCTGGTTCCTTACCACATTTCCTTTGTTATATATATATATATATATATATATATATATATATATATATATATATATATATCATCATCATCATCATCATCATCATCGTTTAACGTCTATCTTCCACGCTAGCATGGGTTAGACGGGAATTGTCTCACTTGAGGCAAGATTGGTCGGGTGACTGTGACTCGCTCGTATAGGACTGTCTGGCAGGTTTTCTACGGCTGGATGCCCTTCCTAACACCAACCATGTTTACAGTGTGGACTGGGAGGTTTTTACCGTGTTACCTACACCTAGCGAACGAGATCTGGGATCTTGTCAATTATTTAAATACAAAAAAAAAATGTTAGGGAGCACAATTATCTGAGAGATTTTTGGCAATTTTATAAATGTTGTTACTGTTGCATATTTTCCAGTGGGATGCTAAGCCTCCGATGCCGTCGCAGCACTTCAGAAATATTTGTAAACAGATGAGCAAGTTTCATGAAGTTACTATTGATGTTCTACCCCAACACCAAGTCAAGGTATGTGGTTATTTGTTATTACAACAATAAACGGCTGTTGGATTGACAGTAGAATTGGTAGAGCGTCGGACAAGATGCTTTTTGTGGCACATAGTTACGGCCCCTTACGTTTCTACATTCAAATCAGTTGTGTCAAAGACATGACAACCTCTCTAGTGCTGGTGCCATGATAAAATTCACCCAGTAGAACGTGGAACTATATGTAAGCTAGATGCAAACCCCTGGCCTGTCTTTTAGGTCAGTGGCTCTGTTTCAGAACTGACTTTGTCTGTAAACACCCGTCCAACCCTTGTTAGCAGGGAAAGTGGGCATTAAATGATGATGATATAACCATATTATATTAGCATTTAACCGACTGTTTCTGGCCAGAATTCTCTCACCCTTTCTGTTTAAACTGGCCGTAGTTGGACACTCATACTGATGTTAAGGTTTTGTTCTTAAAATAAATAATAAAATGTGGTAGATTTGATATTATGTGAGATAATTATGAGATAAAGCCTTTACCATGAAAATACAATAGTAAATATAGAGTAATGTTAATCGACTTCCCCCTCTCAAAACGATTGGCCACATGCCTAAATTAGAAACCATTATATTGTTTGTTTTCCTGCTTCTCAGTGATTCTTATGGCTTTCTCTTCCAGAATATATTTGAAAGAATTCACAAAAACTTTGTGAATGTTTTACGGCATCAATTGCAGACCCTGAATATAATGAATGACGGAGGACCTCAGAACGGGTATGTTAAATATTATATTACACCATGTACCCAGGTAAGGGTAGGGGTACAGCATGGGTTTATTACACCATGTACCCAGGTAAGGATAGGTAAACGATGGGTATATTATATTACATCATGTACCCAGTTTAGAATAGGTATACCATGGGTATATTACATCATGTACCCAGTTTAGAATATGGGTAACCCGTAGGTATATTATATTATGTACCCAGTTTGGAATAAGAGTATACTGTGGTTATATTATATTACATCATGTCCCTAGATAAGGATAGATACAGTTTGGGTATATTCCACCCTGTACCTAGTTTAGAGACACCGAATGTTAGAAGGTTGGGTAGAATGGTTAGCAGCATTCATTCCAGCTCCCTTCACTCTCAGAGTTCAATTCCCACCCCATGGAGGTTAACTTTGGCTTTTGACTTTTTGAGGTTGATAAAAAAGTAGTAGTCAAACACTATTAGAGAGCAAACGATTTCTCATATATATATATATATATATATATATATATATATATATATATATATATAAATATATATATATAAATATAAACGATTTCTCATATATATATATATATATATAAATATAAACGATTCTCATATATATATATATATATATATATATATATATATAAATATAAAGAAACAGTCAGCAAGGTTAGAATTAACAACGAATATAGTGAAGAGTTTAGCGTAAAAGTTGGCGTCCATCAGGGCTCTGTTCTCAGTCCACTACTATTTATTATTGCCCTTCAGGCTATAACAGAGGAGTTCAAGACAGGCTGCCCATGGGAACTCCTATACGCAGACGACCTGACACTCATAGCGGAATCAATGGCCGAGCTAGAGAAGAAATTCCAAACATGGAAGCACGGCCTAGAGTCAAAAGGACTTAAAATTAACCTGGCTAAGACCAAAGTGCTAGTTTGTAGGAAAGAAAACAAGGCGGCGGTCCCTTCTGGGAAATGGTCGTGCTCGGTGTGTAGGAAAGGCGTAGGTAGAAACTCCATTTTATGTCCTAAATGCAAAGTATGGGTGCATAAAAGATGTAGTGGGATCACAGGTAAGCTAACTAAGAACATAGATTTTACATGTGGCCGGTGCTCTGGTGCAATAAGTAGCAGCAAGTGCCCACAAACTACTAGCTCTTTCAATTGCGCAGAGGGTTCTATAGAAATAGTGGACAGCTTCCGTTACCTGGGCGATAAAATCAGCAGTGGGGGAGGGTGCTCTGAAAGTACTGTAGCTAGAGTCAGAACTGGTTGGAAAAAGTTCAGAGAGCTTATACCACTATTAGCTGCTAAAGGGTTCTCACTAAAAATGAAAGGCAGGTTGTACGATGCCTGCATACGAACAGCAATGCTGCATGGCAGTGAGACCTGGGCATTGTGTGCAGAGGATATACGCAGACTAGAGAGGAACGAAGCTTGCATGCTCCGCTGGATGTGTAACAGTAATATACGTGAACGGCAAAGCATAAACGAACTAAGGAAAAAATTAGAGATAAGAGGGATCAGATGTTGTTTACTCGAGAGAAGGCTACGTTGGTATGGACACGTGATGCGCATGAAAGTCGATAGCTGTATAACAAAGTGCAGGGCAATAAAGATAGACGGTAGTCACGGAATAGGCAGACCTAGAAAAACCTGGGACGAGCTGATAAACTCCGACATCACACACTTACACCTCTCCAAGACAATGTCACTGGACCGAGACCTTTGGCGGTACTCAGTAACAGAGAAGACCCGCCTTACCTAAATATATAGTAAAACCTACTCCAGCCAGTAGGCATCTCTAACAAAATACACCCCGTCCCACCACCCCCACCCCCACCCGATCCACACCACCCCGTTCTATGTAAAGTTATGTTGGTGCCGCGCCTTCGAGGCCGAAACAAATGAGATCGTGTAGGTGTCACGACAAAAAAACACACAGTCCACGCTGTAATGTGGCCGTGTAGGCAACACGGTAAAAACCTCCCAGACCCACACTGTAAATGTGGTTGGTGTTAGGAAGGGCATCCAACTGTAGAAAACCTGCCAGACAGTCCTATGCGAGCAAGACAATCACTCTTGCCTCAAGTGGGACTACCCCCGTCCAAACCCATGCAAGCGTGGAACACGGACGTTAAACGTTGATGATGATGATGATGATGATGATGAAATATATATATAAAAGAAAATTTCGCTCTACATGGAACACAATAAATGTAATCTGAGTTTTTCGAATATTAATAATAACATTCGATTCGTTTGCAATTATGCAAACAAGCCTCAATTTTATAACCATGTCAGTAGAATGAACACTTCATTCTTGTTCTTGTGTTGGCATGCCAACAGAACTGCAGACACTAATGTTTCTGGGTATCACCCTTCATCAGTACAGCTCACTGTTCACCTACCAAACTGTCGGGGCTAGTGAAAATATATGGTATTTTCAAAAATACACAGTGACTGATCGGCCTGATTTGCATATTAGCAGACCCACTGATCAACCAGATTTGCATATCAGCAGACTAGCCTGCCTATATATATATATATATATATATATATAGTTATATAGTTCAAAATACAGACAAACATAGATACAATAACAATAGCCATATTAGTTTCATGGTTGAAAGAAAAAAGAAAGTTTAATGTATCGGACATTAGTCCTTCATCAGTAGTAGAGGAAATAAAAAAGTGAGGTTCACGTGTGTGTGTGTCTGTGTGTGTTAGTAATTAATTGATCTCCAAATGAATCTGTTGCAGGTTGGTCAACGCTGATATAAACTTCTATGAAACCAACATGAAGCTTCTTAAAGGTGTTGACACCACTATCATCACGAACTTGCATACTGTTTGGACCAGGGAACCAGGATAGATGGCCATCACCTCTGAAGAAGTAAATCTCCTGGTTTCTAAAATAAATGGATTTCATTAACGACTTCTTTTATTTAATATTTAAAACCGAAAAAAAAACTCAAACAAACAAAACAAAAATTAATTGAAATACTCACACAAATGTTTTTGTTATTTCTTTATTCATTTGTTTATTTTTTTCTGTTTATAAAAAAAAAAGGTTATTTTACTATGTTTAAACTATGTGTTATATATATATATATATATATATGTATATATAGTCAGACTGAATAACTCTGATATTGAACTTTAGTGATGAAAAAGTACCCAGTCTAATCTGCCGGTCAGTTTGTCATTTTAATGTCACAGTAATAAATACCCAGTCTACTTTGCCTTTCAGTGGGTCGTTTTGGGGTCATGATAAAAAGTACCCAGTCTAACCTACCTGTCAGTCGGTTGTTTTGGTGCCACAATATAAAGTACCCAGTCTAACCTTTCAGTGGGTCGTTTTGGTGCCACAATAGAAAGTACCCAGTCTAACCTACCTGTCAGTTGGTCGTTTTGGTGCCACAATAGAAAGTACTCAGTCTAAGCTGAGTTGGTTGTTTTGGTGCCACAATAGAAAGTACTCAGTCTAAGCTGAGTTGGTTGTTTTGGTGCCACAATAGAAAGTACTCAGTCTAACCTGTCAGTTGGTCGTTTTGGGGTCATGATAAAAAGTACCCAGTCTAAGCTGAGTTGGTCATTCTGGTGCCACAATATAAAGTACTCAGTCTAAGCTGTCAGTTGGTCATTCTGGTGCCACAATAGAAAGTACTCAGTCTAACCTGTCAGTTGGTCGTTTTGGGGTCATGATAAAAAGTACCCAGTCTAAGCTGAGTTGGTCATTCTGGTGCCACAATATAAAGTACTCAGTCTAAGCTGTCAGTTGGTCATTCTGGTGCCACAATAGAAAGTACTCAGTCTAACCTGTCAGTTGGTCGTTTTGGGGTCATGATAAAAAGTACCCAGTCTAAGCTGAGTTGGTCATTCTGGTGCCACAATATAAAGTACTCAGTCTAAGCTGAGTTGGTTGTTTTGGTGCCACAATAGAAAGTACTCAGTCTAAGCTGTCAGTTGGTCATTCTGGTGCCACAATATAAAGTACTCAGTCTAAGCTGTCAGTTGGTCATTCTGGTGCCACAATATAAAGTACTCAGTCTAACCTGTCAGTTGGTCGTTTTGGTGCCACAATAGAAAGTACTCAGTCTAAGCTGAGTTGGTTGTTTTGGTGCCACAATATAAAGTACTCAGTCTAAGCTGAGTTGGTTGTTTTGGTGCCATGATTACAAACATCCAGTCCATGCTGAATTTATTAAAAGTGAAATATGATTGGCATTAGGAACGTCATCCAGTCATAAAAATCAAGCCAGAAACAGTTCTGTATTCAGGTCACTTGATCTGACTTGTCTCACAACAGGACAACTTGTCTAATCCATACTAGCCAGGAATATGGACATTAAATGGTGGTGGTGGTGATGATGATGACATGCTGCTTGGCTCTCCCTCTCTCTCTCTATATATAGAAGAGGGCAACGTCATAACTTTCTGTCTATCTACCTCTTTGTATCACCTCAAAAACACGGCAATCCATTTTCTCTCTCTACCTATGTACATATCTCTCACGTGGTGCTGCCCTCTCTATATAAAGTGAGTGCGACAGACAGACAGACAGAAAACGCTCTTATATATTTATAAACAGTGTGTGAAAGTCCCAAATCAAGGTTATTCAGTGTGACTATATTTTGAATAATACCGTAAGTTATGTTTCTTCATAAACATTGTATGGACTTCTCAGTTATTTAAAAATTGTATAATATTGTCATAATGCTTTTGAATCTGCTTCTAAACTTTATTTGTGTGTGCGTATATATATTATATATATATATATATATATATATATATATGTGCGTGTGTGTGTGTAGATGTATATATGTATGTGAGTAAATAAGTGTGTGTGTGTATATATATGTGTATATGTGTATGTATATATATATATATACATGTGTATGTGTGTATATAATATATGTACTTTTATTTATTTGTTTTGCAATACACTTGATATATTTAGTGATGGTCATGTTGCCAACAAAAACACAAGCAGTATTTGAAGAGGCCACAAAATGTGTGATGAAAGAACTTTTGATGAACTAACAAATAACTCATAAGGGGGTCACTCTTAACACACTTAACGAAGCCTTTTTTCTTTTTATTAGTATGTAATGAAGGAGAGAAGAGCTGTACCCATAACTCTCTTTGGGGCCTCTGAGATTAGTGTTAGTGAAGAAAGGAAAGAAGGAAGGAGGGAGAGAGAGGAGAGGGACCCTTAAACTGAAGACTACAATCATCATTCATGCACATCACATGTCCATATCAATGCAGTCATCTCATAAATATATATGTATGCATTGCCCAGATGGTTCTATAGAAATAGTAGAGACTTTCCGTTACCTGGGTGACGAAATCAGCAGTGGTGGAGGGTGTTCTGAAAGTACAGTAGCCAGAGTCAGAACAGGATGGAAAAAGTTCAGAGAGCTTATACCGCTGTTGGCCACAAAAGGTTTCTCTCTAAAAATGAAAGGCAGATTGTATGATGCCTGCATACGAACAGCAATGCTACATGGCAGTGAGACATGGGCATTACGTGCAGAGGACCTGCGCAGACTGGAAAGGAACGAAGCATGCATGCTCCGTTGGGTGTGTAATAGTAATATATGTGAACAGCAAAGCATAAATGAACTAAGTGAGAAATTAGGAATAAGAGGGATCAGATGCTGTTTACTTGAGAGAAGACTACGTTGGTATGGTCACGTGATGCGCATGAAAGATGACAGCTGTATAAAAAAGTGCAGGGCGATCAAAATTGATGGTAGTTACGGAGTAGGTAGACCCAGAAAAACATGGGACGATCTGATAAATTCCGACCTTACACACTTACACCTCTCTAAGACAATGTCACTGGACCAAGATCTTTGGCGCTATGCAGTAATACAGAAGACCTGCCTTGCCTATGTACAAAGCGAAACCTACTATCAGTAGGCACTTCTTAACCAAATATACACCCAATCCACTACCCCTACCCTATTCTCCCACTCCCACCAACACCACCCTCTCTCCGTAAAAGTTGGTACCACAACATCCAGTCCAAATAAATGAGATTGAGATCGTGTAGGTGTCACGATAAAACACACAGTCCACGCTGTAATGTGGTCTGTAGGTAACACGGTAAAAAGTTCCCAGTTCCACACTGTAAATGTGGTTGGTGTTAGGAAGGGCATCCAGCCATAGCGAACCTGCCAGAAACAGTTCTGTATGAGCAAGACACAGTCTCCCGACTAATCTCGCCTCAAGTGGGACAAAATTATGTGAAATAATTATGTGAGACAAAGCCTTTACAGTGAAAATACAATAGTAAATACAGAGTAAAGTTAATGCTAAAGGGTTAAGAAAAATGCTGCGTTTTAATAAAACATTTATTCATTATAATTATTTCTATGGCGACCCATATGCTATAGAAATAATTATAATGAATAAACGTTTTGTGTAAACGCAGCATTTTTCTTAACCCTTTAGCATTTACTTTACTCTGTATTTACTATTGTATTTTCACTGTAAAGGCTTTATTTTACATAATTATCTCACAAAATAATGAATCTATGAGATTTTGATATTATTTATTTTGAGAGCAATACCTTAACATCAGTATGGCTAGTTACGGCAGTTTGAACAGAAAGAGATGAGAGAATTCTGGCTGGGTACAGCTGGTTTAAATGTTAAAGGGTTAATGTTATTCTTATATATATATATATATATATATATATATAAATCGGCACACAAGCCAAAATTGCTTGCTGCCACGGTCGGAATTTTACATCTCTCTCTCTTTTTCTATATATATGTATGTGTATGTGTGTATATATATATATGTGTGTGTGTGTATACTTACACATACTATATGTGAAAGGTAAACAGAAATAGTTTAATGCTTGAAATAGCAGGAAGAGGTTCTTAACATTTCGGACACTAGTCTTTCATCAGAAGAAAGAATGAGAAATTAGAAAGATTGAGGAGACGGGCAGGGCAGAATACATATACATACATATATATACATACATACACACACACACACACATATATATAGATATATAGTATGTGTGTCTTCTCTTCATAGAACAAAACTTCAGAGGGTAACGATCATCACCAGGTAGGCATTTTTATTTCCTGTTTTGAAAACTAAAGGAAGAAACCCATACAACATATGAAGTTAAATTCCCTCATGTTTTCTGTTAAATTTCTCACCCCAGGCAGTTATCACTGTATCTATTTATGATATATACACAAATATAAGCTGACCCCCTCCACTTATTTTATGTTTGAGAAATAGCCAAAAATTGAAACCCCCCCATTTTAAGGTACCCAGCCCACACTGTACAGTGGTCATGCAGGAGTCATGACAAAAAGCACCCAGCCCACTGTAAAGTGGTCGTGCAGGAGTCATGACAAAAAGCACCCAGCCCACAGTAAAGTGGTCGTGCAGGAGTCATGACAAAAAGCACCTAACACACGTTCTAAATGTGGTAGGTGTTAGGAAGAGCATCCAACCATAGAAATCTAGCCAGAAACAGTTCTATATGAGCAAGACACGGTCACCTGACCCAACTTGCCTCAAAAGGGACAACCTGTCTAACCCATGCTAGCGGGGAAGGTGGACATTAAATGATGATGATTCTTTGGCTTATATTTGTGTATATATAGTGTATATCTATCTTAACTCTTTTGGTACCAAACCACGTGGAATTGGTCATGGTTCTATGATACTGAACTGTTTGTTCTAAAGTGTTTATATATATCTTTAAAAAAAACCTTCCATCATAATTCTATGTAACCTTTACTAAGTTATGTTCAAACATTGCTGGTTCTACAATACAAAGCTGTTAGTTCTAATGTGTTTATATTTATTTAAAAAAACCTTCCATCATAATTCTATGTAAGAATATTTAAGTTATGTTCCAAACACTGCTGGTTCTATGATACAAAGCTGCTTGTTTTTAAGTATTTATGTTTATCTAAAAAAAAACCTGCCATCATAATTTTATGTAAGAACCTTTGTTATGTTCCAAACATCAGCTTTACAATGTGGTAGTTAATGTCAGTAAAGCCTTCAAATTATTGATTATTTTAGAAATTGTCTGAAAAACATCCTCAGTGTCATTCATTAGAAATATGGTAACAAAAGGATTAAAATATATATATACATCTAGCCCTTGGGTGAAGAAATTGAAACCTTTATGTTAATTTAATTAACACCTCACTTACATTTTTAACTTTGTTCCTATGTTAAAAATCTTTTATTCATAGTTGTATAAAAATATAATACTATAATGCTTTCAGAAGGAAAACACGTAATATATGCAAATATAAACGCATAATAAAGAGGTAAACAAAACAAAAGAAGAAGAAAAAAAGCGGGTGATGGCGAGGCTAAGGTGCTGAAACAACCAGGCACCCTCATGGCTATCACCTGACACCTCACTAAGGCGAGGCTAAGGTACTGAAACAACCAGGCACCCTCATGGGTATCACCTGACACCTCAGTAAGGTGAGCCACCAGTGAAGGCAACAACTTCGCTGTCAGCGGCCCAACTCCACCAAATGTCTCAAACGTCACAGGCTGGAAAAAATAATTACTGGATAAATCCAGGTATTTCCGAATTATCCGTTCGGCAACAGAATCATTCTCCTCATTCAGCAATCTTTCATAATGACTCTTCCACTCCGGTTTCTTTTCAGTGCCTTTGTCATCTTGGACACATTTCTCACTAATGACATCACAATGTTTACCTAGAAAGTTCCCCTCTGACACGCAAGACCAGGCAAAGTTGTTTGTAGAAGACCAGCAGTTGCCCATACATACCTGTCTCCCATATCTTGGACACATTTCTCACCAATGACATCACAATTTTCTCTAATGCACTGCCTCACAAACCTTACGATCCAGCACTGTGACCACTACACCACAGACCTTCAATAAATCGGTACATATGTTATAAGGTGCCTTATTTTAAAAGAGTGGTGGTTTGGCAATAGAATCAGTGGAGCATCGGACAACATGCTTTGCAGCATAGAGTTATAGCCCTTTACGTTTTCAGTTCTAATCCTACTGAGGTTAACTTTATTTTTCATCCTTACGGGGTTGATAAAATAAAGTAGCAGTAATGCACTGGGGTCGATTTAATCAACTTTCCCCACCCCAAAATTGTTGGCCCTGTGTCTAAATCAGAAACCATTATTCTAAGCGTACTAAAACCTATTAACTATGTGTATTATTATTTTTACTTTGTGAAAAATGATAAAAAAAATATTTACGAGGAAAAGAAAAAAATGTCATCTTTCAAAAATAATCTAGAATCATTTTTCATGTTGAAATTATTCATAAGCGTACATATAGCCATGTATATTTGTAAATAAGACCTTTATTGTTCCAATCAGTTCACAAATACTCACCAAACACCAACCTGCACTCATGACTCCTTCCAAACTGAACCATACTTCTTCGCCCACTCATTCCAGGGAGGGTCGTGGGAGCAGAGTCTTCAAACTCTCATTCCAGGGGGTCCTGTCAGAAGCAACCGTCTCCAACTGATCCAGCTGGATCCCCAAGCAAGACCAGCCAAGCTCATAGATGTTATCCAACCATCTTGCTCAGGGTCTACCCTGGGGTCTCCTGCAGTTTGGTTTGGTTTTGCCTGTAAAATCTGTCCAGCGATTCTTTCCTGAGACATTTTAACCACATGCTCATAGTATTGGAGTTGTGATCTCTCAATTCGTAAAAGTAGTGACTCTACCTGGAGTGACGCTCCAGTGATTCTTTCCTGAGACATTTTAACCACATGCTCATAGTATTGGAGTTGTGATCTCTCAATTCGTAAAAGTAGTGACTCTACCTGGAGTGACGCTCCAGCGATTCTTTCCTGAGACATTTTAACCACATGCCCATAGTATCGGAGTTGTGATCTCTCAATTCGTAAAAGTAGTGACTCTACCTGGAGTGACGCTCCAGTGATTCTTTCCTGAGACACTCTAACCACATGCCCATAGTATTGGAGTTGTGATCTCTCAATTCAGAGAAGTAGTGGCTTTTAAAATTTGGCAAATCCAACGTAGACCACCCATCCTCTCAAACTGGGCATACATACCTGGACCTCAACAGCCACATAATAGGGAACACAGACATTATCAAGCTGCAGCTGTTATATTATCTAGTTTGAAATAATGAAAATTATTGTGTACAGTGCTCAGGTGCACTACAACTCATCAAAGGTGCATGTATAGTACATAGAATAATGTACAAATATCAGGAAAGTGAACAGTGTATGAGTTATGATACACACAGATACATGCGTATGTGTGTATGGAGGGCGAATATTAGGTGTAGTGTTGGCGAATTTTGGGAAGCACGGTGTGTTTGTGTGTGTATATGTAGGTGTGTTTTGTAAATCTTAATGTTTGTGTGTATATATATATATATATATGTATATGTGTGTGTTTATATATATATATATATATATACCATCACCGTTTAACATCCATTTTTCCATGCTAGCATGGGTTAGACAGGTTGTCCTGTTTGAAGCAAGTTGGGTCAGGTGACTGTGTTTTGCTCACACAGAACTGTTTCTGGCTTGGATGCCCTTCTTAACACCAACCACATTTACAGTGTGTGCTGGGAGCTTTTTCTTGTGTCACCATCACAACCACTTTACTGTATGGGCTGGGGGCTTCACTAGATGTATGCTTCAGCCTGTCCTCATGAGAGATGTATGGGATAGTGGGATGGGGGTGGTACATACTATATATATATATGAATGCTTCAACTTCAGCTTCAGCCCATAAGAAGGCAGGTCTTCTGTATTACCGTATAGTGATAGAGATCCCAGTCCTGTGTCATTGTCTTTGACAGGTGCAATTTACTCCAACGCCTCCATCGACTTAGAGCGCTCTGCACCTTTTTATGCAACTGTCATCCTTATACGCATCACATGTCCATACCAATGCATTCTTCTCTCCTGTACACTGCATCAAATTCCCCTTATACCTAGTTTATCTCTTAGTTTGTTTATGCTTTGCGGTTCATGTAAATTAATATTACACATCCTTCGGAGCATGCAAGCTTCATTTCTTTCCAATCTATACAAGTTTTCTGCATACATGTAACATTGCTGTTCGTATATATAGGCATCATACAGTCTGCCTTTCATTTTGAGGGAAAAGCCTTTTGTAGCTAGCAGTAGTAGTGGTTCTCAGAACTTCTTCCATCCTGTTCTAACTCTGGCTACTCTTCTTTCATAACACCCACCTCCACTGCTAATTTGGTCACCCAAGTAGCAGAATCTGTCTACTGTGTCTACCAAACTTTTCTGGAACTTGATAGCACTTGTTTCCTGTGGTCGTTTGCTGCTTACTTCCCCACATGTAAAACATACATTTTTGGCTAAACTTCCTGAGATTTCACTACATCTTTTGTGTACCCATAGTTTGCATTTGGGACAGAGGATGGAATTTCTACCTACTTTTCTTGCATACTGAACAAAACCATGAGGGGATCAGGGCTCTGCTTTCTCTTCTACTTACTAGGACCTTAGTCTTTCTCAGGTTGACTTTGAGACCCTTTCTTTCTAATCCCTGCTTCCATGTTTGGAATTTCTTCTCTAGTTCCACCATAGACTCTGCTATGAGTGTAAGATCGTTCGCGTATAGGAATTCCCATGGGTAGCCAGTTTTAAACTCCTCTGTTATAGCCTGCAATATGATAATAAACAGGAGGGGGCTAAGAACAGAGTCTGGCTGATGCCAACTTGCACACTAAATTCCTCGCTATAGTCATTGTTAATCCTAACTTTGCTGACTGCTCCTCTATACATAGCTTGTACAGCCTTCACAAGCCACTTATCTCCTAGTTTTCTAAGAGCCCACCAGATTATAGCATGGGGCAATCTGTCAAAAGCTTTCTCCTGATCAACAAATTCCAGGTAGTGCAGCTTACTTTTAACTATGTACTTTTCCTGTAACTGCTTCACCAGGAAGAGAGCATCTGTGGTGGTTTCGGCTGGTACAAACTCAAACTGCATCTCATCTAGATTTATCTGGTCCCTAATCAGCTGTGCTATGACTCTTTCTGTTACTTTCATGACCTTGTCCATCAACTTGATGCCTCTATAGTTTCCTCTATTTAATGCATCTCTTTTACCCTTGTAGCAGTTGACAATGATGCTGCTGCACCAATCATTTGGTATAACACCATCTAGTATTACTTGGTTTACAGTATGTGTGGTTATTGTGTGACCTACTGACCCAGATGATTTCAGCATCTCAGCAACTATCCCCAATAGACCAGCTGCTTTCCCAGTCTTCATATCCTTAATTGCCTTACTACACTGCTGCTGACTTGTATTGTTGGGCCCTCTATAGATTCCACTTAGCGTAGGGTCTCTTTCTCCCATGCATTCCCTTCATTCAGTAATCTTTCATATTGGCTCTTCCATGCAGCCTTCTTTTAAGCACTTGTGAGGGCATGTGTGCCTTTGTCATCTCTGACACATTTCTCATCAATGACATCACAATGTCTAACGTACTGCCTCGCAATCCTGAATACTTCATGTTTTGCATCTTGCTGCAAAACATGCTTGAATTTTTTATCCTCTGCTTTCCTCCTGGCCTCTAAATAATGTACCCTGCTTCCCCCATTCTTCTATTTTTTCCATGCCTGTTTCTTGGCCTTATTATTCCACCACCAAGTCACTCTCCTCTCTGTAGCCCTACTCCATCTACAGATCTCATCTTATATGTGTGTGTGCGTGTGTATGTACAGGTGTATTTTGAAAATCTTCAAGTCTGCCTATAGATTAACTAATAAATAAATTCTAAATGGATATTGTAGTATTCAATACATTCCATAAATGTGCACTCTCTTGGAACAACAAGTATATATCTATATAAAGTATATATCAAGGTGCCAGTTGCACAAAAGTGGAATTAAACCATACATCACATGATTACAAAGTAAACCACTTAACCACATAGCCATGTCTGTGCTTATGAATAATACATTTCAGCAAATTAACCTTAGCTCATCATAAAGTAAGTATTTTAGTATTTTATACTAACACCACCACGAGGACAACAGCTCAGCAACTCTGATCAGGGTTTCAATCCTTTGATCATCTCCAAGTAAGTGAAAACTTTGTTATTCCTCCATAGAGATTTCATAGAAGATTGAGCTGTGATCTGTTATATACAAACTATAACTAATGATATTCTTTTTTTTTTTGTGATGCCTCCAATTTGATTGGTTGATTTTTACTTTAATTTTCATGACACGAGAAATCTGATTGGTTGATTTTTACTTTCATATTCGCGACACAAGAAATCCTATTGGTTGATTTTATTTTCATTTTCACGGCACAACAAATTTGATTGTTGAATTTAGTATCATTTTCACTACACATCAACTCTGATTGGTTGATATTACTTTAATTTTCAATACATTATGATTGGCTGAATTTACTTTCATTTTCGTTACACAATTCTGGTTGGTTGATATTACAATCATTTTCACAACATATCAACTCTGATTGGTTGATTTTACTTTGATTTTCACTACACATCAAATCTGATTGGTCGATATTACTTTCATTTTCACTATATGACAACTTTGATTGGTTAATTTCTCTTCACAATACATGTCACATGATAAACTAATTTTAATATGCAAACATTTTTGATTGGTCATTTTCTTTTTCTTTCTTCGACACGCATACTATAATCACATGACACTGTCACATGACACTGTCACATACCACGTCTTATCTTATCCTACACACCACAACTTATCCCTCTTATACCCAGTTTCTCTCTCAACTCATCTATGCTTGGTCGTTCATTGACATTGACATTGCACATCCAACGGAGCATGCTTGCTTGATTTCTCTCCAGCCGTCGTATATCCTCCGCAGTTGCTGCCCATGTCTCACTACCATGCAGCATTGTGCATCTCACACAGGCATCATATAACTGGCCTTTCGTACGCAGGGAGAAACCCTTCTTTGTCAACAGAGGAAGCAGCTCCTTAAACTTCTTCCAACCCATCCTTATTCTAGATATTATGGCCTCAGAACGCCCCCCCCCCCTCCTATGCTAATCTTATCACCTGGGTACAGGAAGCTATCAACCACTTCTATAGAATCCACCTGCATTGGAAAAATGTGTCTATCACATCGATTTCTACTTTCAAATCTCCCTGTACATCTACTGTATACATTGTTTTCCCCACCTGTTAGTTTGCCTGCTATATATACATACATATGCACAACTATATATATATATGTATGTTTCTCTCTCTCTCTTCATATATATATATATATATATATATATATATATATATACATACATATGCACAACTATATATATATATGTATGTTTCTCTCTCTCTTTATATATATATATATATATATATATTTATATATACATACATATGCACAACTATATATATATATATTTATGTTTCTCTCTCTCTCTTCATATATATATATATATTTATATATATATATATATATATATATATATATTTATATATATTTATATATATATATATATATTTATATATATATATATATATATTTATATATATATATATATATTTATATATATATATATTTATATATATATATATATATATATATATATTTATATATATATATATATATATATATTTATATATATATATATGTTTCTCTCTCTCTCTCTCTCTCTCCATATATATATATATATGTATGTTTCTCTCTCTCTCTCTCTATATATATATATATATCTCTCTCTCTCTCTCTCTATATATATATATATATATATATATATAGAGGTATTTTTCAAATAATTAAATACTAACAACCAACACTGCGTTTTTCTTTCCTGGACCACCTGGAGCGGAAACTTGGAAGATTTCCCAAGTGATGTGGAACTGCTGTTGTTGTTGTTGTTGGTAGTCTCATTGGTGGCAGGGGTGGTGTTGGTGTTGATGGTGGTGTTTGTATTGTTGGTGTTGTTGATGGTGTTGTTTTTGGTGGTGGTGGTCTCATTGGTGGCAGGGGTGTTGGTGGTCGGTGTGTTGTTGGTGTTGTTGGTAGTGGTGCTGCTACAGGTGCTGCTGTTGTGTTGGTATCGTGTCTACTAATCAGAAACTTAAGGGATTTCAAAGAAAGAAGTGCAAATAATGTAAATTTGGTTTTAGGATCTCTTTATCAATCTACCTGTCTTTGTCTCTACCTGCCTCTCTGCTGATATATCTGTCTATTTATTTATCAATCAATCAATCTATCTATCTATCATTTCACCCACCTCTCTCTTTGCCTGCCTATTTACCTTCATAGCCCCACCCCCCTCTCTCTCTCTCTATATATATATATATATCAAAGATAATGCAAGCAAACTAATCAAAGGAGAGAGACAAGGGATTAGTTATGTAGATTACATGTCTGTAGTGAAGCGGGTAGTGTGATCAATACATGTAAGTAGCAAGACAAGAGAACAAAGCAAGTAAGCCAAAGAAAAAATGTCAAGCAAAAATGGAAATAGTTGAGCAATAATACATATATTAAATATTAACATCAGATTTTAGAAGAATTCTTCAAAAATCTGATTTTGTTTTCTCTTATATGTAATATATGTATGTATGTATATGTATATATATATATATCATCATCATCATCATCATCACCATTTTACGTCCGTTCTTCTACGCTAACATGGGTTAGACGGGTTGTCCTGTTGTGAACAGTGTCCGGTCGGCTGACCATGTCTTGCACATACGGGAACTGATTCTGGCTTGATTTCTACAGCTGGATGCCCTTCTTAACACGAACCTCATTTACAGTGTGGGCTAGGTGCTTTTTTTTCTGTGGCGCCTACACGTCCACTTTACAGTGTGGGCTGGGTGCTTTTTTTTCTGTGGCGCCTACACGTCCACTTTACAGTGTGGGCTGGGTGCTTTTTTTTCTGTGGCGCCTACACGTCCACTTTACAGTGTGGGCTAGGTGCTTTTTTTTCTGTGGCGCCTACACGTCCACTTTACAGTGTGGGCTAGGTGCTTTTTTTTCTGTGGCGCCTACACGTCCACTTTACAGTGTGGGCTGGGTGCTTTTTTTCTGTGGCGCCTACACGTCCACTTTACAGTGTGGGCTGGGTGCTTTTTTTTCTGTGGCGCCTACACGTCCACTTTACAGTGTGGGCTGGGTGCTTTTTTTTCTGTGGCGCCTACACGTCCACTTTACAGTGTGGGCTAGGTGCTTTTTTTTCTGTGGCGCCTACACGTCCACTTTACAGTGTGGGCTAGGTGCTTTTTTTTCTGTGGCGCCTACACGTCCACTTTACAGTGTGGGCTAGGTGCTTTTTTTACCGTGGCACTTTGCAGTGGGAGGGGGTGGGGGCATATTGTCTATATGCTTCAGCTTCGGCTTGTACCCGTGGGAAGTTGGGTCTTCTGTATTACTGCGTGACGCCAGAGGTCACGGTAGTATGTCATCGCCCTTGAGAGGTGCAATATATATATATATATATATATGTAATAAAAGAATGAAGAATAACATGGTCAGCTGTACAATAGGGTTTATTTACAGTATTAACAATTGTTTCTTTAGTCAGGTGAGTCTAAAAGTCGCTGATCGTTAGAAGTTACGTCACTCAACCTTAATTATAATCAATACCCGACCAAATCGTCAGAATACTGATATCAGTATTCTGACGAGTTAATACTGTAAATAAATCCTATTGTAAGGCCGACCATGTTATTCTTCATTTTTTTTAATGTTATTACTCCAATTTCCTGCCTAGGAACTTTCTTAAACCAGCCGCCCGACTAACGAAAGTTCTTGTTGAGTCAAACAACGGCATACGTTAAAACTATCCTCGACACAGAATACTCACAACCTCTAGCTGGATTACCTTAAACGATACCTTGTTATCCTATATATATATATAAGTGAGA
>OZ024762.1:3382829-3387829 GCA_964016885.1 Eledone cirrhosa
GAACATAACATAACATAAAGGTTGTAACATAAAATTGTGATGGAAGGTGTTTATATAAATATAAACACTTCAAAATAGACAGCTTTTGAATGAGAGGTGTTTGGAACATAACAAAGGTTATTACATACAATTATGATGGGAGGTTTTATATGATACACTGCTTTGTATCATATAAATGAGGAGTCAGTGGACCAATTTGGGTCTGAAAAATGGTTAAATAAACAAAAGAAGCAAAGAAAATGAGATGAGCTGGAGAAAAGCCTATAAATTTTGCTTGGAAGAAGCCATATAATTGATTTAGGAATATAGAAGAAGGCATGAATATAATATAAATCTTTTAAAATAACATTGGTTGTTAGAAAGATTTGTGTCAAATTGATAAAATATGCCTGCCTGTTTATCTAAACTACTGTTGGTTATTGAAATGGAATTATAAAGATAAATTCTAAGACCTTAGTTTTGAAAGTTCTGTTACAAAGTAGACACATAATAAAGAGCTGGATAAGGAAAGACTATAATATTGCCATAAAGTAGATTAATACTTTCCTTACTATCATTTATCTGGTGTTTGGAACATAACTTAATAAAGGTTCTTACATAGAATTATGTAGGAAGGTTTTTAGATAAATATAAACACTTTAATCTTTTCTTTACCATATTTTAATGAAAGACACTGTTGGTGTTTGGAACATAACTTAACAAAGGTTCTTACATCAAATTATGTTGGAAGGTTTTTAGATAAATATAAGCTCTTCAACTTTTTCCTTACCATATTTTAACAAAAGACACTGTTGGTGTTTTGAACATAACTTAACATCAAATTATGTTGGAAGGTTCTAGATAAATACAAACACCTTAACCTTTTCTTTACCATATTTTAATGAAAGACGCTGTCTATTATTTTGAAATAATTTTGAAAATAATCAAGAATTTGAAGGGATTTAACTAAGTTTGTCATCATTATGCTGGTGCTTGGAACAACTTAATGCAAATTCTTAGATGAAATTATGCTGGAAGGTTTTAAAATAAAAAATTTGAAGGGATTTAGTAAAAAAAAAATCAAACTTTCTCATTATTAAGCTGGTGTTTGGAGCATAACAAACGTTTTTGCATAAAATTATGATGAACAATTTTTAGATAATCCTTTTGTTGCCATATTTCTAATGAAAGACAATGTCTTTGATTTTCAAATAATTTTGAAAATAAAAAAGAATTTGAAGAGATTTAATAAGGTAACTAACTTTCTCATTATTAAGCTGATGCTTGGAACATAACTTAAATATTCTACAAATGTTCTAAAAGAAAAATACGATTGAAGGGTTTTAAATAAATATAAACATTTAAAAATTGTGTTGAATCATGAAGGCATGTGTTTTAGTGGTTAGAGAGTTGGATTCACAACCATGAGATTGTGAGTTCAATTCTGTTTTGACAGTGTTTAAATCAGATGGCCCTCAGTTTTACACAGATGGACTTAAATGCTGGTATCAACACTTGCAGAAGTGAATTGACCAAGATAGAGCATATAGAACCCACCTGCATTGGAAAAATGAGTCTATTACATCGATTACTACTGCCAACTTTCCCTGTACATCTACTGCATATGTAGTTTTCCCCACCTGTTAGTTTGCCTACTATCCCACTACATCTCTTGTGTTCCCAAGATCTGCATTGCATACATTTACTGGAATTTATGCCAGTTCCTTTCCTACATATCGAACATGGCCATTTCCCCGATGGAATCAGAGTATTGTCCTCTCTTCTACTTATCAACACTTTTGTTTTAGCTATGTTCACTCTCAGGCTTCTTGATTCCAACTGCTGTTTCCATAGCCAGAATTTATTCTCTAGCTCCTTTACTGATTCTGCAAAAACATATGTATGTATATGTGTGTGTGTATATATATATATATATATATATATATATATATATATATATATATATATATATATATATATATATATATATATATATATATATATATATATATATATATATATATATATATATATATATATATATATATATATATATATATATATATATATATATATATATATATAAAATCTTCTACTTTGGAGGCACATGGCTTAGTGGTTAGAGCATTGGCCTTGCAATCGAAAGGTTGTGAGTTCAATTCTCAGACAGGGTAATGTGTTGTTTCCTTGATCAAGACACTTTATTTCACATTGCTCCAGTTTACTCAGCTGTAGAAATGAGATGATAGGACTGGGGTCCATATCATTCCACTGCAAAGTGGTCGTGGAGGTGCCACGGCAAAAAAGCACTCAGCACTCACTGTAAATGAGGTTGGTGTTAGGAAGGGCATCCAGCTGTAGAAATCAAGCCAGAATCAGTTCCAGCACCACCACCACTACCACCAGCACCACTACCACCAGCACCAGCACCACCACCACTACCACCAGCACCAGCACCACCACCACTACCACCAGCACCACCACCATTACCACCAGCACCAGCACCACCACCAGCACCACCACCACCACTACCACCACCACCACCACCACTACCACCACCACCAGCACCACTACCACCACCACCACCACCACTACCACCAGCACCACCACCACCACTACCACCAGCACCACCACCACCACCACTACCGCCAGCACCAGCACCACCACCACTACCACCAGCACCAGCACCACTACCACTACCACCAGCACCAGCACCACTACCACCAGCACCAGCACCACTACCACCAGCACCACCACCACCACCACCACTACCACCACCACCACCACCACCACCAGCACCACCACTACCACCAGCACCACCACCACTACCACCAGCACCAGCACCACATAAAGAGAAGCATAGGAATGGAAGATTGAAATATTAGAATGATGCAAGATTAACAGAATAAATATAGAATGATAAAATGATGTGTGCAGAAGACAGTAAGACAAAAAATAGAAATAATAATAATAATAATGATCCCCCCCCATAAGAATATGAACCAAAAACACATTGAAAATACTAATTACATTTACAATGTTTTTTGGTGAGATAAAAATATAAACTTAATATGTAAAACAAGATAATTTCTATATATTAAAGAAGAAATTCAATATTTATTATTATTATTGTTAAATCCACATACACATACACACACACACATACACACATACACACATACACATACACCCACACATACACACATACACATACACACACACACATACACACATACACATACACACACACACACACATACACATACACATGTTTTCGTCCTGTGCCATCATAATGTTTTTCTTGATGTTAACCCTTTGTGGTTAATAAAGTATCATTGTTATTATTTGTTAACTTTGCCTTTCATCCTTACGGGGTCGATAAAATAAAGTACCAGTAATGCACTGGGTAATTGCTGGCCTTGTGCCTAAAGTAGAAACAATTATTATTATTTTCAAACAAAAATAAAATAAAATATTATTATTAAAGAAGTCATTATATAAATATATATAAATCGTCATCATCATCATCATCATCATCATCATCATCATCATCATTATTATTATTATTATTATTATTATTATTATTATTATTATTAGTAGTAGTAGTAGTAGTAGCAGTAGTAGTAGTATTAGTAGAAGTATTTAGAATATGTCTCTGCAATGTTGACTATTTTTTTTCTTCACACAAATTGCTCTCTCTCACTTTCCCTCCCTCCCTGTCTGTCTGTTCTCTCTCTCTCTCTCTCCTATCTCTCCCCCCTCTTCATAACTCTCTTTGCTTTGACTAATGGTTCATGGTTTGGTGGTTGCCATTCCCAGAATGTCTGATTCTCTCTTCATGTTGTGAAGATAATAATTGTTTCTACTTTAGGCACAAGGCCAGCAATTACCCAGTACATTACTGGTACTTTATTTTATCGACCCCGTAAGGATGAAAGGAAAAGTTAACCTCGGCGGGATTTGAACTCAGAATGGAAAGGGGCGTAACTATGCTGGAAAGCATGGCGTCCAACCTTTTACCGATATTGCCAATCCACCGCCCTTGTGGAGATAATAATAATAGTAATAATTGTTTCTACTTTAGGCACAAGGCCAGCAATTATCCCATTGCATTACTGGTACTTTTTTATTGACCACGTAAGGATGAAAGGCAAAGTTAACCTCCGCGGGATTTGAACTCACACTGGAAAGGGGCGTAACTCTGATACTTTACCAAAACTGCCAATCCACTGCCCTTAATAGTAATAATAATGCTTTCTTTATTAAACACAAGGGTTGACATAAAGTAGACATTAAGGACAGCACAGACGGTATAGGACGGTACCAATGGGCATTTCTGAGTGGAAAGAAAAAACAATAACAAAGGAAATAACAAGAAAATGAAACAAAGGAAAATTCCCGAATAGAGGGTGGGGACACCTCTGAGGGTTGCTAATGAAGAAAGCCCATTAAAAAAGCCACGGTGACCCTGACCACCAAGGCAAGTGCCCTCTCCCAGTTTTCCAATCTACAGATGTATATTCAGAGCAGGCCTATTTACTTGGGCCATGCTCACCTCTCCCACCCATCTTTCAACAAATTGCTGGGAAAGGAGCACTTCCCTCTCCACCCTGATTTTCCTTTTCAAATGAAATTAGTAATAATAATAATAGTAATAATAGTTTCTTTATTGGCCACAAGGGCTAACATGAAGAAAAACATTACAGATGGCACAGAATGGTACAGGACGATACAAAGTGGGTTTTGGTTGTGTAAAAAGGTTATAACAAGAAAATAAAAATGTGTAAAAACAACAAAAATTCCTCAATAGAGGGGCAACCTCCGAGGGTCACTCATGGCGAAAACCACACAAAAGATCACGGCCACCCTGACTACCAGGGCAAGCGTAATAATAATTTCTTTATTAGCCACACAGAGTTCACATTAAGGAAACATTAAAGACAGTACAAGACGATACAGTGTGGGGTTTTTTGTGTAAAATAAAATTTATAAAAGAGTCTAAGAAAAATAAACATTTAAAA
>OZ024762.1:3395329-3402829 GCA_964016885.1 Eledone cirrhosa
TCTCCCCCTCTCTCTCTCTCTCTCTCTCTCTCTCTCTCTCTCTCTCTCCTCTCTCTCTCTCCCTCTCTCTCTCCCTCTCTCTCTCTCTCTCTCTCTCTCTCTATATATATATATATATAACAAAGGAAATGTGGTAAGGAACCAGATGGACCATAACGCACCAAAGTACTCAATACGTAGGGTAGTAGAGTGGGTAATATATATATATATATATACAGATATAGACATACATGTGTATAAATATACATATATATATATATATATATATATATTTACACACACACATGTATATACATGTACACACACATGTATGTCTCTGTACAAGTTGGCATGAGTTATTCATTAGTGCAAAACGAATGAATGATGGCTTAGTTATTAAATTCCAAAAGTCATCCTTTTATATCTTCTGCTATCTTAGTTTGTACACTCCATTATCCTTATTGATGTTAGCAGCTAAAGAATTGATTGAGAAGAGAACTTATTGAAAGTACATGTAAGAATCATAATAGAAAGCGGCTGCCTATTTTGGTTTTTAATTTAATTTTAAAAGATACGTGTTGTAGATTGAATTCTATAGATGTTCAGTTCCTTATGGGTTAGCCATGCTCTCTGGGGGGGGTAGTTGAATGAACCTCTGAGGTGGATTTAACAAACAGTTCTTCAGTTGTGTTGGGTTAATGAAGTTGTTGTTGTTGTTATAGTGGTCGTCTTTATCACCATCATCATCATCATCATCACCACCACCACCATTGCCATCATCATCATGATCACTACCACCACCATTCTCAACATCACCATCATCATCACTACAACCATCATCATCATCACAACCACCACCACCATCACTATCATCATCATCGCCGCCGCCACCACCACCATCATCATCAGCATCATCACCACCACCACCACCACCATCACCACCATTCTCAACATCATCATCATCATCATCATCATTGCTATTATCATCATCATCATCAGCATCGTCATCACCACCATCATCAGTATCATTATCACCATCATCATCCCCACCATCATCATCATCATCATCACCATCACCATCATCATCATCATCACCACCATAAAAAAAAAATTATCTTAGACAATTAATTAGACTTGTAAATGCTATAATATTATATATATAGAAAAAATAACGGCTCTATTGGAATTTAACATAATTTACGATGTTGGGCCTTCAATTTTTTTAGCGCAAATGACGGTTTTATGTCTGCAAAATGAAATTAGTTTTGAGTTTCTTTTGAGCAGGTTTTTATGGCGTAAAATATCACGCTTCTCTGAAAGAGGAAGAGAAATAAAATTAATACAAATAGAAAGATTAGAATGTTAATTATAATGTTAGAGTGTCGTATCTGATATTAAAATTAAATAAAAAATATGCTTCCATAAAGTTCTCATCATCATCACCGTTTTATGTCCGTTCTTCCACGTTAGCATAGGTTAGACGAGTTGTCCTGTTGTGGGCAGTGCCCAGTCGGCTGACCATGCTTTGCTCATACGGGAACTGTTTCTCGCTTGATTTCTACAGCTGGATGCCCTTCCTAACACCAACCTTATTTACAGTGAGTGATGGGTGCTTTTTTCCCGTGGCGCCTACATGTCCACTTTACAGTGTGGGCTGGGTGCTTTTTTGCTGTGGCACCTCCACGACCACTTTGCAGTGGAATGATAGGGACCCCAGTCCTATCATCTCATTTCTACAGCTGAGTAAACTGGAGCAATGTGAAATAAAGTGTCTTGCTTGAGCAATGTGAAATAAAGTGATATATATATATATCGAGCAAAGGCTAAAAGAACAACAAATGCAAAATATAAATCCATTACAGGATGTGCAATGATAAATTCTATTTTGCTTTAAAATTTGAACGAAATCGGTGGCAAAATGTGGGAGTTAGACCCAAATATCTTATTTTTTGATACCTAAAAAAAGGTGACCCCCCCCCCCCCCCCATATCGATTTTTAGCTGCAGAATAAAAAAATGATACGCTGATATATAGAAAACACTCCCTGATGACTAATCTATGAGCCTGTAAAGTTTCATGAAAATCGGTCATAAATCAATACACAGACACACAGACGCACATACTTAATTTTATATATATACAGATGTAATAAACAGAGGATGTACACATTAAACCGTCTCTCTTCTTCATAATCTTGAAACTCCAGTTGATCCTTTATTGATAACATTCTTAGGAATACAAATTGTAGAGTGCTTTACACCTGCTTTACAAAAGGTTGGTGGATTATCTGATCAACCAACTTTCCTTAATTAAATAATATACCTACCTACCTACCTAGAAATATATATATATGTCTATCTGTTTATCTATCTCTCTCTCTCTATATATATATATATATGAGGGTTGGTTGAAAGGTTTATAGGCTGATTATGAAGGAGTGATGCTAGAGCTGTGAAATCTTGCAGGCATTAATTTCAACTCCTCTTATTAATAACTGTTGTCTGGTTGCAGTATAGAATGTGAAGGCATATGGCTTAGTGGTTATGGTGCTGGCTTCATGATTATATAGTTGTGGGTTCAATTACTGGCCCAGGTGACACACTGTGTTCTTGAGCAAGATGCTTCTTTCCATGTTTTTCTTTCATGATAGGACTGAGGCCTGTAACATTATAATAACTGTTTCTACTTTTGGCACAAAGCCAGCAATTACCCCCAGTGCATTACTGGTACTTCATTTTAAGGATGAAAGGCAATATTAACCTCAGCAGGATTTGAACTCAGAACATAAAGAGCCATAACTCTATGCTGCAAAGCATGGTGTCCGACACTCTACCAATACTGCCAAGTGCAAGGAATCGCTTATGAGATCCAACCTTGTAGATGGTCAGCTAAACCTACATAGGTTTCAGTATGGAATGTATGTTGATAGTATCTCAATTTGAATGGGTTTGCTCTAAGTCCACTGTAGTTCTCACAATTATTTTGTTTAAATATGCACACTGTTGAGCAGTAACGCAACTGCATTCTTTAAACATTCCCCACAGAAACAACTGGTTTCAGAAAGTTATACACTTTCATATTTAACCCTTAAGCATTTACATTACTCGATATTTACTATTATATTTTCATGGTAAAGGCTTTACCTCACTTAATTATCTCATGCAGTGTCGAATCTATGAGATTTTGATATTATTTATTTTCAGAACATTACCTTAACATAAGTATGAGCAACTGGTTATGGCCAGTTTGAACAGAAACAGGTGAGAGAATTCTGGCTAGATACAGCCGGTTTAAATGGTAAAGGGTTAAATGGAGTTTGGTGTAACTAAAAGTTTGAGATATTTCTGATTGGTACTAGAGAAAAACGCATGAATTAAGGAGTGGCAAACAAGTAGCTTTAATAGAAATTGCAGGAAATATTTGTAATGTTTGAAAAAATATATAGTAGATAAAAGATTTACAAATTCTCTGCCAAGACAAAGTGCTTAATTCAGGGCTGTCATATAGTGTGTTTGTGTGTGTGTGTGTATATATATATGTATATGTTTTTATATTGGGATTAAATCTCCACTATGGTAACCCTTCTACCTTTGTTTTGTTTTCATCTTTGTCTCTCTCAATTTTCACTTTCACCTGTTTCTCCTATCTATCATTCACTTCCTACCTCGAGATTTCCCTCTGCATTGTTGTGGCTTTCTTAACTACGTATTTTATATATATGTATATATATATGTATATATATATGTACATATATATATGTATATATATATATATATATATATATATATATATATATATATATAAATATAAATGGAAAAAAATGAAATTTCATTTCTCACTCTTAGTATAGCAGATACTTAAATGTAAGTATGTATACGTACATACATATATGTATACAGACGTACAGTAGTATGTATATACATACATACATGCACACATATATATATATATGTACGTATGGGTTTACCGAACACTTATTATAATGCTCGGTTTGTTTGTAAACAAACAGCCCGAATTATTAGCCGTACAGTGTTCAGCAACCATCGCTGCCCTATTTGTTCAACACTGACAAAGGAACGATGAACTGGTTTCTAGCTTATTAGCTGTCATCAGCACCGTATACTTCCTGTCAGTTGATTGAATGTTTGAAAGTATATACTTTCCTTATGCATATTAACGGCTGAGCAGCCTAATTTGCATATTGAGTGAGTTAGTCGGACGGGCGTACCGAAAACGATAAATATCGATGATAGTCAGAAGATCACTGATGATGGACAGTCCCGTTTCTCGCTCTATTTTTCTTACTGTGTCTTCTTTTCTTCGGCGAAAGAAGGGAGAGAAGCTAACAAACTGTCTGTTTCACGCTGTTGGCGATCATCAGAGCCGAAGTTTATAGAGGCTGGATTCTTATAGAATTCCTGTAATAATCAGGAGCTGATTATACAGAGCGATTGGCGGTCCAGCAAAAATTAGGTATTAGGATTGGTGCTCTGAAATAGCGATGTATACATGAATGTATGTATAGTATATTTGGCAATATACCGTATGTTTATTTACCGTATGATTTGTTATATCTGTTTACTTTTTGCACACACACACACATATATGTGTGTATATATATATATATATACACATCTCTACCACAACATCACTGTCACTACATTATCACACCACCATCAACAACAACAACAACAACACCACCATCAACCCCCTACCACTACCACCAGCACCACCACCATCAACAACACCACCACCATTACTACCACAACACCACTGCCACCACCATCAACCCACTACCACCACCACCACCATCAACACCAGCACCACCACCATCACCATCAACACCACCACCAGCACCATCAACACCACCACCACCAACCACCATTACTACCACAACACCACCGCCACCACCATCAACCCCTCTACCACCACCACCATCACCATCACCACCACCATTACTACCACAACACCACTGCCACCACCATCAACCCCCTACCACCACCATCACCATCAATGCCACACCACCAACACCCCCACCACTATTTATTCCACATTCCTGCTATTCTCTCTATCCCCCCTCCTCCTCCTCTCTCTCTCCCTCTCTCTGTCCATCTCTCTTCTTCCTTCCTTCACTTCTTGGTCCCCTCATTCGTCCATTTTTTCACTTGTCTGTTCTCTCGTTCTTCCATTCCTACACAGCTAAACCACATCACTTTCACTTTCTCTCTCTCTCTCACTCTCTCTCTCTCTCTCTCTCTCTCTCTCTCTCTCTCTCTATATATATATATATATATATATATATAGGAAAAAGTATGACCCCGATGGCAGAGCTCAAGCCGTTTCGACGGCTATTTCTGTACTGAGTCCAGAAATAGCCATTGAAATGGCTTGAGCTCTGCCGTCGGGGTCATACTTTTTCCTATTTCCCACTCTACTACCCTAAGTATTGAGTACTCTGGTGCATTATGGTCCATCTGGTTCCTTACCACACTTCCTTTGTTCTCTCTATATATATATATATATATATATATATATATATATGTATATATATATATGTATATATATATATACATATATATATATACATACATATATATATGTATATATATATATATATATATATATGTATATATATATATATATATATATATATATACATATATATATATATATATATGTATATATATATATACATATATATATATATATATATATACATATATATATATATATATATGTATATATATATATACATATATATATATATACATATATATATATATATATATATATATACATATATATATATACAGATATCATCATCACCGTTTTACGTTCGTTCTTCCACGCTAGCATGGGTTAGACGGGTTGTCCTGTTGTGGGCAGTGTCTGGTCGGCTGACCATGCCTTGCTCATATATATCTCAATCACACCCCCTCAATCTCTATCAATCTCTCTCTCTCTATCACACTCCCTCCCTCTCTATCACTCCACCCCCTCTCTCTATCACACTCCCTCCCTCTCTATCACTCTCTCCCCCCTCTCTCTATCTCTCTCTATCACTCTCTCTCTATATATCACACTCACACCCTCTCTATCACTCCTTCTCTCCATCACCCTCTCTATCAATCTCTCCCCCTCTCTCTATCACTCACACCCTCTCTACCCCCCCCCCCCCCTCTCCCCACACTCAACATAGTCTGTCTCCTCCACCACCAAGCTGGATCATTCTCAGCTTTCCTCCAAATTTTCTCACCAATGGACTGAAGCTCCAGATATTGGATAACACACTCACACACACATATATACATATATATACACACACACACATATATTTATATATACACATACATAAACACACACATATATATATATACACACACACACATATTTATATATACACATACATAAACACACACATATATATATATATATATATACACACACACATATATTTATATATAGACATACATAAACACACACATATATATACACACACATATATATACACACACATATTTATATATAGACATACATAAACACACATATATATATATACACACACACATATTTATATATAGACATACATAAACACACACATATATATATATACACACACATATAAATATAAACATATATAGATATATATAGACACATACATATACATATATATATATACACATACATAAACACATATATATACACACACATATATATATGTAACAATTCTCCACTCCAGCTGAGCTGTCGTGAGACACACATATACAACATATACATACATACATATATATATACAGACACACATATACAACATATACATACATATATATATATATACAGACACACTCAGACATACTTATATATAGATACAATTTTTTACTGGTTTCAGTCTTGGACTGGGACTATGCTGGAGCACAGTTTTCAACGGTATACTCAACCATTTCGACAGCAATACTTATGTTCAAGTCTAGTACTTATTTGATCAATCTCCGTTTGTTGAACTGCAACGTCACAGAGTTGCTGATACAGACATCGATTCGATATGGACACCTGTACAAAAATAGGGCGGGCTTTCACACAGTTTCCATCTACCAAATATTTACTCCCACTGGTCAAGTTGAGGCTGTAGGTCGAGGCCTCTGGGGCAGAACTTGGTGGTCTTTTGTGACTCTGGAACAAACTTTTTAACCACATCATCATCATCATCATTTTACGTCCGCTTTTCCCTGCTTGTAAGGGTGGGACTACATATAATTCATTTTTCCCTGCTTGTAAGGGTGGGACTACATATAATTCATTTTTCCCTGCTTGCAAGGGTGGGACTACATATAATTTTTTTTTTTTTTATAAATGACTCTTACAGGATTAATTCTGTTTCCTCTTAAGTACCTCTGAGAGTTATCTCCATTTCAGACAGGAGTATAAACTATTACACACACACACACACCCATATATTTATATAATTTTATAATTTTGTAGACACACACACTCATATATATATAAATATATATATATATATAT
>OZ024762.1:3412829-3427829 GCA_964016885.1 Eledone cirrhosa
GCGTCCACATACTCCCTCCACAACACTGATATCAAGAAGTCCTCTTGTGAACGTGACCTGGGCATTACTGTCAGCAGCGATTTGCGTTGGACAAAGCACGTCTCTAAGATTGTCAAGAAGGCCGAGGGTGTCTTGGCATCACTCAGCAAGACCTTTGTTAGCCGCTCTCCAGCCATCTATTTAAAGCTGTATACAGCTATGGTACGACCACACTTGGAATTCGCATCATCAGTCTGGAACCCCTATCTTGCTCAGAACATTGACCACCTGGAAACTGTTCAGAGACGTGCAACCAAGTGCATACCCTCCATCAGACACCTACCATACTCTGAACGCCTTGCTTCCCTGGGCATGGATTCATTGAAGCTCCGACGTCTGGCAATGGACTTGGTAAACACCCACAAAGTTATTAACCATCTCACCAACAACAACCCTGAGCAGCTTTTTGATCTCCATATGTCTAACACACGTGGACACACACACTTCTAGAGAGATGCAGACACACACAACACACACACACAACCACTTCTAGAGAGACACACACACACACTTCTAGAGAGAGAGACACACACACACACTTCTAGAGAGACGCAGACACACACAACACACACACACACTTCTAGAGAGACGCAGACACACACAACACACACACACTTCTATCTAGAGAGACACACACACACACTTCTATCTAGAGACACACACACACACACACTTCTAGAGAGATGCAGACACTCACACACACACACTTCTATCTAGAGAGAGACACACACACACACACACACACACACACTTCTATCTAGAGAGAGACACACACACACACACACACACTTCTATCTAGAGAGACACAGACACACACACACACTTCTAGAGAGACACAGACACACACACACTTCTATCTAGAGACACACACACAATTCTCCACAGCCAATAGTATGTAAGGTGGATTAAGTTGCAGCGAAGGAGAAGAACAATTCTTGAGATGTATGGAAGGCAGGAAGGAAATAATTATGATAAATCTAGTGTCAGTCGTGTAAAAACCTTGCAGTTAATAAACTACTGGCTTGTTGCTGTTGTTGATGTTGTTGTTGTTAGTGGTGGTGGTGGCGGTGGTGGTGGTGGTGATGGAGGCGGTGTGTTGTTAGTGGTGCTGGTGGTGGTGTTGGTAGTGCTGGTGGTGTTGTTAGTGGTGGTGGTGGCGTTGTAAGTGATGGTGGTGGCGGTGGTGGTGGTGTTGTTAGTGGTGGTGGTGGTGGTGGTGGTGGTGATGGCAGTGGTGTGTTGTTAGTGGTGGTGGCGGCGGTGGTGGTGGTGTTGTTAGTGGTGGTGGTGATGGCGGTGGTGTGTTGTTAGTGGTGGTGGCGGCGGCGGTGGTGCTGTTGTTAGTGGTGGTGATGGTGGTGGTGGTGGTGTTGGTAGTGTTGGTGGTGTTGTTGTTGTTGTTAGTGGTGGTGGTGGTGTTGTTGATGTTGTTGTTGCTTGCAGACAGAGGCTTGCAATCATAATTTCATCAATATTGTGGCACCTGTGATATATCAGACACTCAAGTGTCTTCTTACTTCAGTTGTATGTATGTATGTATGTATGTATGTATGTATGTATGTATGTATGTATAAGTGTGTGTATGTGTGTGTTTATGCGTACACATTTTTTCATACATATGTATGTACACCAGTATATGTATATATATATATATATACACACATATATTTATATATGTGTATACATACATATATATAATTCAAGAATAGACAAGACAAATGTTAGAACACTCTTATTAGTTTCATATATATATATATAAGTATATATATGTATATATAAGTATATATGATGATGATGATGACGATGTATATAAGTATATATATGTATGTATATAAATATGTGTGTGTGTGTATGTAGCAATATCCGTAAGTGTGAAAAAAGAATTTAGTACTTAATCCAGAGAGAGCTGAAATATTATATTATTCATTTATGTTCATACACGGAATGAAGCCACTACCCAAGGTGTCAAGGGTCAACCTTAAAAATATCACCAGAATATTAGAGGGATCAAAATGTTGACCTATATTCAGGCACTTATATGAGTTTATAAGATCGTGTATGAACATAAATAATATATATACATAAATAGCAATTAAGTGAGAAATTAGGAATAAGAGGGATCAGATGCTGTTTACTTGAGAGGAGATTACGTTGGTATGGTCACGTGTTGTGCATGAAAGACGACAGCTGTATAAAAAAGTGCAGGGCGATTAAAATTGATGGAAGTTATGGAGTAGGTAGACCCAGAAAAACCTGGGACGATTTGATAAATTCAGACCTTGCACACATATATATAATAAACTGACCTTACACACTTACACCTCTCTAAGACAATGTCACTGGATCGAGATCTTTGGCGCCACACAGTAATACAGAAGACTTGCCTTCGCTTACGTACGAACTTAAACCTACAGTCAGTAGGCACTTCTTAACCAAATACACACCCCACCCTACTACCCCTACTCCATCCTCTCACTTCCACTCACACCACCCCTTCTCTATAAAGCTATGTTGGTACCACAACATCCAGTCCAAACTAAAGAGGTCGTGTAGGTGTCATGACAAAAAAAAGCACCCAGTCCACGCTGTAAAATGGTTGTGTAGGTGACACGGTCATAAGGCTCCCAGTCCACACTGTAAATGTGGTTGGTGTTAGGAAGGGCATCCAGCCATAGAAAACCTGCCAGATAGTCCTATACAAGTGAGACATGGTCACCCGATCAATCTTGCCTCAAGTGGGACAATTCCCGTCTAACCCATGCTAGCGTGTAAGATAGATGTTAAACGATGATGATGATCATCATCATTATCATCATCATCATCATCATACGTTCACTTTTCCATGCTTGCAAATGTATGTATTTATATATATATATATATATATATACATATATTAGAGTATGTGGTTAACCCAACAGGGATGTGCAGACCACATTATGGTCTGTCGGTTGTGAAGGAGATAAAAGGAAGCACTCAACGACCTGTATAAATGGTGTAAGCCGGAGCATTATATATTATTAAAAGATCAGATACCATAATCAGTTGATTCAGGTTTATTTGAAACATTATCTTTTTCGGTGAAATTATTGGATTCTTCCAAATTTAAAGGTTTTTTGTTTTTTGAGGAACTTTTAATATTTTTATAGGTTTTACCATCAAGAGCTCAGCTTATCATAACTGATAGTCTTCAGGGAAATATGTATAACAGAGTTTTAAATAAACCTGAATCAACTGCATATGGCTTCCGATCTTTTGTTAATATATAATATATATATATATATATCATCATCATCATCATCATCGTTTAACGTCCATCTTCCACGCTAGCATGGGTCTCTCTCTCTCTCTCTATATATATATATGTGCAAAATGCAAACAGAAATAACAGGACTAGAACTGTTTCATTCTTTAGAAATCATCAGATTACTGATGATTTCTAAAGAATGAAACAGTTCTAGTCCTGTAGAATCTCATCTCTATATATATATATATATATATAGTTTAGGGAACTTAATGATAATTTGTCCATACTTTCCCCTTTTCCATATAATTGTTTCTACTTTAGGCACAAGGCCAGCAATTACCCAGTACATTACTGGTACTTTAATGCGGTGAAACAAGACTTTTTGTACCTCTGTTTGTTGTGCTCCTTGAACTCCATATTTATTATCGTGTAGGTAACATGGTAAAAAGGGTCCCAGTCCACACTGTAAATGTGGAAAACCTGCCAGATAGTTCTATACGAGCGAGACACTGTCACCCGATCAATCTTGTCTCAAGTGGGACAATTCTCGTCTAACCCATGCTAGCATGGAAGACAGACGTTAAACGATGATGATGATATATATATATATATATATATGTACACACGCATACATACACAAACAACAGACACACACATATATATATATACACAAACATACACAACAGACACTCATACATATGCATATACATAGACTTAGACACAAACACAGACATATATATATACACATATCTAATTATATATATATATTAAATTACCTCTTTCAGTTCAATATTTTATCCATTCATTGAGATGTCTAAGTATTAGAGACAAATAACATTTTAATTTATATATATATCATCATCATCATTTTTTACATCTGCTTTTCCCTGCTTGCAAGGGTGGGACGGGAACTGATTCTGGCTTGATTTCTACAGCTGGATGCCCTTCCTAACACCAACCTCATTTACAGTGAGTGCTGGGTGCTTTTTTTCTGTGGCGCCTACACATCCACTTTACAGTGGAACGATAGGGACCCCAGTCCCTATCATCTCATTTGTACAGCTGAGTAAACTGGAGCAATGTGAAATAAAGTGTCTTGTTCAAGGAAACAACACATCACCTGGTCTGAGAATTGAACTCACAACCTTTCGATTGCAAGGTCAATGCTCTAACCACTAAGCCATGTGCCTCCAAAGTAGAAGATATATATATATATATATACATATGTTTTTGCTGGCTTAAAATGTCCACCCTTGGTCCATAATATTATAATAATTCCAACATTTTATAATTTTATTACTTAATCCATAGTTGTTGATTCAGAGTCGGCATCACCAGAGTTTATTTAAAGCTTCATCAATATTTCACTATTCATTATGGTAACAGATTATAAGAATATTAAAAAAAAAGATCTTTAAAAATTCCCCAAATTTCAAAAAACAGTTAAAAAAAAAAACTGTTTAAAAAATAAACAAAAACAAAAAAAAAACAGTTTAAAAAAATAATTTCAAAAACCATTGAAAAACAATTTAAGTATTGCTGGAGGGATGACAACATTTGTGAGAGAGAGAATCCTATTGTGTAACAATTATAGGAGATTTTACTTTGAAAGATTGTATTTATATGTTTAGGGTTATTATTAAAAGAAATTTCTCAGTAATCATGAGACATGTTATATTAATACCTGTAGTTTGGTGCAGAGGTATCAATGGTTACCTGTAGTTGGAAATGTTCTTGATTTAAATTTTAAGATTTGTTTAGCACAGTATACAGGTGTTCATAGGTGAAGAATTGTTAGAATGTTGGATAGAATGCTTTATGGTATTCATTCCAGCTCTCTGAGTTCAAATCCCGCCGAGGTTAACTTTGCCTTTCATCCTTACGGGGTCGATAAAATAAAGTACCAGTAATGCACTGGGATAATTGCTGGCCTTGTACCAAAAGTAGAAACAGTTATTTGACTCATTCTCCCTCGGGACTTTAGACTGAAGAACTGACCACTAATTGATTTTACATATGTCTTTAACCCATTGATATCAAACATTATTTAGCCAGCAGCTCATGGCAGCTGGTGTGTATGTGTAGGTATATATATAGGGCTACTATA
Organism: Eledone cirrhosa; assembly: GCA_964016885.1. Taxonomy (NCBI): domain Eukaryota; kingdom Metazoa; phylum Mollusca; class Cephalopoda; order Octopoda; family Eledonidae; genus Eledone; species Eledone cirrhosa. The sequence goes on from OZ024762.1 coordinate 3,418,220, forward strand.
GCCCTCCTGGGTCCCACTTGCCATTGGGTAACTTGCCAATTATATATATATATATATACACACACATATATATATATGTTCAGAAGAGATTGTTTTGGTAAAAATAGGAGCAAGCTCTGTGTAAGTATATTTGTATTTTTATATGTGGGTCTGTATATGTATGTATATGTGTATATGTACGTGTATATATATGTATATATATATGTATTTGTACATATATGTATATGAGCATATGTATTTGTATGTGGTTATGTATGTTTTATGTATGTATAAGTGGGTGTATATCTCTATATATATGTGTATATATTTAAGTGTGTGCGTATGTAGGTAAAGGTGAATGTATGAATGTATATATATATATATGTTCAAGTATGTATATATCTATATTTGTATATATGTGTGTGTGTGTGTATTTATGTATATGTTTATGTCTTTATTTTTTCCTTCTTATTTTTTATAATATTTTTATCAATTTTATCAAGTTTGTATTTTTCTCATATTTATCATATAAAAATCTTTTAAAAATTTAGTTTCTATAGTAATGTGCTAGGGTGGTTTGACCTAAATGGTCATGTTGGATAACATTGTGACAGCTATGACAGAATCCATGGAGGCTATGGGTTTGGTACTAGAAATGAGGAAGGCTTCAGAATCCTGGAACTCTGTGACGCTAATAACCTAACTATCTGTAATACAAACTTCAAAAAACGAGACAATCATTTGATCACCTATAGATCAGGGGAACACGCCAGTCAGATAGATTATATCCTTACCAGAAGACGTGACAGAGTGTCTGTTGTAAACAATAAATCCCTCCCCCGCGATGAATGTACCTCCCAACTTAGCCTCATAGTGAGTGACCTCATAGTCAGGACGAGACGTACTCGACAACAGAGGAGGACTACCCTAAGGAGAAGAATATGGAAGTTAAAGGACCCCACAGCCAGTAACAAATTTAAAAGCATATTACTTGATGCTTTTGACAGTAAGGAAGAGCAATTAGAGACACACAATATAGAGGAACAGTGGGAATTCCTGAGAGTTAACCTGCTGAAGGTGACAGATGAAATCTGTGCTGGAGCAGACCTATAGGTAGGAGGAGAGTAACTTGGTGGTGGAAGAGTAAGGTGGAGGAGTCAATCAAGGCCAAAAAGCAGGCTTGGAAAGTATGGCGGTATGGAGAAAGTAAAGAACACTATCAAGTGGCCAGGAGGGAAGCTAGGAGACAAGTGTACTTTGCAAGAAGGGAAGCAGAGGAAAGAAAGTTCAAGCATGTTCTGCAACGTGAGGACCAAAAACGTGAGGTGTTCAGGATTGCTAGGCAATGTGTCAAGGAAAACCATGATATTGTCGGAGAGAAGTGTGTCCGAAATGATGATAGTGTACTTGCCATCACTGATGCTGATAAGAAGATAGCCTGGAAGTGTCACTACGAGAGGCTACTAAATGAGGAGAATAAATGGGAAAAAGATAGTCTGCCCCACATCGATCCAATAGAGGGACCATAAAAGATGTAGTGGGATCACAGGTAAGCTATCTAAGAACGTAGATTTTATATGTGGCCGGTGCTCAGGTGCAATAAGTAGCAGCAAGTGCCCACAGGATACTAGCTCCTTCTATTGCCCAGATGGTTCTATATATATATGTATGTATATATATATATATATATATATATATATATATGTATATATATATATATCATATATATACTATGAATATAACAGTATCTGTCAACACAACATGTTTACTCTGTCCTATCCTCTCACAGTTGCTGTCCTCACCTGTTACCATTGCTCCAACAAAGTAGAGAAGGCCTGTGGTGGAGACTTCCAGTCTTATCTATTCAAAGGTTTCCAGTGCCATTCCAAAGCCAATATGTGTGCTCTGCAGAAAAACCCACCCCTCAAAGGTAATGTAACATACACACACTCAGCGATACACTCACACATATATATATATATATAAATGGCTTCTACAGGACTAGAACTGTTTCATTCGGGAGAATGAAGCCCCCAGGTCTTTCTTGATGATTTTTCTCGAATGAAACAGTTCTAGTTCTGTAGAAGCCATTTCTATATTAAATATTTATACTCTGCTATGTATTGAGTACCTTATTTACTGTGGGTTACCTCCGATTCAACCAGGGATAAACACACACACACATATATATATATATATATATATATATATATAAGGAAAAAAGATGAAATCGAAAATGCATCTTAAGTCTTTCTTTATAAAAATATATATTTATTTGGTTCCTTTACCGGTTTTGCAGTTCTTCTGCTTTTCAAAAGTAGAATTTAGATGCAGGGAACTGTGAAACCGGTAAAGGAACCAAATAAATATCTATTTTTATAAAAAAAGACTCCAGTTGCATTTTCGATTTCATCTTTTTTCCTTTTTCTTTCACTCGTGTAACCTCACTTTCTAATATATATATATATATATATATATATAGATTTATTAAAATAACAGATTAAAATTTAAGCAAAGAATTGCTGCTTTCACCCTTAACAGGATCTTCTGAAACTAAAAAAAATCAATCTGTGGATGAGGAAGTAAATATTTAAAAAAAATATTTGCTCAATGGTTTTTATATATTTGATATATATATTATTCTTATCGAGCCCTCTTCGGATTTTAGTTTTCACATTTATTATTATTACTATATATATATACATATATATATACATATATATATATATATACATATATATATATATATATATATATATATATATATATATATATATATATATATATATATATATATATATATATATATATAAATGGAAAAGAATGAAATGAAATTGTTTACAAACAAACCGAACATTATAATAAATGTTCGGTAAACCCATACGTACATATATATATATGTGTGCATGTATGTATATATATACATACTACTGTGCGTCTGTACACATATATGTATGTACATATACATACTTATAATTTATTTATATTCTGAAAGACATTTATTATTCTTGCCCCAAGATATTTGTAGAATGAGCTTCTCTTGAATAATCAGTAAGTCCTCCATAAAATAAATTCGAAGTAATTATTAAATTTTATTTAAAAATTAATAATCTATCATAATATTGGGGAGGGTGTTTTTTTTTTATCAACAATAAACTAATGAATAAGTTCCCGGAAAATATGAAGTTGAAGCTGAAATAATTATTGAAATTTTTAAAATTTAATGAACAAGTATGAAGAATTCTTCTGATTGGTGACGTTAAAATACGTAAGCTGGGCTTCTCAATTATTCTCATTATTTTTTCATGCCTGCACAGATAAATCCTGACATATATGGAACTAAAGTTATATGAAATATAACATAGCTTAAGGGTGGAGATGGAGTGGGGTGGGGACTTTATAACTGCAGCGTGTAATGGTTGGGAGGGAGTAGTGTGTGTATGAGATAGATAGATAGATTGAGTGATAGAGATAAATAGATAAAGATAGATAGAGAAATAGACAGAGATAGATATAGAGTGATAGAGATAGATAGACAAATAGATATGTTTCTTTATTAGCCACAGGGGCACAAAAGAAGGGGACAAATACAAAGGGGGAAGTTTACATACAATAAAAACGTGTAAAATATTATCACAAATGCAATTTAAAAATTAGTCGATTTTCCCCAATAGGGGGAGACATTACATATGGGTAACACATACCCCCGAAAAAATGTGCAACCCTCATCTCCAGGAGTACGAAGAGTTTGTACTCCTTTCCTCTCCTCCTCCTTTTCCTCAATCTAAAGGCTGATATAGAGAGAAGGCCCATTCACTCGGGCCATTCTTGCCACTTTCACCCACCTTTCATAAAACTTGATAGATAGATAGATAGATAGATAGATAGGTGGGTAGATAGATAGATGGGTAGATAGATAGATAGGTAGGGGTATAAGAAAGATACAGAGATGTGTATGTGTAGAGAAAGAGAGAGAGAAAGATATAAATTTATATATATATGTGGAGAGAGAGAGACATATAGAGAGGAGAGACAAACAGAGAAAAGAGAGAGAGACAAACGGGTAGAGAAAGAAAGAGAGAATGAAAGACAGAGACAAGAATCACTGAAATGCTAGCATAGGCATGACATTTTTCTGCATATGGAGGAATACGTAAAAGTGTTTACACTTCGGCAGTTCATTCTTTTCATAGCTAAGGCTTCTAATTCAAAAGCACTAAGTGTACAGGAAAACTTCAAATATATCCTGTGTTCCAGCAGAAATATATACTATTTATTTAACTAGTTGGCCCCATGCTGTAAAAAAAGACGGTTAATGCTTGAAATAGCAGGAAGAGGGTCTTAACATTTTGGACACTAGTCCATCATCAGAAGAAAGAATGATATATATGTGTGCGTATATATATATATATATATATATATATCATCATCATCATCATCATCGTCGTTTAACGTCCATTTTCCACGCTAGCATGGGTCAGGCGGATTGCCCAGTTTGAGGCAAGTTGGGTCAGGTGACTGTGTCTTGTTTATTCAGAACTGTTTCTGGCTTGATTTCTATCACTGGATGCGCTTCATAATGCCAACCACATTTACAGTGAGTATTGGGTGCTTTTTGTCGTGATTCCTACATGACCTCTCTCTCTCTCTATATATATAATAATGATAAATGTGAAGACTAAAATCCGAAGAGGGCTTGATAAGGATAATATATATATAAAATATATATGTAAATATAAAAACCCATAGAGCAGATATTTATCATAAGAACAAATTAAAGTTTAAGCAAAGAATGGCTGCTTTCACCCTTAACGGAATCTTCAAAAGATGGGTGAAAGCAGCAATTCTTTGCTCAAACTTTAATCTGTTTCTTATAATGAATATATAAATATCATCATCATCATCATCATCATCATCATCGATTAACGTCTATCTTCCATGCTAGCATGATTTTCGCGTCCAATGAGCAGATCAATACCAGAGCCAGGTTGATAGTATAGATTAGGACATTGAGCTGATCATTTGTGAAACACATGCCACGTTTGATGAAAATGTTAAATTAAAACTTTGTTCTCTCTTACTTAATATATATATATACAAACACCCACACACACACACATATATACACCCGCACGTCCAACCTATGCTAGCGTGGAAGATGGACATTAAACACTGATGATGATATGTATGTATATATATACACAAAATATATATATACTATATATATTTTATATATATATATATAAATATATATATATATATATATATATGTATATATATATATGTATACATATATACATGTATATATATGTGTATATATATATATATATACATATATATATATATATATATATATATATGTATATATACATGTATATATATGTATATATATATGTATATGCATATATATATATATATATATATATGTATACACACAGACATCCTAATCCATTTCTACATCTCCAAATACATTAACAAGATCAAAGGTCTGCCACTTCCATTTATATCTCCTCGTTCCCAGCTGCCACACAGCACAAACTTTCCTTCTACATTTTAATTAGTCCGCTGTGACAATATAAATTACTTTGAGAAGTCACTACTTCATACCGTGCTACTGCCTGCACTCCTCTTTTATAATATAATTCAAAAGAATAGATTTTGATTTTATGTCCATACCGAGACTATCAGCTATGTCTGATTAAAAGATCAGCTTTAATTTTTCCACATATACCCAGACTATCAGCTATGTCTGATTAAAATAACTGCCTCCAGTTTTCCACATATACCCCAGACTATCAGCTATTTCTGATTAAAATAACTGCCTCCAGTTTTCCACATATACCCAGACTATCAGCTATGTCTGATTAAAATAACTGCCTCCAGTTTTCCACATATACCCCAGACTATCAGCTATGTCTGATTAAAATAACTGCCTCCAGTTTTCCACATATACCCCAGACTATCAGCTATGTCTGATTAAAATAACTGCCTCCAGTTTTCCACATATACCCAGACTATCAGCTATGTCTGATTAAAATAACTGCCTCCAGTTTTCCACATATACCCCAGACTATCAGCTATGTCTGATTAAAATAACTGCCTCCAGTTTTCCACATATACCCAGACTATCAACTATGTCTGATTAAAATAACTGCCTCCAGTTTTCCACATATACCCCAGACTATCAGCTATGTCTGATTAAAATAACTGCCTCCAGTTTTCCACATATACCCAGACTATCAGCTATGTCTGATTAAAATAACTGCCTCCAGTTTTCCACATATACCCAGACTATCAACTATGTCTGATTAAAATAACTGCCTCCAGTTTTCCACATATACCCCAGACTATCAGCTATGTCTGATTAAAATAACTGCCTCCAGTTTTCCACATATACCCAGACTATCAGCTATGTCTGATTAAAATAACTGCCTCCAGTTTTCCACATATACCCCAGACTATCAGCTATGTCTGATTAAAATAACTGCCTCCAGTTTTCCACATATACCCAGGAGTTGTGACTAGTGAATGATACCAACAATAGAAAGACCAATGGAAACATTGTTTCCCTGGTCCGACAAGTTCCACCCCACTTGGTAAGTGAATGAGGTTTGGAGACTTGTTGATCATTTCCATACATATACCCCAGACTCTCAGCTGTGTGTGGTTAAAAGAGCAGCTTTTAATTTTCCACATATACCAACAGTAGAAAGACCAATGGAAACATTGTTTCCCTGGTCCGATTGGCAGAGTCGTTAGAATGTCAGATAGAATGCTTTATAGTATTCGTTTGAAGATACTATTAAAAGTTGTTTTCTTTTATGTATATATATATATACGTATGTGTGTATATATATGTGTAGGTATATATATATATATATACACACATACATATATATATACATTTCAGAAGATCCTGTTAAGAGTGAAAGCAGCGATTCTTTACTTAAGCTTTAATCTGTTTGTATAATAAATATTTGCTCTACGGGTTTTTATATTTATGTATATTTTATATATATATAATCCTTATGAAGCCCTCTTCGGATTTTAGTCTTCACATTTATTATTACTATATATATATATATATATATATACATATATATATATACATATATATATATGAAGTAATTCCGTCAGAAAAGTCCATAACTATATATATATATATATAACATTAAATATGTTGGAATTGTGTGCTTGTCAATAAATTAGCTTAATAGACAGTATCCAGAGTAATATTAAGTCAACCCTGACGAGTTTTCTGAGTCTGCTGAGGTTTAATTATAATCCATAGTTTGTGGTCGATATCCATTCACATAGATTGATTTTAAGTCACAGTTTACATTTAACGAAATGGCGCCGTAAGGTCTCTTTTGATTCCATCTTGAGTACATGTTCTTCTCTCTAATACATATTTAGTATATATACAATATACTGTGTCTTCTCTGGATATATGGTTCTTTCTCTCACTATATATATACATATATCTTCTACTTTTGACAATATATATATATACTACTACCACTGCTAGCTGCAAAAGGCTTCTCCCTCAGAATGAAAGGCAGACTGTATGATGCGTGTATCCGAACAGCGATGTTGCATGGTAGTGAGACCTGGGCGCTGAAGGTGGAAGACTTACGTAGATTAGAGAGAAACGAAGCCTGCATGCTCCGATGGATGTGTAACAGTAATATACGTGAACGACAAAGCATAAATGAATTGAGAGAGAGACTGAGCATAAGAGGAATCAAATGCTGCGTGCAGGAGAGGCGGTTACGCTGGTATGGACATGTGATGCGTATGAAGGATGACAGCTGCATAAAAAGGTGCAGAGCACTAGAAGTTGATGGAAACCGCGGAGTGGGGAGACCCAAGATGACTTGGGATGAGGTGATAAAAGCCGACCTTACCCAACTACACCTCTCAAAGTCAATGACACACGACCGTGACTTCTGGCGTCACGCAGTAATACAGGGTACCCGACCTCCCATGGGTACATGCTGAAGCATATAAACAATATGCCCCCCCCCCACCGCAAGGTGGTCGTGGAGGTGCCACGGCAAAAAAGCACCCAGCCCACACTGTAAAGTGGACGTGTAGGCGCCACGAAAAAGCACCCAGCACTCACTGTAAATGAGGTTGGTGTTAAGAAGGGCATCCAGCTGTAGAAATCAAGCCAGATCAGTTCCTGTATGAGCAAGGCATGGTCAGCCGACCAGACACTGCCCACAACAGGACAACCCGTCTAACCCATGCTAGCGTGGAAGAACGGACGTAAAACGGTGATGATGATGATGATGATGATGATATATATATATAGTTTACTCAGCTGTAGAAATGAGATGATAGGGACTGGGGTCCCTATCATTCCACTGCAAAGTGGTCGTGGAGGTGCCACGGCAAAAAAGCACCCAGCACTCACTGTAAATGAGGTTGGTGTTAGGAAGGGCATCCAGCTGTAGAAATCAAGCCAGCATCAGTTCCCGTCCCACCCGTGCAAGCAGGGAAAAAGCGGACGTAAAATGAAATGATGAAATGAATGATGATATATATATATATATATATATATATATATATATATATATATATATATATATATATATCTAGCAAAGAGGTTGTGGTAAGATAGTAGGTGGATCATAACACACCAGATCTAGCTGTAGAAATTGCCGGATCTCAGCCGTTGGGGTCCTGACACTTTTCCTATTACCCACACTACTACCCTATGTATTGAGTACTCTGGTGCGTTATGGTCCACTTGGTTTCTTACCATACTTTCTTTGTTATATAATAATAATGAAATTATTGTGTAAAGTGCTCAGGTGCACTACAACTCGTCAATATAGTACATAGAATAATACACAAATGTCAGGGAAGTACATGTGTGTATGTGTTAGCTGTAGTGTTGGCGGATCTCGGGAAGCATGGAGGCCTTAAAGGATGCAGTGTCTCGACAGCTAACGACTGATGCAGGGAGTTTGTTCCATGGAGGCCTTAAAGGATGCAGTGTCTCGGCAGCTAACAACTGATGCAGGTAGTTTGTTCCATGGAGGCCTTAAAGGATGCAGTGTCTCGACAACTAACAACTGATGCAGGTAGTTTGTTCCATGGAGGCCTTAAAGGATGCAGTGTCTCGACAACTAACAACTGATGCAGGTAGTTTGTTCCATGGAGGCCTTAAAGGATGCAGTGTCTCGACAGCTAACAACTGATGCAGGTAGTTTGTTCCATGGAGGCCTTAAAGGATGCAGTGTCTCGACAGCTAACAACTGATGCAGGCAGTTTGTTCCATGGAGGCCTTAAAGGATGCAGTGTCTCGACAGCTAACAACTGATGCAGGCAGTTTGTTCCATGGAGGCCTTAAAGGATGCAGTGTCTCGACAGCTAATAACTGATGCAGGTAGTTTGTTCCATGCTTCAGCAATTCTGAGCGTGAAAAAATGTTTCCGAAAGTCATGGGAACTGTGCTGTTTTCTTACTTTGTGGGCATGTCCACGTGTGTTAGACACATGGAAATCGAAAAGGTACTCAGGGTTGTTGTTGGCAACATGGTTAACAATTTTGTGGGTGTTTACCAAGTCAGTTGCCAGGCGTCGGAGCTTCAATGAACCATGCCCAGGGAAGCAAGGCGCTC
>OZ024762.1:3432829-3435329 GCA_964016885.1 Eledone cirrhosa
GACTAAACCCACTGAAAGTCATTCCTTGCTCAGGTCCCTCTATCCGCCATAATAATAATAATAATAATAATAATAATAATACCGTCCTGTATTGTCCTGTACTGTCCTTAATGTCTACTTTGTGTAAACCCTTGTGGTTAATAAAGAACCAGTATATATATTTGTTATTGAAAAAGTTAATTAATCCAGGTGGGAGGTATTTTTTGTACTATAGGTAGTAATCAATATACAAATACATATATATATATATTTTGAGTATATGTTGGTTGTTTACCTGAAGAGGTGACAGTTAATGATGGTTGTCACCAAAATATATATAGCAGTATATCTATAATTTATAATAAACGAAGCCAAATGTTACATATTTGACTTAATTATTTTATATATATCTCTTTCTCTCTCTCTCTATATATATGTATGTATGTGTATATAGATATATGTATGTATGTGTATATAGATATATGTATGTGTATATAGATATATATATGTATTTGTATATAAACAAATTTGTATGTATTTGTATATAAATATATATGTATGTGTATATAAATATATATATATAAATATTTATAAATATATACATATATATATATGTATATATATATATGTGTGTGTGTATATATATATATATATATATGAATATATATGTATATAAGAATATATATATAAGAATATGTATATAAGAATATATATATAAGAATATATATATATGAATATATATATATATATATATATTCATATATATATTCTTATATACATATATATATATTCTTATATACATATATATATATTCATATATATATATATATATATTCATATATATATATATATATATATATATATATATATATATATATATATATATATATATATATTATACATACACACACACACACATATATATATATACACTACCGTAAACTCTTGGTAGATTTATCTACATATATATATACATATATATATGTATGTATATATTTATAAATATTTATATATATATATATATATATATTTATATACACATACATATATATTTATATATAAATACATACATATTTATATTTATTTATATACAAATACATCTATATATCTATATACGCATACATACATATATACATATATATGTATATATATTTGTTGTTGAAAAAGTTAATTAATCCAGGTGGAAGATATTATTTGTACTATAGGTAGTTATTAATCTAATTGTAAGCCATATTTTGCATTCAGTGTAGACAGAGATATTCACAGCTAAAAAGACTCTGCTGTGATACCATTGTAATTAACTTCCATAATATCCCAGATTACATAACAGACTAAATTTAATTAAAATATGGAAAGGAGTACAGATATGTGTATCACAGAAATGTATATCACATTAAAATACAGAAATGTAATGTGTTTCTGTCCTCTCCGTGTGTGTATATTTATGTATGTGTGTGTGTGTGTATAAGTGCGTGTGTGTATATATAATATATATATATATATATATATATATATATATATATTTAAATAGAAATGGCTTATACAGGACTAGAACTGTTTCATTATATATATATATCTAATACATTATGTATATGTATTAGATATATATATATTTGTATATATATATATATCAACAGTCGATCGACTTTCGTCAAATTGGACCAAGGAAACAATGTTTCCGTTGGTCTTTCCAATTGCTAATACTATCTATCGGTCGCAACTCCAGGTAGAAGCAGCAACATGAAATAAAGTGTCTTGCTCAAGGACATAACTCATCGTGCGGTCCTGGAATCGAACTCACAACCTTACGATTGCAAATCCAATTCTCTAACCCCTCAGCCACGCGCCTTCACTACATTATATATAAGCATTAAATATATATATATATATAATGACAAAACAATGTTGTCTCTGATTGAGATGAAGCAAGGGTGTATATGCATGCGTATAAAAATAAGAAAACTCATCGCTAGAACAACCATTACAACACCTTTGACTGCATTTAGGTGTTGTAATGGCCATTCTAGTGATGAGTTTTCTCATTTTTATATGTATTATATATATATATATATATATATATATATATATAGTTTACTCAGCTGTAGAAATGAGATGTATATATATATATATATATATATATATATATATATATATATATACGGTTTACTCAGCTGTAGAAATGAGATGATAGGGACCCCAGTCCCTATCATTCCACTGTAAAGTGGACGTGTAGGTGCCACGGATAAAAAGCACCTAGCACTCACTGTAAATGAGGTTGGTGTTAGGAAGGGCATCCAGCTGTAGAAATCAAGCCAGAATCAGTTCCCGTTCCACCCTTGCAAGCAGGGAAAAGTGGACGTAAAATTAAATGATGATGATGATATATATATATATATATATGCATACATATATAAAATGTTTTTCGAATAAGAAAACAGATAATGGTAGGTGAAGAAGTTATTACAGCTCAAAATATTAGTTTTATTACAGTAGGCTACATACTCAGAAGGCTATATACAAT
>OZ024762.1:3447829-3452829 GCA_964016885.1 Eledone cirrhosa
CTGCCATGAAGGGAAATCATTGAGCCGGCGGAGGTCCAAGATATAGCCCCCCAGATCATCATGGCAGAAGGAGCAACGTGAAATAAAGTGTCTTGCTCAAGGACACAACACATCACCCGGTCCAAGTATTGAACTCGCAACCTCACGATTGTGAATCCAACTCTCTAACCACTGAGCCACGCACCTTCACTGGACTGATATACTATATAATTATATTTATTGATAGTAAAAGGTGATATACTATATAATTATATTTATTGATAGTAAAAGGTGATATACTATATAATTATATTTATTGATAGCAAAAGGTGATATACTATATAATTATATTTATTGATAGTAAAAGGTGATATACTATATAATTATATTTATTGATAGTAAAAGGTGATATACTATATAATTATATTTATTGATAGTAAAAGGTGATATACTATATAATTATATTTATTGATAGTAAAAGGTGATATACTATATAATTATATTTATTGATAGTAAAAGGTAATATATTATATAATTATATTTATTGATAGTAAACAATCTATCAAATGTTCTGACTCTGTCAGTGGACAACCTTGTAGCCTTAGCTATATATAAATAAATGGCTAACTTTGACACTCTAATGTTGAAGTATTGAGTCCTTCAATTTGACTGTCAGTGGACAACCTTGTAGCCTTAGCTATATATAAATAAATGGCTAACTTTGACACTCTAATGTTGAAGTATTGAGTCCTTCAATTTGACTGTCAGTTCACAACCTTGTAGCCTTAGCTATATATAAATAAATGGCTAACACTCAAATTCGAAGTATTGAGTCCTTTAGTTTGACTGTCAATTCACAACATTGTAGCCTTAGCTATATATTAATAAATGTCTAACACTCTAATTTCGAAGTATTGTGTCTCTGTGAATTCACAACCTTAAAGCCTTAGCTACATATAAACAAATGTTTAACTTTGACACTCTAATTTCGAAGTATTGAGTCCGTTAGTTTGTTACAGAACAACTCTTGTTTTAATGTAGAAACACTTTCCTGTACTAAACCAACACATAAACTTGTCTACCAAAAATGTTGCTGTCCTTTTGAAGAAAATTTATGTTTGGTGCCTCAAGCAGAAGACTGACTATTTCGTTCCAAAATAAAAACACAAACAAACAACACGATAGACAAAACACAAGAAACAAAACATAAAACACAAAAATGGTGGGAATTTTTCTTCGATAGTCAAGAGGAATATAAAATGCACATCAAATATACAAGACTGTTCACAAAACATAGGAATAAGAATTTATTAAATATATGTTGTATGAAAATAAGCTACTGTTGTGGAATCCATATGAAAACACTTATTGTCATCCAACTAACTAATGACAAAATTCGGAATTACTTCCATAGGAAACCTAATATGTGTTCCCTAGACAAGGCATATAATGGTAGAATCGATCATACATAACAAAGTCAGAGACACTTGAATCATGCTACTACAGCAACTTGTCACAACCTTTCTTCTCATCTGTCTTACAAGAATGTTTTAACACTAAAGCCAGTGTTTCACTATGTCTACCTAAATCACTGCTGTTCTTTCTCAGAAAATTTACTTTTAGTGCCTAAGGCAGAAGACCAACCGTTTCATGATATGAAAAAAAAAAGTGGTATGCATTTCTCTTCAATAGACAACAAAATCAAAATAACTTCAAATGTGGACTGAAATTGAATAAAATGCCCACCAGCTAACAAGCTATTATTACGTTTTTTTCCCCTCCAAAAAGAAAAAAGTTATTTTCATTAATTAAGAATATTAAATTCTGGAAAGTGAGAAATAACTTCTTGACTAAATTAAGTGCCAAAATATGGGGCGAATTAACTCTTGAAATTATATATCTGTACAATATGACAAAACATTTATTCAATTCAATCCAATACAAGGCTTTCTCATTCCTGTTGGAGTAATCCCTCCTTCCTATTTAACCTCCACTGCTCTCTGGTTTGGTTTTAGTCATGTCTTTGGAGTGTAGCAGTCTCTCCATGCTTGGCCAAGTTGTCCAGGGTTAAAGTTCATTAAATTATTTAATTGATTTACAAACATAAAAAATGTATATATAGTAGTAGTGATGGTGTTGATGGTTGCAGTAGTAATGGTAGTAGTAGTAGTGATAGTGGTGGAGGTAGTAGTACTAGTAGTAGTAGTGGTGGTGGTGGTAGTAGTAGTAGTAGTAGTAGTAGTGGTGGTGGTGGTTCACCAAAAATATTTCACACTTCAATAAACCTGGATGGAACATTGCAATGGAAGTTATATTAGAATATACATACATACATATATACATATACATACATATATACATACAAACACACACACACATACACACATATATATATATATATATACATATATACATACATACATATATACATACATACATATATACATATACATACATACATACATATACATACATATATAGATACAAACACACACACACATACACACACACATATATATATATATACATATATACATACATACATACATATATACATACATACATATATAACAGACCAGATATTATGATATGGACAGGGAGAAGAAAACATGGACAGTAGTGGAAATTAGCTGCCCAGCAGATGCCAATATAATATCAAAGATTAGCGAAAAGGAGAATATTTATGCGGAACTGATGAGAAATCTGCAGATACTCCACTCTGATTACACCTTCAGATTTATGCCTGTGATTATTGGGGCACTGGGGTATGTTAGTAACTGCCTCAATACAAATCTTGAGAAGCTAGGCTTCACAGGAACAGAAAGAACACACCTAGTTAGGAAATTACAAGTACAATCCATTAATGGAACAGTAAAAATATGTAAAACATTCCAAAAATGTTGCATCTAATAACTGCATATACACATGTACAGATACAAAGCATATACACATGCACACATACAACTCAAAATATACACATCCACACATATAATAACATCCATATCTACACATGCATGCATACATACATATATACATATGCGGTGGCTGCCAACTCGTTTTCGAGTACGGCCACTACTTTATATCCATGTAGGAGAACCCCTACCGATGCGCTGAACGAGTGTGACTTTTTAGTCCAGCCAGCGACTTGAAAACTCTGGTACAAACACTACACTTGTGACAATTACTGACACATAGTGCTGGGCCCATGGTACCATGTGACGACAAGTGCAGAGAGATCTCCAGATATAAAGCAATGCCTGTGCCGTGAAGCTTTTATAGTGAGCAAAGGCACTGCACAAAGCCAGTCCCACTCTCTTAACCAAGATGATATTTACCAAAAAGAAGAACAAGTCAACATCATTGGATACCATCAGGGTTGCAGGTGTTATATCAGAGTTTTCCTTCTCCTAGAATTCTGCCTTGACAAAGGCTAAGGGGTCATCCCTCCCGGTGATTTTGGATGGCCATTGACTCTTAAGAGCTCCTTTGCCCTTTGACAGGTTTTGTTTTTAGTCCTGCAGGATGTCCAAAGTCACCCTCCTCACCAAGAAACCTTGGTGGGGTTGCCAGTTTAGTCGCCAACGACCCGACCATGGGACAGGTTGTACTGGGATACATGTTACCAGTAGCACCAACTGGTGACCTGACATATATACATATACATACATATATACATACAAACACACATACACACACATATATATACATACATACATACATACATACATACATACATACATACATACACACATACACACACATATATATATATATACATATACATATCTGTTACTCTTCACTCATTTACTATACATATATATATATATATATATATATATATATATATATATATATATATATATATATATATATATATATATATATATATATATATATATATATATAGAGAGAGAGAGAGAGAAAGAGATCAGTACATTGGCGCCCCACCCTCTCACCTGTCTCCTAAACACATTGGTATCTTAGCAACCTCATGGCTTCATGTTGTCACTTCTCTACATCTTAATGGCATTGTTACAGTAGAATTTGGTATGGCTGTGGTGTTGGTATTTGTGGTGGTGGTGGTGGTTGTGGGAGTGATTCTAATGATGGTGTTGGTGGTGGTAGTGGTAGTGGTGGTGGTTATAGGAGGGGAAGTGAAGGCAAAGATTCTGTTTTGTTTGTTCAGGTTCATGGTGTTAGGTATATATGTAGACACATACATACACGAGTATTCCATATATATATATATATATATATACCACGATAAATTAACGGAGCCATAGACTCTCCTTATTCCCTGTCAGTAATGTGCTCAAAGGAAAAGGAATCCCGAGCTCTTTAAAATACAATATGTTGAAAAGGTAACACACTAGAGAGAGATAGTGCGCCATCAATAAAACAGGGAAAACCACCAGTGTATGGAATCTATAATCTATGGAAGGTAGGGTAGACACGCAATAATTAAAAATATAAATTAAAGTGTATATACGTACCTCTATAACTATATAACACACGCGTACAAATCCAAAGAGATCTGTTTCGCCAAGAAGTTGTTGACTGAAATGGAATAGCCTATGGTTCATCAGCGCGTGCAAAGACAACTCTAAGCGTATCTAAAGCGACCGTCCAGCTACGCGCGGCAGAGAGATGTCACAGCGTGTTTAGGACAGTGAACCAGTGATATCTGAGGGACGAGCTGCTAGAAAGGGCAGCCCAAAAACCACTCAAAGAAGTGTACTCAACCAAACAGAAAGAGAGAGAGAGGAAAGACTGTTATAAGGAGCGAAATATCACGATAAATTACCGGAGCCATAGACTCTCGTTATTCCCTGTCAATAATGTGCTCAAAGGAAAAGGAATCCTGAGCTCTTTAAAATACAATATGTTGAAAAGGTAACACAGTCAACAACCTCCACTCTCAAGCGTGAAACTAAAAACCATATCATTTGTACTGCATCTCTGTTTTTCGTCCTCTGTTCATTTATATATATATATATATATATATATATATATATATATAT
>OZ024762.1:3465576-3470576 GCA_964016885.1 Eledone cirrhosa
AAAGGCAAAGGAGCTCTTAAGAGTCAATGGCCATCCAAAATCACCGGGAGAGATGACCCCTTAGCCTTTGTTAAGGCAGAATTCTAGGAGAAGGAAAACTCTGATATAGCACCTGCAACCCTGATGGTATCCAATGATGTTGACTTGTTCTTCTTTTTGGTAAATATCATCTTGGTTAAGAGAGTGGGACTGGCTTTGTGCAGTGCCTTTGCTCACTATAAAAGCTTCACGGCACAGGCATTGCTTTATATCTGGAGATCTCACTGCACTTGTCGTCACATGGTACCATGGGCCCAGCACTATGTGTCAATAATTGTCACAAGTGTAGTGTTTGTACCAGAGTTTTCAAGTCGCTGGCTGGACTAAAAAGTCACACTCGTTCAGTGCATCGGTAGGGGTTCTCCTACATGGATATAAAGTAGTGGCCGTACTCGAAAACGAGTTGGCAGCCACCATGTACATACATATATACATACATACAAACATTTTTACATACATACATATAGACACATACAAACATTTTTACATACATACATACACACACACATTCTTACATGATGGCCGCACACTCGTGTTCGAACATTGCCATCGCCTGATAAAATGCTCAAAAATGTGAGGCACGAAAGTGGCTCTTTAAACCAGCCAAAGACTTGCACCCTCTGGCACAAACATGGCAACTGTAGGCTTCTCTGGGACTTTCCATTGCTTGGTTCTGATTGTGTGTTCTCATAAGGCATTCCAAAAACTTGCCCAAGAACAGTCTAGGGAGGACCTCGTGTGTCTTGTTGGTGGCAGTCTAAAGACATGTCCAAGAAATCTGAGACAACGATCTTTCACTGAGATGCTTAGTGCTTTCTGCTTGGTTCTTCCATAGACTTCTTCATTGGTTATTTTGTCTTGCCAAGAAATGTTAAGAATTTTTCCGAGGCACTTCTGGTGGAATACATCTAGCTTGTGGGCAAGTCCTGCTGTCATCTTCCACGTTTCACTGCCATAGGTGGCAGCTGGGATGACCAGAGAATTGTACAGAGCTATCTTGCGTTTTAGAGTCATCTGATTAGATTGCCAGATGTTTCTAAGACTCCCAAAGACAGAGCCTGCTTTTCCAATTCTGTTCGGCACATCTTGCTCCCTGCCACGCCCGATTTCTTGTGTTGCTGCTTCTGTAGCTGATTAAACTTCTTATCGAAGCAGGGAGCTGACCTACCACTGAACCACCTTGCAGTTACTTGGTAAGGCTGAAGAAGGATCTTAGCCTCTGAAAACTAGTCCCCCTGGTCTGTCCGTCAACCACTGCAGCTGCCAGTGAACTTAACAGTTGCCATCACAAGAAGGTAGACCGGAGCTATTTTGTCTACTCCCAGGTCGGTTGTCCCCTCACATCACATACTTCATATTGCACAAGTCATAGAGGTGAATATGTATCCGATATCAGAGATGGTTTCCTCTTTGGTGTCCACCATTCCGCAAGTATGATGAGAGAAAACACAGAAATATATACACATGTATACGTTATTTGGATGACCGTTGACACTATTGAGTTCCCCCGCCCTTTGCTGCAGGCTGTCCAAAAATCACCCTCGCCAACAATCAAGCTTGGTGGGGAGACAGATTTTGTCGCCGACGACCAGACCATGTCGGATGTCAGGTGGCGCTCGAGTGCTACTGGTAACATGTATCCCAGCACAACCTGTAACATACATACATACACAGACACACATACATACATACATACATACATACACACACAGACACACATACATACATACATACATACATACATACATACATACATACATACATACATACATACACACACAGACACACATACATACATACATACATACATACATACACAGACACACATACATACACAGACACACATACATACATACATACATACACAGACACACATACATACATACATACATACATACATACATACATACATACATACATACACAGACACACATACATACATACATACACACACAGACACACATACATACATACATACATACATACATACATACATACATACACAGACACACATACATACATACATACACACACAGACACACATACATACATACATACATACATACACAGACACACATACATACATACATACACACACAGACACACATACATACATACATACATACACAGACACACATACATACATACATACATACATACATACACAGACACACATACATACATACATACATACATACATACATACATACATACATACATACACACACAGACACACATACATACATACATACATACACAATGCAATACAGGAACAAGAACTCCCTACCAAATATCTGCTGCACAAAAGAGGAGGGCCAGCAGCTGACAATAAATGTAGGCTATGTAAAACAAAGATCGAGGATGTAAGCCACATTGTTGCCAGCTGCGAAAGAATGTCATCTCGCTACTACCTCCCCATGAGACACGATGGGATAGCTAGAACCATCTGGAACGCACTTCGGAAAACAAAATTAACAACAAACGAGGAAGAATATATTGAGACAGATGGCACTAAGGAATACTGGTGGAACCTGAAAATAAAAACTGCCACCAGATTAAAGCACAACCGGCCTGATATTGTAGTTTGGGACCACACATTGAAAACGTGTTCTGTTGTGGAGATCAGCTGCCCACTTGATGTAAACGTTGTCAGAAAAATACAGGAGAAGGAGGACATCTACGGACCATTGATGAGGAGTTTACAAATCCAGTATCCAAGATACACCTTTAGCTTCATACCCATCATTATTGGTGCTACGGGTTATATACCAACCCGCTTGGACCAAAGTATGACTGAACTTGGATTTGCGGACAAAAAGCGCAGCTCCCTAATTCATAGCCTACAAATGGCTGCGATAGCTGGCACCTTCAAAATTTGCAAAACATTCTTGCGATTCAAGGGATGACAATTTCTTTTCTTTTACAACCTTGCCACCAGGAAGGTGGCCGGTCAAAAAAATATACTCGAAATTAAGAGAAAGAGAAAACACAGACATACATACATACATACATACATACATACATACATACATACACAGACACACATACATACACAGACACACATACATACATACACAGACACACATACATACATACATACATACATACATACATACATACATACATACATACATACATACATACATACACAGACACACACACATACATACATACATACACAGACACACATACATACATACATACACAGACACACACACATACATACGTACATACATACATACATACATACATACACAGACACACATACATACATACATACATACATACACAGACACACACACATACATACATACATACATACATACATACATACATACATACATACACAGACACACACACATACATACATACAGACACACATACATACACACATACATACATACATACATACATACATACACAGACACACATACATACATACATACATACAGACACACATACATACACACATACATACATACATACATACATACATACACAGACACACATACATACATACATACATACATACATACATACATACATACATACATACACAGACACACACACATACATACATACAGACACACATACATACACACATACATACATACACAGACACACATACATACATACATACACAGACACACACACATACATACATACATGATGATGATGGCTGCCCCCTCGTTATCGAGTATGGCCATTGCACGATATACTATTATTAATAATTATCAATTAATTCTATCGGGCAATGCCTGTGCGTGAAGATATTTTTTAAAGTGAGGAAAGACTGTGCACTGAGCCAATCCCACTCTCTGAGCGACAGCAGTTATAACCCGAAAAGAAGAAAAGTGTGTAAATATGTATATACACATGTACATGTGTGTGTATATGTGTATATGCATGGGTGCATGTATATGTATATGCGCGGGGACATAGAAATAGTGGGGCTGGACACCCGATCTGCCCAGCAGATGCCAATATAATATCAAAGATTAGTGAAAAGGAGAATATTTATGCAGAACTGATGAGAAATCTGCAGATACTCCACCCTGATTACACTTTCAGATTTATACCTGTGATTATAGGGGCACTGGGGTATATTAGTAACTGCCTGAATACAAATCTTGAGAAGCTGGGCTTCACAGGAACAGAAAGAACACAACTAGTTAGGATATTACAAGTACAATCCATTAATGGAACAGTAAAAATATGTAAAACATTCCAAACGAGATGTAAAATTCCATTAATATGTTACCAGTCGGACGTGTTCACTTCGCCGACCAATATATATATATATGTGTGTGTGTGTTTGTGTATGTGTGTGTATGTGTATGTTTTGTGTATACAATTGTCCCACGGTATTTGCAGGAAGTTACGTTCCTAGAGCCCCCGTGAAGAGTGAAAAATCGCGAATATTGGACGTGATCAATAAAAATGCCTCCAAACGTCAAAATATAACGTAAAATATAATTTAAAAAAAAAAGGAAGCGTTTTATGCGAAGGGGCGTCCAATAGGCCGGCAAATATGGTATATTGTTATACGGTATATTGTTATAATTTAGCGTAAAAAAATATTGCCACGAAAAAAGCCATGAAAATATCGTGGAAGATATTTACGATTCCGCGAATATGCGGTGGTTTCCACGAACAGTTATTACTTAGGTTCTAAGGAAAATTCCGCGAATAACCGGTACAGCGAATGCCGGGGGTACATTGTATATATATTTATACATTTCGTTTTTGTATTTGTTTTGTAAGATTTCTTATCTGAAAACGTGTGTTAAAAGAGATATTGTTATACTTCGGGAGGGTCATGTTGGAAATAAGAGCATACAAAGCCCAGAAAAACAAGATGGTGTAATCAGAACAAAGGAGAGATACAAAATAACACATTAGTCACTGGGGAGGTCACAGAATGTTTGACGAAAAATTACCGAGGTTAACATATGTTGATG
>OZ024762.1:3475576-3525576 GCA_964016885.1 Eledone cirrhosa
GGAGTAAGAAGGGAGGTTGTGGTGATGTAGTTACAATGGGGATATGTAAGGTGGTCAGACATGAGGAGAGGTGTGGTGGTGTTCAGTCATAACAAACATCACCTCTTTGTTTTCCTCCAATCACAGCTTGCCTCTGTATATGTGATCTCGTGTCCCGTACGTCTATCTATCTATCTAACCTATCAATCTCTCTCTCTCTCTATCTCTCCCTCTCTTTCTCTCTCTCTCCCTCTCTCTCCCTCTCTCTCTCTCTCTCTCTCACGATATATATATATATATGAAGGCGTGTGGCTGAGTGGTTAGAGAATTGGATTCGCAATCATTAGGTTGTGAGTTCGATTCCTGGACCAGGCGATGCGTTATGTCCTTGAGCAAGACACTTTATTTCACGTTGCTCCTTCTACCTGGAGTTGCGATCGATAGATAGTATTAGCAATTGGAAAGACCAACGGAAACATTGTTTCCTCGGTCCGATTTGACGAAAGTCGATCGTTTAAGGAATATATATATATATATATATATATATATATATATATATATATATATATATATATATGTATGTATGTATATATCTTTCTCTCTCGGTATATGTGCCAACCCTAACATACGTCGTGAATCTTGGTCGAAAGAGTGCTATCGCGAACACAAGCGACCGAAATGGGGTTCCTCCGAAGGGTGTTTGGGGTAACATTACTCGGTAGAGTGCGTAGCTGAGAGATCTGAGGGTCACTCCAGGTAGAGCCTCTACTTCTCTGAATTGAGAGATCACAGCTCAGATACTACGGGATGTGGTTAGAATGTCTCAGGAGATCAGAGAGTCACTCCAGGTAGAGCCTCTACTACTCTGAATTGAGAGATCACAGCTCTGATACTACGGGATGGGGTTAGAATGTCTCAGGAGAGCAGAGAGTCACTCCAGGTAGAGCCTCTACTACTCTGAATTGAGAGATCACAGCTCAGATACTACGGGATGTGGTTAGAATGTCTCAGGACAGAATTGTTGGAGAGATTTTACTGGCAAAACCAAAGTCTCTCGTTGAAAATATAGAGTTAATATAAAGGATGGTTTGGTCATGTGCAGAGATGCTATGAAATAGGGTAAAGACCCTTAAAAGACAGAAAAAGAAGTTGCTATCAGCCGCCACGAGGAATTGAGCCCCATATCTCCCAGAGAGTATGGGGTTCAGTTACTCATAGCAACCGATTGCCCTCTTTTTTTTTCCTATTTTAAAAACTATTTTATAGCATCTCTGCGCTTGAGCATATCATCCTTTACATCAGAGGTTCTCAAATATTTTAGCCACCCCCACCCCTCACGGCCACGCGATACTCTCAGCACCCCTAACCCTAATTCTGCCTCCGTCTCTCCCTCTCCCAATCTCTCATTATTATGAGAGGCTAGCTTTGCTTTCATCCTTATCGGGTCGATGAAATAAAGTACCAGTAATAACTTTGGTCGATTTAATCGACTTTCCCCTCCCCCAAAAATTGTTGGCTGTGTGCCTAAATCAGAAACAATTATTATAAGCAAATGGAGGCCCACGAACTGGCCGACCCGCGGCCCCGGCGGTCAGAATAGAGAAGGCGTTTTCCCGGAGGATGGTGACGGAGATGCACTGAAAGAGCCATTCCAGCTCGCAAGGCTCACACCTATGGGTAGCCAATTCTGTGCCGATGGTGGTGAGTAGGGAGGTAGTCCTAGGGCCAAGGACACCAGAAGTCTCCACTGCTACAGGTAGCCAACTCTGTGCCAATGGTGGTGAGTAGGGAGGTAGTCCTAGGGCCAAGGACACCAGAAGTCTCCACTGCCACAGGTAGCCAACTTTGTGCCAATGGTGGTGAGTAGGGAGGTGGTCCTAGGGCCAAGGACACCAGAAGTCTCCTCTGCCACTGGCTTGACCGCAAACCTGTCAGAGAGCAACCAATATTTGGAAAGTTTACCTTCCTTGGGTCGAAGTTCAACACGAGACTGGGTTAGTCACAGGCTGCACCAGGTGGCCTCTGGAGAATGTGTTACTACATGTACAGTCAGAGGCTGCACCAGGTGGCCTCTGGAGAATGTGTTACTACATGTACAGTCAGAGGCTGCACCAGGTGGGCTCTGGAGAATGTGTTTGAAACTAGAGAAACAGAAAGACAGCCACTCCAAATTAAGCTGAATCTAATTAAGGTACATAATTGTCATTAATCCCATGCCAGGTAATCTCTTTACCTGTCGCTCTGTCTGTCAGTCTGTCAGTTAATCCGTTCACCTCTCAATATGTCTGCCTGTCTATCTGTCAGTCAGTCAGCCTGTCTGTCTGTCTCTCTATCTATCTATCTATCTATTTATCTATCTGTCTGTCTCTCTATCTATCTATCTATCTATCTATCTATCTATCTATCTATCTATCTATCTATCTATCTATCTATCTATCTATCTATCTATCTATCTATCTATCTACCTGTCTACCTCTGTTTCTCTCTTAAAGTCTTCACCTTAAAACCATAATGAATGATTTACCTGAAAATGTGTACTTGGTTCCGTAGCTTATGTTAACACACACACACATACACACACACGCTCACTCACACACAACACAACACACACACTTACACACACATACACACACTCACTCACTCACACAACACAACACACACACTCACACTCATATGAGGAAACCAATCTCTCCCTCTCATATATATATGCAAAAGCATATATATATATATATATATATATATATATATATATATATATATATATATATATATATATATATATAGGAACCAGTAAGACCCCGACAGCTGAGCTCAAGCCGTTTCGACGGCTAATTCTGAACCGGAATTGGTCCAGAATTAGCCGTCGAAACGGCTTGAGCTCAGCTGTCGGGGTCTTACTGGTTCCTATTACCCACTCTACTACCACAAGTATTGAGTACTTTGGTGCGTTATGGTCCACCTGGTTCCTTACCCCATTTCCTTCGTTATATATATATATATATATATATATATATATATATATGAAAACAGGGAGAAAGAGACGATTATGAGGAAGAAAAATATATTTTTTCCCTTTTTTGTGTCTCTCTCTTTTTTCTGGATTAGAAAATGATTAAAACGAAATGTTTTACTTTGTGTGAAGTGTTAATGTCTCTTTCTCCCTGTTTTCATATATATATGTATATATATCCTAACCCGTGTACCTCCTCTCCACATTTTATTATTCTCTCTCTCTCTCTCTCTCTCTCTCTCTAGATATATATATATATATATATATATATATATATATATATATATATATATATATATATATATATATGTATGTATATATATATATATATGTATATATATATATATATATATATGTATATATATATATGTATATATATATATATATATATGTATATATATATATATATATATGTATGTATATATATATATATATATATATATATATATATATATATATATATATGTGTGTGTGTGTGTGTGTGTGTGCTCTTGCACAAACATATACATATACATGCACGTATGTATATATATTTATATATATACATATATACACACAAGCACAACTTACGGGACACGAGATCACATATACAGAGGCAAGCTGTGATTGGAGGAAAACAAAGAGGTGATGTTTGTTATGACTGAACACCACCACACCTCTCCTCATGTCTGACCACCTTACATATCCCCATTGTAACTACATCACCACAACCTCCCTTCTTACTCCAGTTTAAACCCCATAAAAATCTGTTTAGCCATCGTCCGACAATTTTACTAATTCTCTACATCACCCCAGATTAGAGAAATACAAGTGCATCTTATATATAGAACATACCCCCACACATGTATATATATGTACACACACTCAAACACACACACACACATATGTGTGTGTGTATATATGCACCCATATATACGCATAGACATATGAACGTATGCATATACACACACACACACATGCTTGCATATATATATATATATATATATATATATATATAATTGTTTCTACTATTGGCACAAGGCCAGCAATTACCCAGTGCATTACTGGTACTTTATTTTATCGAGCCCCGTAAGGATGAAAGGCAAAGTCAACCTCGGCGGGATTTGAACTCAGATCGTAAAGGGACGTAACTATGCTGGAAGGCATGGCGTCCGACCCTCTACCGATACTGCCAATCCGCTACAATAATAATAATAATGCTTTCTTTATTAACCACAAGGGTTTACATAAAGTAGACATTAAGGACAGTACAGGTCAATACAGGACGGTACAAATGGGCATTTCTGCGTGTAAAAAAACAAAAAACGGAGGATGTAACAAAAAAAGAAACAACGAAAAATTCCCCAATAGGGGGGGAGACTTCCGAGGGACATTCGTGGAGAAAGCCCATTAAAAAAAAGCCACGGTGACCCTGACCACCAGGGCAAGTGCCCTCTCCCAGTTTTCCACCTTCAATTTACAGGCACATACTCAGAGTAGGTCCATTCACACGGGCCATTCTTGCCTCTCTCACACATCTTTCAACAAAATGCTGGGAAGAGAGCACTTCCCTCTCTACCCTGATTTTCCTTTTTAAATGAAATTTGAAAAAGTTAATCAGGGCATCACTGAAGAGGTAAGTGCTCGTCTTCAGCCCTTTCAAACGCGTCCACCATACTATCTCTTTCGCCATGGCCACCAGACAGATAACAATTACCTGCCCTTCCCGGCTAAAGGAAGAGGGCGGGGCAATCCTCACGATGGACTCAGCTGATAGCTAGATCTGTCCTACACGCGACAGCAGGTGTTCGACATAAAACCACAAGTCAGCAATGCTCGGACACTGGACGAGTGCGTGCAGGACGGTTTCGTCGCCCTGCGCGCATCTCGGACATGCCCGGCTGACGGCACCTCCATGCCTGTAGAGTTTATCCCGAACTGGCAAACCTCCTCGGTAGCACTGCCGGGCCAGGAATTTCTGGAAGTTGTCCATAGGCCCCGGCCCGAAAGTTCTTCCGAAGAGATTGGCTAGTTGATTTTCGTCGACCCCTAGAGTTTCCCCAAGTACGTCGTCGCTCTTCCCCTCCACTAATCCTCTATAGAACGCCAAGGTGGAGTTTCCACCGATCACATTGCCCGATTGGTCGAGGGCTGTGAGCGCCTGAAGAGCTCAGGCTATCATAACTGATAGTCCTCAGTGAGATATATATAACGGTGTTTTAAATAAACCTGAATCAACTGAATATGGCCTCGGACCTTTTATTGATATATATATATATACACTCGTATATATATATATATATATATATATATATATATATATATATATATATATATATTGAAATTATATTTGTATATATATATATATATATATATGTATATGTGTGTGTGTATATATATATGTGTATGTATAACTGATAAGGTTCAGAAAGCTGGTACAATGTGGTAGAAATATATAAAGGGCAAAGGATGACCAATAAAAGAAAACAAAACAAAGCAATGTTTTACCCAGTATATTTCAGGGCTATAGTCCTCTTTTCAAATATAAAACGAAAACGGTTCAAAACAAAAAGAACGACCCTTTTTACATAACTGGTCTAAGTGTCTAAAATACGCATGCGTGGAGCCGTTGTAGTTGCTGTTGTTGTTATTGTTATTTTTAGTTTCAGTTGAGGTGGTGGTGGTGTCAGTGGAAGAGTCGATTCTGGGTGAATCCATTTCGATGACACGAGATAATAATTTATCTCCCTTCCTAACACCAACCTCATTTACAGTGAGTGCTGGGTGCTTTTTTTGCCGTGGCACCTCCACGACCACTTTGCAGTGGAATGATAGGAACCCCAGTCCCTATCATCTCATTTCTACAGCTGAGTAAACTGGAGCAATGTGGAATAAAGTGTCTTGCTCAAGGAAACAACACATCATCCGGTCTGAGAATTGAACTCACAACCTTTCGATTGCAAGGCCAATGCTCTAACCACTAAGCCATGTGCCTCCGTGTGTGTGTGTGTGTGTGTGTGTGTGTGTGTGTGTGTGTGTGTGTGTACACACACAAATAAATTATCGAGAATCGGAATCTCGGCCCACGAAATAACGAAACACAATCTTCGAAATGCGTGGCAAATGGCTCAATAGTTTGGATAAACCAGAGCTATAACTAACCTTTAAATACCAACACATAGAGACAATGCTTAAAATCATTCGCACAGCCGAAAAAACGACCAGGAAAATTCGGGTCATACAAATAATAAATTAAATATATATATATATATATATATATATATATATTATGAACAGCTCGATTCCTTTCTTTTGTCCAGTCTTTCCAACCTGCCCTCCCCACCTCTGTCTCGTCAGTCCTATTTCTTGACATCTCTCTGTCTATTGACCCCACTCACCACCTCCATCTTCTATAATCTCACTGATTCCCACTCCTACCTGCTCCCACCCACACCAAACTCTCCCAACCCTAATCCCAATTCCTCCGTCTTCCATTTCCAGACCCAGTCCCAAAACATGGCCTCCATCCAGGATATTCAGCGCCAGCCTGATCCAAACTACCCCACCACCCCCTTCTCCCCTAGCTTGACACTCCTCACCATCGCTCTTCCACTCATGTTGCACTCCTCCCCTGCTGTTGTCACCCACCCACCCTCCATCCTGCCCCTACTTTCGTCAGCGATTCAATGGTAAAAATTCCATTGAACTGAAAAGAAGAAATTTGATTCTCAAAGTTGCCTCCCTTCTACTGCATAGATATATTGTCACTACGCAGTTATTTAGTTCTCGTATATATTACTATTACACATCCATGGAGCATGCATGCTTCGTTCCTTTCCAGTCTACGCAGGTCCTCTGCACGTAATGCCCATGTCTCACTGCCATGTAGCATTGCTGCTTGTATACAGGCATCATACAATCTGCCTTTCATTTTTAGAGAGAAACCTTTTGTGGCCAATATATATATATATAAAATATTAAAAAAATAATGAATAAAACAATGAAACATTTCCTTATATTAAACTATATATATATAATAGAAAATATAGATACATGGGACAACCCGTCTAACCCATGCTAGTGTGGAAAATGGACGTTAAACGATGATGAAGATGATGATGATATATATCACAAAATTGTAGGAATCTCAGTCGTGGAAAAAGCTGTGAAAAACACCCAGCTGCTATTAAACATTGTAAAAGTTGGGTTAAAATATAACCTCATGAGATTAGAAGAACAATCAGAGAAGAGGGAGAAAAGGAGGGAGTGAAAGAAAGAGAGTCTAAAGCATATGATGAGAAGTGAGAGAAGTGTAGAGAGAGAGAAGAAGAAAAGAAAGCCGGAATGAGCTCAATGGAGCAGATTTTTTTTTTCCTAGGAAAATTACAAAAGAGGAAAAAGAAACAGTGGAGAAGGATGAAAAACATAAATATAAATGTATGTATGTATAGTATATTTGATAATATAATGTATCATCATCATCATTTCATTTTACGTCCGCTTTACCCTGCTTGCAAGGGTGGGACGGGAACTGATTCTACAGCTGGATGCCCTTCCTAACACCAACCTCATTTACAGTGAGTGCTGGGTGCTTTTTTTCCGTGTCACCTCCACGACCATTTTGCAGTGGAATGATAGGGACCCCAGTCCCTATCATCTCATTTCTACAGCTGAGTAAACTGGAGCAATGTGAAATAAAGTGTCTTGCTCAAGGAAACACACATCACCCAGTCTGAGAATTGAACTCACAACCTTTCGATTGCAAGACCACTAAGCCATGTGCCTCCAATGTATGTTTAATTAAAAACATTTTAAAGACCATTTGCTATGAATTTTAATGTAGTGACTATGTCTCTTACCTATTCTCGACAAAAACAAAGGGGAGTAATCGACAGTCCTGTTTCTCGCTCATTAGCGGTTATATAGACTACTCACCCCTTTGCTTCTGCCAAGAATTATAGAAGCTGGATTCTTATAGAATTCCAGTAATGTTTAAGAGCTGATTAAACAGAGCAGTTGCCAGTCCAGCAAAAAATTTAGAACACCAATACTAATACATAAATATAAATATTTTATTAATGTTACTCAACACAGTTGCTCGTTACCTATGGTTTCAAAGCCTACCCCTACACTGAGACATGATCTTTGCTAGGTATTGCTTACCGCTTTTTTTCCCTGCCTGTACAATAGCGGGTTCTGATTTAGGCACAAGGCCAAGAATTTTGGGGGAAAGGGAGAGTCGATTAAATTGACCCTAGTACATTACTGGTACTTTATTTTATTGACCCTGTAAGGATGAAAAGCAAAAGAAATCTCAGCGGGATTTTGAATTCAGAGCGTAAAGGGCCACAACTCTACGCCGTTAAGCATGTTGTCCGACACTCTACCAATTCTGCCAATCCCCCGCCCTTACCTGTTCAGTAACATCAAGAATTTCAACCAATGAGTGTCACCCATAAACTATTTACAAACCAATCTAACAGATGTTGTGGTACCTGAATGTCTCTAGAAATCTGAAGCCGCAATCTTTGAAAAGCTGCCTGTAAATTGTTCTGACTAAGTCTTTCTGTCAGCAAGATATTCTGAGTCAAAGCTGCTAGACTGGAGTGTGTTTCATCTAAGGGAGATAACTGGATGTCTAACACGTTAATACAACCATCTTGAATTTTGCAGTGAATCTTCAAAGAAGTCTCACGAGAGTTGAGGTAGCAGGGGCTGATGAAATGTCGATCTAAGGTAAACGCTGGGGTCTTCCCAAATATCCACTTCCAGTCTGTACGACTCTCAAAGATTTTATCGAAACCAGGGAAATGGTTGCTGTTGGTGAGGTCGAAGGGGCTGATGAAGTCTATGGATGTTGGCTGGAGAAGAAAGAAAGAATAGAAAAGAAAACATAATCAGTGTTGTTAACATGACCACCACCACGGCTACTCTCTCTCTCTCTCTCTCTCTATATATATATATATATATATATATATAAAACCACAAACCCTCCATCTCAATTCTGCTTTTGAAAAGCATAAGAACTGTGAAACTCGTATATATCAGGCCTGTCAACTTTGGGGTGGGTGAGAGATGTCATCTCTTGTGAAAATGGATATAGCTTTCATTATGTAAAATCTCCCCATTTTAGGGCATTTTTTTCAAGTCCCATTTGGGTTTTTAGAGGTTGGTAGGTCTGTATCTATCTATCTCTCTGGTTTAGAAAGAAAGTAAAAGAAAACATTTCCAGTGTCACTGCTATCACTACCACAACTGATCTCTCCCTCTCTCATACACACACACCCTTACTGTCCCTTTTCCAGCTTGATTGATCATTTTTTAAAATTTTAGGCCAGCAATTTTGGGAGAAGGGAAAGTCGATTAAATCAACCCCAGTGCATTACTGGTACTTTATTTTATCAACCCTGTAAGGATGAAAGGCAGAGCTAACCTTGACGGGATTTGAACACAGAACATAAGCCGAATAAATAACACTAAGCATTTGTACAACATTCTACCAATGGTGTCTTTCCACCAGTTTATCATCATTATCGTCATTATTTTATGTTTGCTTTACATGCTGGGATAGGTTGGATGGGTGATCACAATCTAAGCCTAAACGACTCAAAGAAACACGTCATGCTCAAACATTTTATATTTTAACCTTTAACATGCTGAATTTTTATATGAATTGCTTCCCTTAACATTGTATTATATATTAAGGGGAGATCACACTATTGGTGACATAAGGCACCTAGAGCACGCTGAAGGTTAACATGGGTTCTAGAGACATGTCTAGCTCAAAGTTTATATACCTTGTCATGGTTTCCACCTTATACAACTCATTGATAGATACAGGTGTACATAAACTTACCTGTGAGTCGTGATTCAAACGAAGAAACTCCTGAGCAACACACTGTACGACATTATCAAATGTCAACTGAGGCTCGACATCAACAAGGTTCACAACAGATGAAGGGATGCTGGCAGTGGCACGACTCCTCACACCAAGCTGGACAATAACAAGACAAAACAAAACAAACTAATTAAAATGAGATAGAATAAAAATTAAAATTTAGCTTTTTCACATCAACACATTGGTGGAATTGACGTAAGGATATTACTGGTATTAAAAATTGCCCCTGGGATATTACTGGTATATATTTACATAAGGCTATGGTTGGTGGAATTGACCTAAATATATTACTAGTATTAGAAATTGATCCGAGGATATTACTGGTATTAAAAATTGACCCCGGAATATTACTGGTATTAAAAATTGACCCCGGAATATTATTGGTATTAAAAATTGGTCCAAAGATATTACTGGTCTGATTTACATGAGGCTACAGTTGGTGGGATTGGTCCCAGGATATTACTGGTATATATTTACACAAGGCTACAGTCGGTGGAATTGGTCCCAGGATGTTACTGGTATATATTTACACAAGGCTACAGTCGGTGGAATTGGTCCCAGGATGTTACTGGTATATATTTACATAAGGTTACTGTTGGTGGAAAGTTAATATGTTGAAAAAGAGTGACTCACCAGAGGACTGTGTAGGAAGGAGTGTAAATTACTGAGGTTGACATTGAGGAGCAAAGTAAAATGGTGGTAGGCCCTCTTGGAGTTGAACCTGGCAGCAGTCCCAGATACCTGTCACAATAACACACATCAAAACTAGTTTCATTATCAGGGTATATCATGTCATTATTAGGAGGGTTGTCGATTGGTAGAATCAGTAGGATTGGACTTACAATCATAATGTCATGGGTTCAATCTCTGGGCTGGGTTACATGTTGTGTTCTTGAGCAAAACACTTCATTTCACGTTGCTCCAGTATACTCAGCTGAAAAATGAGTACCAGCAATAGCTGGGGGTTTAACCCTGCGAAGGACTGGCGTCCTGTCCAGAGGAAAGTCTTGTACTCTCAGTCACTTCACGCCATATAACCGGAATAAGCACCGGCCTAATAAGCCTTCTGGCTTAAGACAGACTTTAGACTAAGATTCCACAGAGCCATGTAATCTTAACGTAATTCCCAAGGAAATTCACCATGACACAATGTGTGACCAGGCTGAGCTACATAACAGTCCATCTGTCGACCCAGTTTAACTCACAACCCAAGCTATGACAAATGGTACCAAGATGTCACATGGTGGGATTGAACCTGAGACCTAATCATTGCAAAGCAAACATCTTAACCATTTGGTTGTACGGTGTATATATATTAAATGTATACTATGTGTGGTGTGTATATTAAATGTATGGTGTGTATATATTAAATGTTTAATGTGTATATATTAAATGTATGGTGTGTATATTAAATGTTTAATGTGTATATATTAAATGTATGGTGTGTATATTAAATGTTTAATGTGTGTATATTAAATGTATGGTGTGTATATTAAATGTTTAATGTGTGTATATTAAATGTATGGTGTGTATATTAAATGTATGGTGTGTATATTAAATGTTTAATGTGTGTATATTAAATGTATGGTGTGTATATTAAATGTTTAATGTGTGTATATTAAATGTATGGTGTGTATATTAAATGTATGGTGTGTATATTAAATGTATGGTGTGTATATTAAATGTTAAAAAGGATAAAGGATAAAAAGCCCATAACTCCTCGCAGTTGTAGAGGCACAGTCATACGGCATGTCTAGGGCACTTTTAAACCCAGCCGATCCTAACCCTCTCCGGGCCTGAACACAGCTCATTCTTTCTATAAAGGAAGAAGTGACCCCAGTACTAGACTGGTACTTTTTTTTTATTGGCCTCAAAAGGATGAAAGGCAAAGTTGACCCCAGCAGTATTTGAACTCAGAGCATGCAATGAGGTGGGACAAATATCATAAAGCATTCTATCTGATGTCTTAACAGCTCTGCTAATTTGTCGCCTTTATATTAACCCTTTACCATTTACATTACTCTATATATACTATTATATTTTCATGGTAAAGGCTTTACCTCACATAATATCGAATCTATGAGATTTTGAAAGTATTTATTTTGAGAATAATACCTTAACATCAGTTTGAGTGACCAGTTACAGCCAGTTTGAACAGAAAAAAGTAGAGAATTCTGGCCGGTTTTGGCCAGTTTGAACATTAAAGGGTTAAATATATGATGTGTATATTGTATGTTTGAAGAAAAAGAAGTTAAGCACGGCATTTTGTTGCTACTCACTCACCTTAAACATGTCATTCCACATGATGCAATCACGGTCATCAATATTGAGGTTTAACATCCACCTGTCATTGACTGCTTTGGTTACCAGATTCAGGTTCCATTTACGGTTGTAACGTGGGCGAGAGGTGAGGAAACAGAAATTTATGTTGCCGAGATCGTGGTAAACTGTTCCACCACCACTGTTTCGCCGTGCAATGTCGACACCTCTCTGTTCTAATAGGGGCACATTTGACTCCAGCCATGGATTTTGGTGCCGTCCTATCACAACGGTCTCCTTGTTCCTCCATATCAACAAATATGAAATGTTGTCTAAGTCTGCGTTGTCATACAGCCATTCTTCCAGGGAGAGGTTGTCAAAGATACAAGTTGAGAGTGAAACTATTACTCTGTGTTTAACAACTTTTGTTGTGAATGTTCTAACATGATGAAGGGAAAGAAAACATGCTGGGGTCCTTCTAGATGTGAGGATGAGTGGGGTTACTTTACATGAAGAGATCTGAGGGGTCCATGGGGTTACTTTAGATGAGGGGAACACTGGGGTCCCTTTAAATGTGAGAATCTGCTTCACCTGGAAATGTCTTTGACACAAAGCTGTATATGACGTTGGTAGATGTTGGTCAATTCTAATTCTGAGACTTGGTAAATAGAACAACATTTCAGTAACTGAACGCCAAACATTGCCGAAATGAGATATCACAGATTCACAGAACTGAAATTACAAACAAATAATCATAATGATTAGAAAAATGCGTCTAAGCAACTCTGAAGAGAGGAAAACACATGAAAAACACTAATATCATGTTAGATAAAGAAACTGAGATAAGAGAAATAGATAGGGTTCAACATACACAGAGGAAAGAGAAGATTAGAAAGGAATATTACAGACGGATTATATTACTACTTTAACCCTTTAGCATTTACATTACTCTACATATACTATTGAATTTTTGTGGTAAAGGCTTTATCTTAGATCATTATCTCACATAATATCAAATCTATGAGATTTTGATGTTATTTACGTTGAGAACAATACCTTAACATCAGTATAAGCAGCCAGCCACGGCCAGTTTGAGCAGAAAGAGATGAGAGAACTCTGACCAGATACGATCGGTTTAAATGCTAAAGGGTTAAACTAGACTAAATGCAAAGAATAAGGTAATTAGCATCAATATCCTAGCAATCCAAGTAGTAAGCTAGAGTTTTAATATTCTGAACCTGACACTAAAAGAACTAGACAGAAAAATATGAAAAATGATGACTGCATTTAGAATACACCGAAATCAGATGTAGAAAGATTATACCTACCACGAACACACAGAGGAAGAGGCCTTATGCAACTATAAAACTGTTATAAAATAACTACTGTAGGACTACAAAAATATCTGATGAGGAACAAAGGAAAGTTAATAGAAATAGCTACAAAACATGAACAAAACAAAAACTTGTACTCAGTCATCAAGGAGGTCAATAAATTCAAAGCAGAAACCAGATTAACAGAGAGGAAAATGAAATCAGACAAGAAACAAGAGAAATTGTGAAAGATGTAAAATCTAAACTGAAAACAAACCCCCAGAATGCCATGTTAAAACGATGGAAAGAAAAATCCCTACATGGTCAATACCTAAAAAGGTTGAATAGAGAAGAAGTAGACAAGCAAAATACACAGAATGCTCTCAGGTGTTTTGTGGAGAGACAGATGTGACATCTGCCTTATCGCCTTTCGAGTTTTATGGCTAATATTATACAGCCTGAAAGGTGTAGTTGTTCAGGGATGGTATCTACATTGTTTTGTGTGGTTTGTAGTAAAATTTCCACTGCCATCCCCGACCAATTGTCCTTGCTTGTTTGGTAAACATCAAAGATTTTTGTGTTCTCCTTAATGTTTACCGTTACGGCGGCTAATAGCCAAGAAATGTCTATTTCTGGTGGTATATTGTTAATTTTTATTCTTACTAATCTCATTCCACAGTAGAATGGGATGAGCAGAATTTCATCACTTTGTAGGGGCTTCCAGGACCGATAAAATAAAGTATCAATCAAGTACTGGGATCGATATAATCGACTATCAATGGCCCGCAAAATTGTTGGCCTTGTGCCTATTAGCAATTGGAAAGACCAACGGAAACATTGTTTCCTCGGTCCGATTTGACGAAAGCCGATCGA
Source organism: Eledone cirrhosa (assembly GCA_964016885.1). Taxonomy (NCBI): domain Eukaryota; kingdom Metazoa; phylum Mollusca; class Cephalopoda; order Octopoda; family Eledonidae; genus Eledone; species Eledone cirrhosa. The sequence goes on from OZ024762.1 coordinate 3,489,888, forward strand.
TTAATTTTTTGTGCCTAGATTATAAATAATAATATTTACTTGTTAAGTAGGAGTACAGTTATTCAGTCGACACCGGCGGTGTTAACTGAATATATTAATAACAATAGGTATTTGTGGCATTTTTAGGTATAAGTTTTATTTTCAGTAACTCATTTAGTGTCACCTAAATTTGTTTCATCATACCCTTATTAATACGGCATGTTCTTTTTAAATGAAATTTAGCAGATATCTGTTATCGGAAGTGTAGACTACGATTATGTTAATGAAAGTTTTTTAATTAATATTTTTCATTTTCACACACATTCCTTCATTAATGCTTCCATTAATGTAGCAGGCTAAACATACCTAGAGAAATTTCATATTCGTAATGAATATAAATCATATTTTCTACATGAAGTTAATGTCATTGCTATTGCGAAAAGTGAATAAATATATAAATTGATGCGAATGCTTATCACTTTATTTTCGTCTCTAGATTTTTCTAAGCTATTATTTATAGCGATCGGCTGTTATTGCAGGTATTTTCAGCATTTGTGATTCCCACATTTTCAAAATTCATCTACAAAACTATAATGTATGCCTTTGAAAACGTAAAAGGTATCTTCTGCAAAATTATATTTTAAAAATATACATTATTAAGAAAGTTATGTAAAGAACAATCCGTAGCAGTAATCTATAGTTTCGCCAACAAAAAGGGGACTGAAAATACTTAGTTTTGTTTTATTTAACATCAAAAACAACACGCGGAGTTTTGCAACGAAATTATTGTATAATATCGCATTCATACATATATAGAGAAAGAAAGTGTGTGAAATAGAGAGGTAAAAACTTGTCAACGATCTGTGTACATCGTTCATATAAAATAACAATAATATATAATGAATATATAATACCGGTTTTCTGAAGGACATCCATTGGTAAATATGAGCGAGAGAAAGAGGTGTAAGGGAGATAACTACATTGGAGGATGTGATTTTCGCTGCTATTTCTAGCATCTCGAGGTTCGGCGGATGCTATGTTTTGTCCTTGAACGAAAAAACTTCTTTCTACATCAAGGGTTCCAAACCTTTTTTGCATCGTCGCCCACTTTCCTGTGGACAAATGTTCCACCGCTCACCTGTTTAGTAAATATTCAAAAGCACACCAAAATTGTGTCGTAAAAGTTTGTTACTGGTTCGTTATTCTCATTTAGCCTTCTGTTTTGTTGTTTTATACAAGTTCTTTGCATATCTCCTTTGAATATATATATATATATTATTATAATAAAAGACGAGGTGTTACATCTTCATTACCTTTATTGGGGTGTGACGCGCGTTTCGCGATTGACCAGCTCAAAGCTCGATAGGGCCCGATTCTGGAATCAAAAGTTCGTCTGACTGCTGCTTAGTACAACACCAATATACCTACTGGAAACTACACATCGAATGTTCACTTTGGTGAATTTACAGTAACTGGACGTTACAATCGCTATATATATCTATCGCTATATATATATATATATATATATATATATATATATATATATATATATATATATATATATATATATATATATATATATATATGAATAAAGTTAGTCCTTCATCAGTGATATATATATATATACTGTATATAGCGATATATCACTTTCCAGGGATAACTTTAACCGTTAAGGTATATTATCCTTGGTTATGACAAATATTTATAAAACATTTTGTATTTTATCTGATGATAGCGTACCAACATTTTGGTACCCTTGAAATATATATAATAGAATAAATATGGTTTTATAAATATAGTTTCCATTTATTTAATATCAATGTGTATATATATATTTGGTTGTGCGGATGTTTGTTTAACCATCGTCTCAGTGTGTTTGGCCTTTAACGTATGTTGTAGCTCTGGTTCATCTGAATCATCGAGCGCTTGCCACACATCTCGGAAGTTGTTTTTCGTTAATTCCTAAGCCGAAATACGATTCTCGCTAATTTATATATATATATATATATATATATATATATATATATATATATATATATATATATATATATATATATATATATATATATATTTCGTTTCTGAATTTGTTTAGCAAGATTCTTTATCTGAAAACGTGTGTTGAAACCGATATTGTTATACTTTGGGACGGTCATGTTGCCAATAAGAACTGGTGCGTGTGTTTCTTATTGACAACATGACCCTCCCAAAGTATAACAATATATATATATATTCGGATACTATATGTTGAAATGCCTTCTTAATACTCAAAATTGCCAATCGCCCACCATTTTCTGTTCAGTTGCTCATCGCCAACCCAACATTTGAAATCGCCCATTGGTACTACCATGACTGAATCTTAACCATCTACTATGTCAGGGTATGTCATGCATCATCTTATTTTATCTGATGAGGACGTACTGTTGAAGATACCTCAGTACCTCTGAAATATGTATAATAAAATATACTTGATCACACGAATGTCTATTTTTGTTAATATTTTGAATTAATATTAATAACTCCGGAAAACCACTTTGTGGAGTGCTTCCAATCTATTGTAAAACTCATTTTTTGATTTATTCATTGAACCTTGTTTAACCTTTAAATATATATATATATATATATAACGAAGGAAGTGTGGTAAGGAACCAGATGGACCATAACGCACCAGAGTACTCAATACTTCGGGTAGTAGAGTGGATAATAGGAAAATTGAACATTTTCCCATATATATATGCGTGTGTCCCGGGTTCAATCAGGGGTAACCACAGTAAGGTTACTCCTGATGATTTCCTTCGAATGAAACAGTTCCAGTCCTGTAGAAGCCATCTCTATGTTAAATATTACATATATATGTGTGTGCGCGCGCGTGTAAGTGAGTGCTTCAGATATGCGTGTGTGTAACTTCCGGTGAAAAACGAAAATCAAAAAAAAGTTATCAGCATGGCGGCTCTCTCCATGTGTAGCGACTCGGATGGTTTTACACGATGGCTGGAGACCAGACTGCTACAACTAAACGAAGAACTTGATGCCGGTGTGTTTGTCATGTATATTAATGGCATCCTTGAGTCGTACAGTGGATATGACGAGAAGAAGGACTCTCTATTAGACATTGTTGGTGAAATAGCGGTACGGTATTTAAACTCACACATTATACATACATATATATATATATATACACACATGTATGTATATATTTAATTGGTGGTAGCACGAAGACAGCATTTAAGTATAATAGAGGTGTATTAAACCTATATAATACGTGAAGCTACCCATATGTTTTTTTGTATATAAGCGTATTATATAGATTTATATTTCATTACACTTCTCTCTCTCTCTCTCTATATATATATATATATATATATATATATATATATATACTGTAGTGTAAGTTTGATAGAAAGATCGTCGGGCAAGATCACTCAGTATGTATATATATATATATATATACACACATACACATTAGTGGTGAGTCAGAAGTAACTGGGCAGTGCAACATATATACATAAATATCCCAAATGGTAATATTTACTAAAATTCTGGCCATAGAGTACGATATTATAAATACATCAAACCAAAAAAGATAAAATAATATAATTAAAGTAGCTGTTTGAAAAGCTGCCCCCTTCAATATACTTTGATACGGATGTTGAAAAAGTTATCTGAACGGCCATAAAAATTCATTGACTGTCCAATTACTTTAACTCACATTATATATGTATGTAGGTGTGTATATAATATATATATATATAAGTAGTAGTACAGAGGAAAGTTTAAGCAAAGAATTTCTGCTTTCACCCTATTACGAGAAGATCCCGTACAAAGGTGAAAGAAATTATTTGCTTAAACTTTAATCTGTACTAATAATACATATTTGCTCTATGGGTTTATATATATATATATACATACATACACACACAGGGTGTCCTCAAAAATGTGTACACGCACTCTAATAAATATTGTCTGTATAGGTAATCAAAGTATGTATATATTTTTTTAGGACACCCTGTGTATATACATATATACACAGTCTTCGTAATTATTACTACACACATATATACATATACACACACACAGCTGTACAACATCCCAGATTGTTTTACATGAAGTTTATAATTTAATTTCTAATTCGATAAGTCTATAACTTAGATAAATAGATTTGTTTTCTTTATCGATTATAAAACCATATTGAGTTTGGAAAATGTTAGCATAATTTTACTCGATCTTTCCACAGTTTACTCTTGTCTATATGCATACAGGGTGTCCCCAAAAATGTATACATACCATGATTACAGGCAATATTTATTAGATTGCTGTTGAAGTGTGTATACATTTTTGGGGACCCCTGTATATATATCAGGGGCGTTGGAAGCATTTCTGAATTGGGAGAGCCAAATTTGGTCAATTTAGTTGTAGTGATTAGTTTATCAAATATCAACCAAGATATAAAAACCTTCGATATGTGATAAACATAACAGGTACATAAATTGTAGCACATATACAAATAGATGTGTTTTTTGGTAGTTTGGGGAGAAAAATATAATTATTGGAGCCCCCAGTTCCACCACCCCTGATATACACAAGATGTACCCCAAAAATAGATACATTGATTACCTGTACAGGCAATATTTATTAGAATGCACAACCTTTGTGTATACATTTTTGGGGGACACCCTGTATATATAATTTATGAGATAAAGGGAAGCTCTACCTTGTCGCTTAACATGCTAAACACAGCAGTCAAATCGCCCTCAAAAAGTACACCCTTACCGTTTGAAATAGATTAAAATACGTCGAAGATTATAGTCAGAGACAGGAATGTGTAATAAGGGAATGGTTACGAAAGGTACACCTTTGAACGTGGGTCTGCCCAATTAGGGGTACATGACTCACACACATTACATTATTGATATTACATCATCATCATCGTTTAACGTCTATCTTCCACATTAGCATGGGGTCTAAATTATATTTATCTTGATTCTCGTGACGCATTTATAAAAAAAACGTTTTGTTATACACACACAAACACAATTGTGTACACACACATATATATATATATATATATATATATATATATATATCAAAAGTATATATTGAGTTAAAAACTCACATACATCCCTTATAATCAAAGTAACTCGATGAACATTTTTTCCGAGCCTGATAATATCATAAAGGGACAAACACAGATATATACATATATGTGTTCAAATCACAAGGGATGCAGCCCGCCAGGATGAAGACAATACTGACTAAAGATAATAGGGTTCACAAGACTCAATTAAAAGGGTTAATTAAGATTTACAAACCGATTATGATAACTATCTATCAACATCATATACACATCTATTATGAACATTATACATACATAAACACTCCATCACTACACCTGTGTCCCCTCTAAAACCCCATCACTACACCTGTGTCCCTTCTTAAGCCCAGTCGCTATATCTGTCCCCCCTAAAAACCTGCTCACTTTGTTGGTGTCAAATTATTTGTCACTTAAATATGGCCCTTCATCACCCAACACAAGTTCTCACTCCTTGCTCCTTTATACCTGTTTATGTTGTTGTTTAGCCCCAAGTCAACCCTGATCAATCAGACTTATGATCATAGGTGTTGTTTCAACTCAGGTCAGCCCTGGTCAAGTAGACCTATGTTGTTTAGCCCCAGGTCAGCCCTAGTCAAGCAGACCTATGTTGTTTAGCCCCTGGTCAAGTAGACCTATGTTGTTTAGCCCCAGGTCAGCCATGATCATGGGGTTTATTAATTCAAAAACTTATAGTACCTTTACTAGTGGACAGATTGTGAAAATTTGTAGTAAACTAAAGTTAGGACTAATTTTTTATGAAGTGTGTAAATTAAAAAGATCTTGGAGGTGACTCAATAATCCTTTAGCCCCTTTGATACCAAGTTACCTTAACCCACCTTTGACTCTATGATTGTATTACATCAGATTGCCAAGTCTGCTTCCCCCAGAGAGTCGGTTTGCTCTATCATGCCAACAAATTTTTCACGCCTGAAAATATTTTATATTTTTATAAATCTACCATTCATCCTTGTATTGAGTACTGTTGGTACATCAGGTACTTCTACTGTGGACCTCTTTGTTGCCTCGTATTCATGAGTTTAACCCAGTAGCATTTAAAATGGCCGTATCCGGCCAAGATTCTCTCTCACCCCTTTCTGTACAAACTAGTTATAACTGACCACTCATACTGATGTTAAGGTATTGTTCTCAAAATAAATAATATTAAAATCTCATAGATTCAATATTATGTGAGATAAAGCCTTTACTGCGAAAATACAATAATATATATAGAGAATAATGTAAATGCTAAAGGGTTAAATGTAATGTAATCACAAATAGTTTTCTGATAGTTTCTTCCCTCACACATCTCACCTATGGAAGTCTCTTCCAGGTTCTTGCTTTCCTGACCACTAACTACAATTTGCAAAAATTCAAAAGCAATATTGTCATCTCTCTCCTTGAATGATGTTCTCTGTCGTGTCCTTCTCCTTTCTCAGTAAGCCCTTGCATTTTAATGGCTTCATTGCTCTTCTTATTGTGAGCAACAAAAAAACCCACAACTGTATGTATCTAAAAGCCTATCATAATTTTATGCAAGAACCTTTATTAACCCTTTACTATTGTAATTTTGCGGTAAAGGCTTTTTTTCACATAATATTGAATTTACAAGATTTTGATGTTGACATTATTTATTTTGAGAATAATAGCTTGACGTTGGTATAAGCAGCTGGTCATGGCTGGTTTAAATGCTAAAGGCTTAATTTATGCTCCATCTTGATTGTTTTCACAATGATTTGAAAATAAGACTTACTATATTTCCTTAGAAATATGGTAAGATAAGGGTTAAATAATTCTGGAAAATTTCTATTCCAACTGCAGTCCTTAATTGATTTTTTTTTTTTTTTTTTTTTTTCCCCCTTTTCATTTCAGGAGGACTCTAAAGAAGAAATCTGTGATGAAATGATAAAGAAATGGGATGAAATGTGTTGTGTAGATTCTAAAGGAAAGTCAAATGGTAAGCAACCTTATTCATCATCATCATTGTCATCATCTGGACAGAGGTGGAGCCACTGGTCTCCTAAGTAAGCCAGGGATCTGTATCACGCTTATGGAGGGTCTCACATTCCATCAAGTGCTTAGGGAAGGTTGTCATGCCTTTGACACCACTGAGGGTCTCCTAACCCTTTGTAAAATTTCTGACTGGAAGCCCTTCCTACCACCAACCACTTTACAGCATGTACTGGGTGTGTTTATCATGTAAATCACCAACACTAGGGAGGCTGTCATGCCCTTGACACAACTGAAGGGTGCTCCCAACCCTTATTGTTGTGTAGATGCTAAAGAAAACCAAAACGGTGAGCAACGTCATTGCTTGAAATGTGTTGTGCATATCAGGCATGTCAAACTGAGGGTCCCCTGGGGTCGACATGGATCATGTGTGTTGTCTTAGGGCCACACATTACAACTAATATTTTTATTTATATTATACTCGTGCTGTAAAAACCTTTGTGCGGGCTGCATGTTTGACATGCCTGGTGCAGATTCTAGAGAAAGCGAAAATGATAAGGCACCTCGACATGGCATCCAATCCACCAATCCACCATGACATACCCAATATTTATTTATAAAACTGCTCTATATTATATTTTATCTGATGAAAGCACACCATAATTTAACTTGGTGTCCTTGAAATATGTATAATGAAATAAATATGGTTTTATAAATATAGTTTCCATTTGTTAATATCGTATTTTTACTCCAATTATTTGTTGAGTGCTTTATATCAGTTATAAAAATATTTGCTTGTTGCATCCCAACAATTTAAATAGAACTTTTACATATATATATACATATATATATTTCTGGTGTGTTTCAGATGCTACGGAGACAACGCTGGATGAGAAGCTGTCGAAGATGCTGACCAACACACATGTCAGCAGCAGCAGTAATGTAGACAAGAAAGCCAAACAACTTAGTGAGGAAGAATTAGCTCAGAAACGTGCCATACTGGTACAGTACTCTAATGTCTGTGATGAACCTGATCAGTATCCTTTGTTACAGTGGTGGGTATGGTATGTATGTGTGTGTGTGTGTATATATATATATATATATATATCATCATCGTTTAACTTCTATCTTCCGTTTTATATATATATATGGAGGCACATGGCTTAGTGGTTAGAGCATTGGCCTTGCAATCAAAAGGTTGTGAGTTCAATTCTCAGACCGGGTGATGTGTTGCTTCCTTGAGCAAGACACTTTATTTCACATTGCTCCAGTTTACTCAGCTGTAGAAATGAGATGATAGGGACTGGGGTCCCTATCATTCCACTGCAAAGTGGTTGTGGAGGTGCCACAGAAAAAAAGCACCCAGCACTCACTGTAAATGAGGTTGGTGTTAGGAAGGGCATCCAGCTGTAGAAATCTAGCCTGAATCAGTTCTAGTATGAGTAAAACAAGGTCAGCTGACTGGACACTGCCCACAACAGGACAACCCGTCTAACCCATGCTAGCATGGAAGAACGGACGTAAGATGGTGATGATGATGATGATGATATGTGTGTGTGTGTATATATATATAGTAGTAATGATAAATGTGAAGACTAAAATCCAAAGAGGGCTCAATAAGGATTATATATATATGTAGTGAGAGATGGGATTTGAACTCAGAATGGCAAGGGCCGTAACTCTATGCGTCAAAGCATGGTGTCTGACTCGCTACTGATACTACCAATCAACAGTAATAAACAAAAGATATATACTTTATATCATCTCTATTTTATTATATGTATTTCAAAGATGTAAAGTTTTATGTATAATATAAAGCAAAACATGTCCTCTTCAGACAAAATACAGAAAAGGTATAATTCTTTCCCTGGTATGCTGGGAGACAAACGAGCTGGACTGATCATTTGAATGTTAATTAGTTTTCAATTGTTTGTATGTTTTTCTTGACTGTCTCCAAGAGGACTTCAAGTCTGTGAACCGGAACCTGTTCCATCTGGAAGCAATACCTCTGTGCCAAGTAACATAACGAACCTCATCCCCATTGTTGCTGCAACTGGCAACAATTCTAGTGCAGCTGCATGTATCCTTTTTATAACAAATTCTTTTGTTTTGTTTTTTTTTATCTGTTTTACATCTCTTGCACTTCCTCAAACCACAACATCTCCCCCCCCCCCACATACAGACATCACACCACATCTCCACCACCCACAGGCATCTCATCACAACATCTCCCCCACCTACAGACATCACACCACTACATCCCCCCCCCCCCACAGACATCACACCACAACATCTCATCACAACATCCCCCTCACCCACAGACATGATATCACAACATCCCACCCACCCACAGACATCATATTACAACATCTCCACCACCCACAGTTCAGAGCTGTATATTTTTGTTACTGTTGCTCTCAGGCTGCCATTTTTTTTATTTGATGAAGGGATTTTATTCCGAAATATATAAGGACCTATAAAGAACTGCAAGATCATTTACTCTCCAATTCACATTGTGGTAGCTGTCAAACAAAACATTATTTTCTAAACTTTACACAATGCTTCAAGTAAACTACAACACTCCTTTATCTTGGTTATTGGTCTTTTCAAAGTCAATGTCCTGGTTGCATTGCATTTGTTGGCTCTACGCAATATGATGCCTCTTGGATCACTGACCTAGGATGATCTCAGTCCCAATGAGCAAGGGTAAGAAGAATTGCATTGCTGTCACTCTCTAAAGCAGTAGTTCCCTTCCGCGGAAACCAAGTGTTCTGCAAATGAGTGTCTGGGTTTCCCTGAAAAAAGGTAGACGAGTATATTTATATTATGACCATATAACAGTATTAGACTTTAGAGTTCCCCCCAAAAGTTTCTGAACCAAAAAGGTGTTCCACGTTTGAGAAACTCGGCTTTAAATAAGACATTATAAATAATTTTCTTGCTAAAATATCTGGTGCCAAAACTGCAGTATCTAATACACTGCACCAAAACTGCAGTATCTAATATACTACACCAAAAGTGCAGTATCTAATACACTACACCAAAAGTGCAGTATCTAATACACTACACCAACACTGCAATACTAAAATACACTGCACCAAAACTGCAATATCTAATACACTGCATCAAAACTGCAATACTAAAGTGCACTTAACCCTATAACTACTACTACTAATACTGACCAAAAAGAAAAATGTGTTTCCTTAACTGTGACAGCTGGGCGTATGTCGGCCAACACCAACCGAGACAGTATCCAGAGACAAGAGAAAGAGATGAGAGAGAAGATGAAACAAGATAACGAGAAGAAGAAGGAGAAAGATAAACTAGATAGAGAAGCTCAGAAGAATAAACGACAGGAAAGGAAAGAGAATGAGAAGAAACGTACTCAGAAAGGAGAGAAGAGGAGGTAGCACTGCCCCTGGGGTATAGACTGTCATGATATAGAAGGTCAACTATATAGGGTCGTCAAGTATGAAATTTGTAGAAAAAAAAGCAAGTTTCTACAAATTTCATACGTGACGACCCTATATATATATATATATATACATTTTATGTGTGTGTGTATGTTTATATATATGTGTGTGTGTCTATATATATATATATATATATATATAGATGTTTTGATGAGGTCATCTACATATATACCTAATTTTGACTGTGTGTGTGTGTATATATATATATATACATATATACAGGGTGTCCCAAAAATGTATACACTCTTTAACAGCATTCTGATAAATATTGCTTGTACAAGTAATCAAAGTATGTATACATTTTTGGGGGACACCCTGTATATATAATAATTGTTTCTACTTTAGGCACAAGGCCAGCAATTACCCAGTGCATTACTGGTACTTTATTTTATCGACCCCGTAAGGATGAAAGGCAAAGTCAACCTCGGCGGGATTTGAACTCAGATCGTAAAGGGACGTAACTATGCTGGAAAGCATGGCGTCCGACCCTCTACCGATACTGACAATCCACCGCCCTATATAATAATTGTTTCTACTTTTGGCACAAGGCCAGCAATTACCCAGTACATTACTGGTACTTTATTTTATCGACCCCGATGATATATCATGGTAAGAAACTCTCAGGAAAGCTGAACAGCAGAATATCTTAGGAAGAAACCACCCCTTAAGCAAGTATTGTGGCCCTTAACTTCTGAAACACTTGCTTAAGGTGGCAGGGGGTTTCTTCTTTGAAGACCTTCGGCTGTCCAGCTACCCTGAGAATTACTTACCCTCTATATATCAAAATTATATATATATATACACACACATTATTTTGGCAGTATCGGTAGAGCGTCATAACATATGGTCTGAGTTCAAATCCTGCCGAGGTTAACTTTGCCTTTCATCCTTACGGGGTCGATAAAATAAAGTACCAGTAATGTACTGGGGTTAATTGCTGGCCTTGTGCCAAAAGTAAAAACGATTATTATATCTATGAACACATACGCATACACCCGAAACACATACATGCGTACATATATACACGTACACATGAATATATATACATGTGCATGTATTTATAGATATATTTATTGACACACACATACGTGCATACATATATATACACACAGACACACACACATGTACCCAGAAGCACAGCCATACATACATACAAGCACGTATATATATATAGACACACACACAGGCATACACACGCATACGGACATATACCCAGAAACATACAAGCATATATATGTACACATGTATTTGTAGATATATTTATACACACACACATATGTACCCAGAAAGACACACACACACACACACACATCAATATACACATGCAGGGAGAACGTGTTAAATGATGGTGATTATTCACACACGCGCACACACATTTATACTCACGCATACTTACATGTGCATGTATTCAAATGTTTACATACATAAATGTATATTTGCATACGCGTCTAAATTTCTGAATTTTTGTTTTTACACCCAGAAATGTTGAAATTCTTTACAATTTTTAAGATTTGACACCCCAACCCCGTTTTCTCTCTGCCCCTCTCTCTCTTTCTCTCTATACACACACACACACACACACACACACACACACACACACACACACACACACGCGCGCAACGCCAAACCTTAAAACTATCCTCGATATAGAATACTCATAACTTCTACTTGGATTACCCTGAACGATATCTCATTAACTTATATATATACACACACACACACACACACACACACACAGGATGTCCCCAAATATATGCACTTCAATAGCATTCTAATAAATCCTGTACAGTTAATCGAAGTATGTATACATTTTTTGGGACACCCTGTATATATATATGTATGTGTGTGTATATATATATATATATATACACACACATACATATACATACAGGGTGCTTAAAAAATGTATACATACTTTGATTACCTGTACAGAATTTATTAGAATGCTGTTGAAGTGTGTATATATATATATGCAATAATAAAAAGGTCGAAGTGTTAGATCTTCCATTACATTTGTTGAGGCGTGGCACATGTTTCATAGTTGAGCGGCTCAAGGCTCAATCTGTATCAATCAAGCCCGACTCTGGAATGAAAAGAACGTCGGACTTCTGGACGTTACAATCCCTAAACTATATATATATAGATAGAGAGAGAGAGATTTGGGTTTGGAAACAAAAATTCACACCAACAACAACACTAATACAGGTACATCACTGATTCCAGGCTGGACTAAATAAGAAAGTTAAGAAGTTAGAAATACTCTGCCTACAATGATATAACGAGGTAGATGTTTAACCCCTTAACATTTAAACTGACTGTATCCAGCCAGAATTCTCTCACCTCTTTCTGTTCAAACCAACTGTAACCAGCCACTCATACTGATTTTAAGGTATTGTTCTCAAAATAAATATCAAAATCTTATAGATTTGATATTATGAGAGATTCAGCCTTTACTGTGACAATACAATAGTATATATAGAGTAATGGAAATGTTATGTGAGGTAAAGCCTTTACTGTGAAAATACAATAGTATATATAGAGTAATGTAAATGTTATGTGAGATATTATGTGAGGTAAAGCCTTTACTGTGACAATACAATAGTATATATAGAGTAATGGAAATGTTATGTGAGGTAAAGCCTTTACTGTGAAAATACAATAGTATATATAGAGTAATGGAAATGTTATGTGAGATATTATGTGAGGTAAAGCCTTTACTGTGAAAATACAATAGTATATATAGAGTAATGTAAATGTTATGTGAGGTAAAGCCTTTACTGTGACAATACAATAGTATATATAGAGTAATGTAAATGCTAACGGGTTAAAAACTAAATCTAACATTACACATTAATGACCATAGGTAAGTTGTTGGCACAAATACCAAATTGAAGATAGCAAGTGACTTTTACAACAACCTGATATCTGAATACTGAATCTGGTGCAGTAATGCGCCAGCTCCTGCCTTCCATCACTCGTGAATACAGCCCCGAGATACTTGAACTTCTTCACCTGCTTCAGTGGAACTCCATTTACATGTAGAGTGTATTGCACAGGCTTCCTTGAGAGGAGGTGAGTCTCAGTTTTCATTCCAGCCAAGCATCACTTGGCATCAAACCTATCGAGTGTAAATCTGAGATCACCTGTAGAGTTAAGTAACACCATGCTGTCTGCAAATTCTGGCCAGTCGTAACACTACTTCGGACCTGGCTACACATTCTCAATCCTGTTCATGAAAATAATGAAGAGGAGAGGTGACAGTACACACCCCCCACATTGAATGGTTTCAATTTAGCACCATTTATCCGAACACAATTACTTGGGCATTCGTATAGAAACATCAGGGCAGCAAGAAACTGACCATCCATCTCATAATCCTGCAGGTCCTGAGGAATGCGGTCATATGCCTTTTTAACCTTTAGTACTGCATTATGTATTAAGAGGAGATTAATCTATTGGCAACACATGTAGCGTCCAGAAGGTTAAACAAACAGTGGAACTCTTAAATAATTTAGGTTCTGCACTGTGCCAAAAAATACAACTTTAGAAGATGTACAGAGTCAGGTTTTAATTTTATCAATGCAATAATTTTATAGAAAATGAGCTGTAACGATTGTGATTTAAAAAAAAAAAAAGCAGCCATTTTGTTTTAATAATAATATCATATTCTCCAACTGATAAAGTCTTCCCTGCTATATTTTCTCTATGAGAAGTTTACATTATGTATTTTTGTCCAATTAAATCAAATAAAGTTAGACAAAGCAAATTTGTTTTGAAACCTCAAGCAAAGTTTGAAATAAAGTAGAGATATAAGCTTACACAGTATTTTGACTAAAGAAATTAGCCTGATTTTTTTAAAATCCTCTAAATGGAAAAGGATGAGTAGTCTAGATTCATCCTTTTCCATTCAGAAGATTTTTAAAAAATCCCCACTATCTAATTTCTTTAGTCAAAATATGGTGTAAGCTTATATCTCTACTTTATTTCAAATAAGCTTAGGTTTGTTTTTGTTTTATGTGGCTTCAGCTCACAATGGAGTTCCATCGAAAAAATCCAAGACCTCATTGATTTACCAAGTGGAACTCGTCAAATCTGATTAAGGAAGCAATGTTTCTAATGGTCTTTCCATTGCTGATACTATCTACTGTTCGCAACTCCTGAGCTCACTTTGAATTACAAATATCTGGCTGGCAGGGTGACAAGAATTTGAAATGTTCACCTGTAATTTATGTTGAAATTAAAAGGTGTCGAGCCATCACTGGTGTACCTGTATTAAATTACATTTACAACAACAATAAAAAAGTTTTTGTTTTTAACTTTTTCTGCTCGCCATCCCTCCACACCAAAAAAATAAAGAAAGAAAAAAAGCATTTTTGCATTTACAGAATTGAATTTAAGTGCAGTGTGGTGACAGCACCAACCCCCTATCTTTACCAAATAAGGTCCTTCCCCCCGCCACCACTAACGCCATAACAACTGCTATTGATTTGCCCTACTCTGTGCTGAAACATTTTTTTAATTGATCATCATGATGGAGGATGTCAATAAACAATACTTTGGATGTCTTTTGTTTGGTTCTTTCTTTCCTGGGCTGGCACGTAGATGCTGGCCATTCGCAGACCTTTTGCTAAAAAGAAAAACAATTCGTGTATATATGTAAACTTTCTTTATTAACAGAAACTTTGTCATTCCCACTTGTTGCGACATATGACCTTGAAGGCTGGACATCTGTAAAAAGAAATGAAAGTCATTTACATACGTTATCAATAAAAAGAATATTAAACTTTATAAAATTCTTCCAATTTTGTCTATTATTATATGTAATTGCTGGCCTTGTGCCTAATGTAGAAACAATTATATATACATTTAAATAGAGGAAACTAAAGAATGTATATTAAGTGTCTAAAGAATGAAACTAAGAATGTTACGGAGGTTAAAGCGGTATAGATCTAGTTAATACTGATCAACAGTAGTTTCTTAAACGAGGTATATATATATACAGTATCTAGCGAGAAGAAGGTTTTAATATGTCTGTATAAATTAGAATACAGTTTCTTATCTTGTATGTATATAAGTGTGTGTATGATGTTTACTTCGACGTGTGTATAATATAAAGAGATACAAGTAGTGTATGTACAGAGATTTTTGTTTCTTAGAGGTTATTTTCGTGTATATAGAGATGGCTAAATTGTTTCTAATAGGTATGTATCTCGACAAATATGTATACATACATACACGTATATATATATTGGCCGTCCAGTTTCATTTCACATACATGTATGTGTATATTTTAATTATTTTTAAGTGAACGTGGCCTAGTATACTACTTAAATAGTGACAAAAGATTTTTGTATTCCTACAGTAGAAAAGATGTAGTTTCTTAGAAGAATAGGTGTATATAATTATATGCCTGTGTCTAGTGAGGAAATTATATAAATGTAGCTGTATGTGTATCTCTAGATTACTGTGTACATATACACAGAAGAAATAATAATAATATAATAAAGCAACAAAGAAAAAGTTTGGTTTATTCTTTTATTTCACAATTTATTAACCTTTCTTCTTGAAAAAGAGATGTAGTAGTTTCCTGGTTCCATTCCTTACCAGGTCTGGTGTTTCTTAGGAATATAAAACAGGTTACATTATACAATGGGTGTATATAAAGGTTTGTATCTAGTGAAGAACGTTTATATATAGATGATGTAGCTATCAAGCAGGTGAGGATGCTAAAAGTGGTAAGGAGTCTTGATAGCTTCACTACCTAGGTAGCCTAATAGATGAAAGAAGTTTAGAGAGCTACATACACGGCAGAGGAATGAAGCTACCATGCTTTGTTAGATGTAAAAGATAATAAAATGCAGCCGTATTGTTTAGTTTCTCAAGAGAGGTATAAAAGTAGCTCTGGTAGTATGTATATAGTCTCAGAGAGAAGGTTTAGTTTGGTTTCTTAGAAGTGTCTAGTGGATAGAACAACATTTATATATAAATGTAACTGTGTATATACGTGTCTTTATTCTTCCAGTATAAATAAGATTGTAAAATGTATATAGTGTTGAGAAGGATTGGTTGATCTTTAGAAAAGGTAACAAAATGTAGCTGTGTGTATATATAGAGGAGGTAGCTATGTATATCTATAAATATTGGTATATGAATATAGTGTCTAGAGATTAGTTTACTTATAATTCTTAGGTGTCTTAGAAGAAAAAAAATATATAGTTTATACATAAATGTAGCTTTATATGCATGTATGTCTTTAAAATTCTTCCAGTATAGAGAAGATTGTAAAATGTATTTAGTTTATTAAAAGAAGATGTGTATAAGGAAGAATGTAGCTTCAAGTATGTCCCTAAAATCTAAAATTCTTCCAGTACATGAAAGATAGTAAAACGTTTATCAGCGAATGTTAGTGGGTGACTAAAGGATTTTCATTCTGAGAAGAATACATATGTGAAGAGTGTTTATATATATTTACAAATGTAGCTTTGTGGATGTATTTACGTTTCCAAAAAGAAAAAGTGTCTTCTTGTATATAGAGAAACGTATTTTTGTATCTCAATAATATGTGTGTGTGTTTAGAATGAATTTATGGCAAATAAAACATTACATCCCCCTCTCCACTAACGTAAAAATCCCGAATGATGTCACCGGTTCAATACAATAAAGGGAAGTGATTCAACAGAGAGAAATGCAATTAATTCACTTAAGGGGGAGATAACTCTAATCGATTTTTATTTTTTTAAAGCAAACCTTATACGTGACGGGACGCAGGCCAGCACAAAGCCAGCCTGCAAATAGTCCCGGCTGGCCCCCTAACGATTCGATCTTCAGACACATAGAAAGGTCCTGCCATACATAAGTACGACAGCAAAGTCCGAAACGCTACGTGCAGCGCCACGCACAAGACGCAATTCTAGTGAGTAAAAGAGTCATACTTACAGCTAAAATTTTATTTCTTTGGAAAAAAGAAAAAAAGAAATGGAAAGAAAGCGAGATAAGACGATATATTCCGAGTGTTATCTCACTGTCATTCCGTTTCTCTATATATAAATATAACAGTGTATATGGTCATTAAGGAACTACTAGTATTTTGTACATATATAATGGGATATACACGTATAGAAACCGGGGAATATATAACAAAAAAATCGATTGTAGAAGGGGGTTGACATATATACGGAGTCAATAGTTTGACGATTTTCACTAACTTCAAATTCTACGTAAATAAGGTTCGCATTTTTGCCCATTTCTCAGACATAAGATAGGGTCGCCTTATATTCGAATATATTAACTGAGAAACTTTTAGTACGTTGTACATTTATTTTTGCTCTGTAATACCAGAACAGACACAACCAGATGATGTGACCTATACTGTCATCTCACCAACCATATTATATGAATGGGTATCAGAGGCTAACTAGGAAGTGTGCTACATGCAATGGGGGCCACTTGGACTAGGAGCACATTATTATTATCTGACAGATGGGTGTCAGATGTTTGGGCAAGGGCACAATTTCAGTAGGTATGAGCAACCTAGTGAAGATGGTAGGGGGCCAATGAAATCAATGTTGACAAGGGCCTGTGGGGGTTCATAGCTACTGAGAGGTGCTTTGGTATGTTGATGGATTTTGGCCATACTGTGCAAGACAAATTTGCATGACATTAGGCCCCGTGTGGCTCTGGTACCTGGGTGGGAGAGCCCATGAATAACATCAAAAAAATGTTGGCGCCAGGCTAATAGGACGATTGTTTTTGGTTTCCTAGTGGATACATCACAAATCTTCAAGTGTAACCTCACCATGTCTTGGAGGAGACCTTATGGTTTTGATCGTAACTTCCGTGGATAGAAAATGTTAGTCCACCACTCTCGCTAACTCCTGTAAGTCTTTGATCTCAGTCTGAGTGATGAGGGACTGAATTGGGAGGGGGTGGGGGAGCAGTTTACGGAGGAATATCTCTCTAAATAAAAACAGGTGACTCACTCAGGGGCAGCAATGTCAGAATTCAATCCATTAGTTCCCAAGTCTTTGAATCACTTAATCTCTCAGTATCCAATATCCTGCCAGCTGCTGCATCACTAAGCTGGAATGATTCTATTTTTATATATGTAAGTATGTATACATACATATATATATATGTATACAGACGTACAGTAGTATGTATATATATACATACATACATGCACACATATATATATATGTACGTATGGGTTTAGCGAATATTTGTTTATAAACAAACAGCCCGAATTAAGCCGGACAGTGTTCGGCAACCATCTATTTTTATAGTCTCATATTTGTGTATATAGCTAGTGTGTGTGTGTGTTTATATAGCTAGTGTGTGTGTCTATATAGTTAGTGTGTGTGTTTATATAGCTAGTGTGTGTGTTTATATAGCTAGTGTGTGTGTTTATATAGCTAGTGTGTGTGTCTATATAGCTAGTGTGTGTGTTTATATAGCTAGTGTGTGTGTGTATATAGCTAGTGTGTGTGTTTATATAGCTAGTGTGTGTGTGTGTGTTTATATAGCTTGTGTGTGTATAGCTAGTGTGTGTGTTTATATAGCTAGTGTGTGTGTTTATATAGCTAGTGTGTGTGTGTGTGTTTATATAGCTTGTGTGTGTATAGCTAGTGTGTGTGTTTATATAGCTAGTGTGTGTGTTTATATAGCTAGTGTGTGTGTGTATATAGCTAGTGTATGTGTGTTTATATAGCTAGTGTATGTGTGTTTATATAGCTAGTGTGTGTGTGTGTATATAGCTAGTGTGTGTGTTTATATAGCTAGTGTATGTGTTTATATAGCTAGTGTGTGTGTGTGTTTATATAGCTGGTGTGTGTGTGTTTATATAGCTAGTGTGTGTGTGTATAGCTAGTGTGTGTGTTTATATAGCTAGTGTGTGTGTGTATATAGCTAGTGTGTGGGTTTATATAGCTAGTGTGTGTGTGTATAGCTAGTGTGTGTGTTTATATAGCTAGTGTATGTGTGTTTATATAGCTAGTGTGTGTGTGTATATAGCTAGTGTGTGGGTTTATATAGCTAGTGTATGTGTTTATATAGCTAGTGTGTGTGTTTATATAGCTAGTGTGAGTGTGTTTATATAGCTAGTGTGTGTGTGTGTATAGCTTGTGTGTGTATATATAGCTAGTGTGTGTGTGAATATAGCTTGTGTGTATAGCTAGTGTGTGTGTTTATATAGCTAGTGTGTGTGTGTTTATATAGCTAGTGTATGTGTTTATATAGCTAGTGTGTGTGTTTATATAGCTAGTGTGTGTGTTTATATAGCTAGTGTGTGTGTGTGTTTATATGGCTTGTGTGTGTGTGTATAGCTAGTGTGTGTGTTTATATAGCTAGTGTGTGTGTGTTTATATAGCTAGTGTGTGTGTGTATATAGCTAGTGTGTGTGTGTATATAGCTAGTGTATGTGTGTATATAGCTAGTGTGTATGTGTTTATATAGCTAGTGTGTGTGTTTATATAGCTAGTGTGTGTGTTTATATAGCTAGTGTGTGTGTGTATATAGCTTGTGTGTGTATATATACCTAGTGTGTGTGTGTGTATATAGCTAGTGTGTGTGTGTGTGTATAGCAAGTGTGTGTGTGTATATATATATAGTGTGTGTGTTTATATAGCTTAGTGTGTGTGTGTATAGCAAGTGTGTGTGTATATATAGTGTGTGTGTTTATATAGCTAGTGTGTGTGTGTTTATATCGCTAGTGTGTGTGTGTTTATATCGCTACTGTGTGTATGTTTATATAGCTAGTGTGTGTGTGTTTATATAGCTAGTGTGTGTGTGTTTATATAGCTAGTGTGTGTGTGTTCATATGGCTAGTGTGTGTATATAGCTAGTGTGTGTGTTTATATAGTTAGTGTGTGTGTGTATATATAGCTAGTGTTTATATAGCTAGTGTGTGTATGCATATACATACATGTATATATATACATGTATGTATATATATACATGTATGTATATGCATGTATATATATAGATGTATATATACATGTATGTATATATATATACATGCATATATACATGTACATATATACATGTATATATATATACATGTATATATATATATACATGTATATAAATATATAAATATATATACCTGTATATATATGTATATATATACAGGTATATATATATACATGTATATGTATATATGCATGTATATATATATATATATATATATATATCCATATATATACAGGTATACATATATATATACACATGTATATATATATAATGATGTGTTCACCTATTAAAAATCAACAAAATACTTTTAATATTGTCGTTTTCGTCCATAGCAAGTGTTGTTTCGAAATAATTTTTGCACCCATTTTTGCGTTTAAGTAAAGACGGAGTTATCGTTCTTGAGATTTCGGCTCGGAGAAATTTAAGGAACTGATGTCGCTAAATCGCCAAATCATTTACCTGCCCCGTTGCCTCATGGGAGGGTAATGGCTGCCTTTTATTTTTTAAACGATGGCAGATTCTTTAGTTTCTCTCGCAACATCTTGTTCCTTGTTTCATATAAGTAAATAATTAAAACATTTTGGCGAGAAAGATATTAAAAAGACTGCCATGGTTTTCGAAAAATAAAAGGCAGCCATTACCCTACCATGATGCAACGGGGCAAGTAAATGATTTGGCGATTTAGCGACATCAGTTCCTCAAATTTCCCAGAGCCGAAATCTCAAGAACGATAACTCCGTCTTTACTTAATCGCAAAAATGGGTGCAAAAATTATTTCGAATTTCTTAGTAATTATTTGTATATACTTACATTATTTGCATATAAGGTAGGCTTAAAAGTTCATAGGCTCACTATGAAAGAGTGATGCTAGGGCTCTGCAATCTTGCATGTTGAAAAATAAACCTCATTTGGTCATTCCATGAGAGTATCTTGGTCAGCCTATGAAGGAGTGATGCTAGAGCTGTGCAATCTTGCATGTTGAAAAATAAACCTCATTTGGTCATTCCATGAGAGTATCTTGGTCAGCCTATGAAGGAGTGATGCTATAGCTGTGCAATCTTGCATGTTGAAAAATAAACCTCATTTGGTCATTCCATGAGAGTATCTTGGTCAGCCTATGTAGGAGTGATGCTAGAGCTGTGCAATCTTGCATGTTGAAAAATAAACCTCATTTGGTCATTCCATGAGAGTATCTTGGTCAGCCTATGAAGGAGTGATGCTAGAGCTGTGAAATCTTGCATGTTGAAAAATAAACCTCATTTGGTCATTCCATGAGAGTATCTTGGTCAGCCCATGAAGGAGTGACGCTAGAGCTGTGCAATCTTGCATGTTGAAAAATAAACCTCATTTGGTCATTCCATGAGAGTATCTTGGTCAGCTTATGAAGGAGTGATGCTAGAGCTGTGCAATCTTGCATGTTGAAAAATAAACCTCATTTGGTCATTCCATGAGAGTATCTTGGTCAGCCTATGTAGGAGTGATGCTAGAGCTGTGCAATCTTGCATGTTGAAAAATAAACCTCATTTGGTCATTCCATGAGAGTATCTTGGTCAGCCTATGAAGGAGTGATGCTAGAGCTGTGCAATCTTGCATGTTGAAAAATAAACCTCATTTGGTCATTCCATGAGAGTATCTTGGTCAGCCTATGTAGGAGTGATGCTAGAGCTGTGCAATCTTGCATGTTGAAAAATAAACCTCATTTGGTCATTCCATGAGAGTATCTTGGTCAGCCTATGAAGGAGTGATGCTAGAGCTGTGCAATCTTGCATGTTGAAAAATAAACCTCATTTGGTCATTCCATGAGAGTATCTTGGTCAGCCTATGTAGGAGTGATGCTAGAGCTGTGCAATCTTGCATGTTGAAAAATAAACCTCATTTGGTCATTCCATGAGAGTATCTTGGTCAGCCTATGAAGGAGTGATGCTAGAGCTGTGAAATCTTGCATGTTGAAAAATAAACCTCATTTGGTCATTCCATGAGAGTATCTTGGTCAGCCTATGTAGGAGTGATGCTAGAGCTGTGAAATCTTGCATGTTGAAAAATAAACCTCATTTGGTCATTCCATGAGAGTATCTTGGTCAGCCTATGAAGGAGTGATGCTAGAGCTGTGCAATCTTGCATGTTGAAAAATAAACCTCATTTGGTCATTCCATGAGAGTATCTTGGTCAGCTTATGAAGGAGTGATGCTAGAGCTGTGCAATCTTGCATGTTGAAAAATAAACCTCATTTGGTCATTCCATGAGAGTATCTTGGTCAGCCTATGAAGGAGTGATGCTAGAGCTGTGAAATCTTGCATGTTGAAAAATAAACCTCATTTGGTCATTCCATGAGAGTATCTTGGTCAGCCCATGAAGGAGTGATGCTAGAGCTGTGCAATCTTGCATGTTGAAAAATAAACCTCATTTGGTCATTCCATGAGAGTATCTTGGTCAGCCCATGAAGGAGTGATGCTAGAGCTGTGAAATCTTGCATGTTGAAAAATAAACCTCATTTGGTCATTCCATGAGAGTATCTTGGTCAGCTTATGAAGGAGTTATGCTAGGGCTGTGCAATCTTGTATGTTGAAAAATAAACCTCATTTGGTCATTCCATGAGAGTATCTTGGTCAGCCTATGAAGGAGTGATGCTATATATATATAATGTATATATATACATGTATATATATACACATGTATATATATATACATGAGATTTGCATGACGTGGAGGTGGATGAGGATCCCGGATGAGCCCACAGCAAGTCACGAGGGAAACCTAAGGGCAGCAGCAACAAACTCCCTCTTACACCAGTGGCCAACCTATACAGGCTGGAGATAAAATGTGTAGCAACAAGGGCGGTGCCCCAGCATGGCCTCAGCCGGATGGCTGAAACAGGTAAAAGAGTATATGTGTATATATATATATATACATGTATATATATGGATATATACATGTATATATATATACATATAAATGTATATATATATATATATATATATATATAAATGTATATATATATATATATATAAATGTATATATATAAATGTATATATATATATATATATATAATGATGTGTTCACCTGTTAAAAATCCACAAAATACTTTTAATATTGTCGTTTTCGTCCATAGCAAGTGTTGTTTCGAAACAATTTTTGCACCCATTTTTGCGATTAAGTAAAGACAGAGTTATCGTTCTTGAGATTTCCTCCTGGTGAAATTTAAGGAACTGATGTCGCTAGAGCGTCAACTTATTTACCTGCCGCGTTGCATCATGGGAGAGGTTACGGTTGATTTTTATTTTAAAAACAGGCGAGTTTTTTAATTTACTCGTTGCCACCGTGGTTGTTGTTTGATATAAATAAATAAATAAAAGAAGTAATTCCATCCCACGCCTCCCTGTAATCTGAATATTTAATTACCATGGTGTCGGGAGCGGTTAATGTAAACAAAGGGCAATATGTAATCGCTACACCGGCCTCATAATAATTACTATTGTTCTCCTATTTTTCTTCAAAGTGATTTCGCTTCTTTATTTCATAGAATCATGGCTAATTAATTTAAAGCCACTCACTGACGATCTCCGGCCTCTCACCCTCAGATGTTCTGTGTGTGTGTATAAATATAGTGTGTGTGTGTGTTTATACAGCTAGTGTGTGTGAGTTTATACAGCTAGTGTGTGTGTTTATATAGCTAGTGTGTGTGTTTATTTAGCTAGTGTGTGTGTTCATATTGCTAGTGTGTGTATGTTCATATAGCTAGTGTGTTGTGTGTGTTTATATAGCTTGTGTGTGTGTTTATATAGCTAGTGTGTGTGTTTAAATAGCTAGTGAGTGTGTTTATATAGCAAGCGTGTGTGTGTGTCTATATAGATTGTGTGTGTGTTTATATAGCTAGTGTGTGTGTGTTTATATAGCTAGTGTGTGTTTATATAGCTAGTGGCTGTGTGTGTTTATAGCTAATGTGTGTGTGTGTATATAGCTAGTGTATGTGTGTGTTTATATAGCTAGTGTGTGTGTTTATATAGCTAGTGTGTGTGTGTTTATATAGCTTGCGTATGTGTTTATATAGCTAGTGTGTGTGTTTAAATAGCTAGTGTGTGTGTTTATTTAGCTAGTGTGTGTGTGTTTATATAGATTGTGTGTGTTTATATAGCTAGTGTGTGTGTGTATATAGCTTGTGTGTGTGTTTATATAGCTAGTGTGTGTATGTTCATATAGCTAGTGTGTGTGTTTATATAGCTTGTGTGTGTGTTTATATAGTGTGTGTGTTTATATAGCTAGTATATGTGTTTATATAGCTAGTGTGTGTCTGTTTATATAGCTAGTGTGTGTGTTTATATAGCTAGTGTGTGTGTTTATATAGCTAGTGGCTGTGTGTGTTTATAGCTAGTGTGTGTGTGTATATAGCTAGTGTGTGTTTATATAGCTAGTGTGTGTGTTTATATAGCTTGTGTGTGTGTTTATATAGCTAGTGTGTGTGTGTGTTTATATAGCTTGCGTATGTGTTTATATAGCTAGTGTGTGTGTTTAAATAGCTAGTGTGTGTGTTTATTTAGCTAGTGTGTGTGTATATAGCTTGTGTGTGTGTTTATATAGCTAGTGTGTGTATGTTCATATAGCTAGTGTGTGTGTGTGTTTATATAGCTTGTGTGTGTGTTTATATAGCTAGTGTGTGTGTTTATATAGCTAGTGTGTGTGTGTTTATATACCTAGTGTGTGTGTTTATATAGCTAGTGTGTGTGTTTATATAGCTAGTGTGTGTATATAGCTAGTGTGTGTGTTTATATAGCTAGTATATGTGTTTATATAGCTAGTGTCTGTTTGTTTATATAGCTAGTGTGTGTGTTTATATAGCTAGTGGCTGTGTGTGTTTATAGCTAGTGTGTGTATGTATATAGCTAGTGTGTGTGTGTTTATATAGCTAGTGTGTGTGTTTATATAGCTTGTGTGTGTGTTTATATAGCTAGTGAGTGTGTTTATATAGCAAGTGTGTGTGTGTCTATATAGATTGTGTGTGTGTTTATATAGCGAGTGTGTGTGTGTTTATATAGCTAGTGTGTGTATGTTCATATAGCTAGTGTATGTGTGTTTATATATATAGTTAGTGTGTGTGTGTTTATATATATAGTTAGTGTGTGTGTGTTTATATAGCTACTGTGTGTGTGTTTATATAGCTAGTGTGTGTGTGTTTATATAGCTAGTGTGTGTGTTTATATAGCTAGTGTGTGTGTTTATATAGCTAGTGTGTGTGTCTATATAGCTAGTGTGTGTGTTTATATAGCTAGTGCGTGTGTTTATATAGCTAGTGTGTGTTTATATAGCTTGTGTGTGTGTTTATATAGCTAGTATGTGTGTTTATATAGCTAGTGTGTGTGTGTCTATATAGCTTGTGTGTGTGTTTATATAGCTAGTATGTGTGTGTTTATATATCTTGTGTGTGTGTGTTTATATAGCTAGTGTGTGTATGTTCATATAACTAGTGCGTGTGTTTATAACTAGTGCGTTTGTTCTGGAAATATGTTATAACTAGTGCGTTTGTTCTGGAAATATGTTATAACTAGTGCGTTTGTTCTGGAAATATGTTCATTCAAAGCAGAGACCTCACTCTCTAGTTGGTCCTCTTCGCAATCCCCACACAAGCCAGATCACTGACGATCCCAAGGAATGCGCAGAACTCATTGCTGAGTGCTATGCAAGTATTTTTACTGTTGAAAACCAGAATGTACCATCTCCACCATCTCTAACATCAAATTCCATAACAACTATGGAATTTATACCTGCAATGTTGCGACGTCACCTTAAGAATAAGCGCAACTATGCCTCCCCTGGTCTTGATGGTGTGACGTACCTGCTTCTCAAACGTGGCGGGGATTTCCTTTTGCGCCAGCTTTCTTTTTTCTTTCAATACTGTCTCAGCAATGGTGCTACTCCAGAACAGTGGAAAACTGCCAGTGTCATTCCCCTGTTCAAAAAGGGCAACCGCATGTCACCTGTCAACTATCGTCCAGTCAGTCTTACTAGCTGTATGGCCAAACTGATGGAATCCTGTGTCAGAGAAACACTTTGGAACTTCTGGAGCTCTCACAGCCTCATCCGGCCCTCACAGTTTGGATTTATCCCTAACTCCAGCTGCTGTGATCAGCTTATCGAGTTCCTTGAGGACATCACCCGGATCACTGACAGCGGCTCATGGGTGGATGTTGTTTACCTTGACTTTGCTAAGGCTTTTAATTCTGTGCCACACAAAAGACTTATGGCAAAACTCTCTGCAATGGGTGTGAGGGATGATCTTTTTAACTGGCTGAAATCCTTCATTATCAGCCGAAAGGAAGTAGTCACGGTTCTAGGAGAGCATTCTTCATCATATGAGATGTCATCTGGTGTACCACAGGGATCTGTTCTTGGTCCTCTTTTGTTTGTTGCATACATTAATGACATAGATGCCAACTTAAAGAATGCCACAGTACTGAAATATGCAGATGACATCAAGCTGTACCTTGAAATCAAAAGGACTGATCCTGAAATTTACAACTCTTTCCTACAATCAGACCTGGACACAATGCAGCAATGGATCACAGACTGGCAACTGAAGCTGGCTGTGGACAAGTGTACCACCATGCATTTTGGAAGGAAAAATCCAGCGTCCACATACTCCCTCCACAACACTGACATCAAAAAGTTCTCTTGTGAACGTGACCTGGGCATTACTGTCAGCAATGATTTGCGTTGGACAAAGCATGTCTCTAAGATTGTCAAGAAGGCCGAGGGTGTCTTGGCATCACTCAGCAAGACCTTTGTTAGCCGCTCTCCAGCCATCTATTTAAAACTGTATACAGCTATGGTGCGACCA
Source organism: Eledone cirrhosa (assembly GCA_964016885.1). NCBI lineage: Eukaryota > Metazoa > Mollusca > Cephalopoda > Octopoda > Eledonidae > Eledone > Eledone cirrhosa. The sequence goes on from OZ024762.1 coordinate 3,517,171, forward strand.
CACTTGGAATTCGCATCATCAGTCTGGAACCCCTATCTTGCTTGGAACATTGACCTCCTGGAAACTGTTCAGAGACGTGCAACCAAGCGCATACCCTCCATCAGACACCTACCATACTCTGAACGCCTTGCTTCCCTGGGCATGGATTCATTGAAGCTCCGACGTCTGGCAATGGACTTGGTGAATACCCAAAAAGTTTTTAACCATCTCGCCAACTACAACACTGAGCGCCTCTTTGATCTCCATGTGTCTAACACACGTGGACATGCCTACAAGATAAGAAAACAGCACAGCTCCCATGACTTTCGCAGACATTTTTTCACGCTCAGAGTTGCTGAAGCATGGAACAAACTGCCTGCGTCAATTGTTAGCTGCCGAGACACTGCATCCTTTAAGACACTCATGCTTCCCGAAATACGCCAAAACTACACCTGATGTACCCCTTCCATACACATGCACACATGTGTGTATCGTGACTCGTGCACTGTTCATTTTACTGATGTTTGTGCATTGCCCTATGTACTGTACATGCATTTTTTTGATGAGTTGTGGTGTACCTGGGCACTGTACACAATATTTCATTATTGTTATTGTTATTATATCATGACTCATACACTGTTTATTTTCCTGACATTTGTACATTATTCTATGTACTATACATGCACCTTTGATGAGTTGTAGTGCACCTGAGCACTGTACACAATAATTTCATTATTATTATAAAACTAGTGTATGTGTGTTTATATATATAGTTAGTGTGTGTTTATATAGCTAGTGTGTGTGTGTTTATATAGCTACTGTCTGTGTGTTTATATAGCTTAGTGTGTGCGTTTATATAACTAGCATGTGTTTGTTCATATGGCTAGTGTGTGTGTTTATAGCTAGTGTGTCTGTTTATATAGCTAGTGTGTGTATGCATATAATTACATGTATATATATATACATGTATGTATATATATAGATGTATATATTCATATGTATATATATACATGTATGTATATATATATAAATATACATGTATGTATATATATACATGTATATTTATATGTATATATACATATATATAACTCTATATAATTATATATACATGTATATATATTTATATACATGTAGATATATATACATATATATATACAATATGTATATATACAATATATATATACAATATACAATATGTATATATACAATATATATTGTATATATTATATATATACACTATATATATATATATATATAGTATATATATATACAATATATTCAATACATTAACAGAGAAAGCTTTAAGCTATACTCTGACTGGCTACCAACTCACTCAACAAACATTAGGATATACCTTAGTATAATCCCAATTTTACGTTTGGGGTGTTAACTATAAGTATTTTGCGGAAAGCTAGTTGTATTATTTTATATGAGACATAATTAAAATATATCTCCCTTTCATTATAAGTTTTCTACAAGTTGGGAGAATGTGTCCGGGTTATGTAGAAGCCTGCACAATATATATATATATTGTATATATATATCTCGCTTTCTTTTTTTTTTAAAAAGAAGGAAAATGTTAGCTATAAGTATGACTATTTGACTCTGTAGAATTGCGGCTTGTGCGTGGCGCTGCACGTAGCGTTTCTGGCTTCGATGTCGTACTTAGGTATGGCTGACCACTCGATCGTGTCTGAAGTTCGAATCGTTGCGGGGTCGGCCGGGACCGTTGCAGGCTGGCTTTATGCTGGCCTGCTCTCCCGCCTCGCATAAGTTTTGCCAAACAATTTGACGAGAGTTATCTCCCTTTGATTTGAGTTATTTGCCCTTTGTTGACATTGAACTACTTCCGGTTTGTGGAACTCTTCTTCCTTTGTTGTCATTTCTTTTCAGTGTATTGAAGCTGTAACATTATTCTATTTACTCTGGGACTATTAACGATATCTGTTTGGATATTACGTTCGTGTAAAGAGGTATGTAAAGTTTTATTCGCACTCACGGATATTATTGAGACACAAAAATACATTTCACTATCTTGGAAATATACATACATTTAATTCTTCAATATAAATACATTCTTGTAGTGTTTTAGTTGCCATGTCTTTTAAATTTATTCTAAACACTCTTCACAGAACTAAACCTCCTTCCGAGAAACAAAACAAATAATATATACACGCAGCTACCTCTTCTAACTAAACATACATGTTACTTCCCTCTATGATGAAGCATTCTCTCTATACACATTTTATTATCTTCTGTATCTAAACCTTATACTCTAGATACTATACCATCGTAATTTCTACGTCGAGTTACATCGGCATCACCACCTTTACTCCAACTCAGCATCCTCTCTTGCACACATAATATCCCTTTTTAACATCTCTATTACACATACACCTTCTCTGTATATTAGTGAGACACAAAAATACATACATTCTTGTAATGTTTTTTAATTTTATTCTAAACACTCACATATAGCTACATTTATATATACAAACACTCTTCCTATTTAAACGTATATATTTTGAGAATCATTACTAAAACGCCTCCGGAGAAACAAAACTAAATATATACACGCAGCTACCTCTTCTAACTAAACATACATGTTACTCTCCTTTATTATGAAACAAAACTAAACATGATCTGTATATATACACACACACAGCTTCCTCTTCTAACATGTTACAACTAAATTCATATATAAACGGTCTCCCTTCTATCATAACAGATATTTATGAGGCGCAATATACAAACTTGTTCATACTGGAATAATAGACATGAAACTAAACCTTCTCTAGACATATTAATATAGAAGCTAAACCATACAGTTATATCTAACGAAGCATGGTAGCTCCATTACTCTGCCGTAAGACTCCTTACTACTACTTCTAGCATCCTCACCTGCTTGAGAGCTACATCATCCATATATAAACGTTCTTCACTAGATACAAAACTAAATCTTTATATATACACAACTAACCTATTTTATATTCCTAAGGAACAGCACCAGACCTGGAGACTACTACAACCCTATCTCAAGAAGAAAGGTAAATAAATTGTGAAATAAAAGAATAAACCAGTATTTTTTTTTTGTTGCCTTATTATTTACTCCCTGTATATATACACACACTAGACACCTCTTACACTGTAGGAAGACAAAAACCTTCTGTCACTGTATACTAGATTCAGATTATATAAATTATTTCCTAGATACACACCTATTAGAAACAAGCCATCTCTATATACAGGTAAATAACATCAATGTAGACATGTCTGTATATAAGAAACTGTATTCTATAGAATATATCTAAACCCACATTGTGTGTGTCTCTTTATATTATACACATGTATGTAGAAACCTGGAAGTGAACATCATACATATATAAGAGGTTTTGATCTGTACATACATATCAATACATCCTCGCTAGATACTACACATACGTCTCTTAGGAAACTACTACTATTGTTCTTCTAGTTGTGTATAAGCATCTCATAGTAGAATGTGTACATGCTTCCTAAGAAGCAAGAGAGCTAACTGTATAAATACAAAGAAACTTAATGTTCTTTACATACACACATATGTAGAAAAACTGTATTTAATATGACACACAAAGCTTACTTCATGTCTATAATACACCTTCTTCTCTATATTGGAAGAAGTACCTCCATTATATGTTGAAGTTGGGTTCAATAGAGTACAGTATGTAGAACCCTATGTACACAGTTACCCTTTTCTTTAAAGGATACATCAATACCCTGTTCTCCTCTAGACAGGCATACTCCATATAAACACTTTTGTGTATATAAAGCATATCTTCATTGTAAATTTAGAAGTTACACTACACAGATATAAAGACAACAACCTACAGACATATTAATACCCTTATATCTCTAGACTACTGTATTATATAAATATAGCTAAGGAATTAAAGATGTATGTATATATACATACATATGTATGTATATATACATACATAAGCATGTATACATACATATGTATGTATATATACATACACATGTATATATACATACATATATGTATGTATATAGATACTTTTGTATATACATACGTATATAAACATACGTATGTATATATATACATACGTATGTATACATACATACGTATGTATATATACATACATATGTATGTACAAATACATACGTATGTATATATACATACGTATGCATATATATATACATATGTATCTACATACGTATGTATATATACATACGTATGTACATATATAAACATACGTATGTATATATGTACATACGTATGTATGTATATGTACATACATACGTATGTATTTACATATACATACGTATGTATATACATAAACATACGTATGTATATAAACATACGTATGTATGTATTTACATACGTATGTACATACATACATATGTATATACATACGTATGTATATACATACGTATGTATATATATATACATACGTATGTTTATATACATACGTATGTATACATGCATAGGTATGTATTTACATACGTATGTATGTATACATACGTATGTATATAAACATACGTATGTATATATATATACATACGTATGCATATATACATATGTATGTATATACATACGTATGTATGTACATACGTATGTATGTATTTACATACGTATGTATGTACATACATACGTATGTATATACATACATATGTATATACATACGTATGTATACATGCATACGTATGTATGTACATACATACGTATGTAAATACATATGTACGTATGTATATACATACATACGTATGTATATACATACATACGTATGTATATACATACGTACGTATGTATTTACATACGTATGTATGTATTTACATACGTATGCATGTATACAGACGTATGTATATAAACATACGTATGTATATATACATACGTATGTATATACATACGTATGCATATATACATACGTATGCATATATACATACGTATGTATATATAAACATACGTATGTATATACATACGTATGTATGTATTTACATACATACATACGTATGTATATACATACGTATGTATGTATTTACATACATACATACGTATGTAAATACATACGTATGTATATACATACGTATGTATTTACATACGTATGTATATACATACGTATGTATTTACATACGTATGTATGTATGTAAATACATACATACGTATGTATATACATACATACGTATGTTTATATATACATACGTATGTATATACATACGTATGCATATAAACATACGTATGTATATACATACGTATGCATATATACATACGTATGTATATACATATGTATGTATATACATACGTATGTATATACATACGTATGTATGTACATACATACGTATGTTTATATACATACATACGTATGTATTTATATACGTATGTATATAAACGTATGTATATATATATACATACGTATATATATACATACGTATGTATATATACATACGTATGTATATATACATACGTATATATAAATATACATATGTATGTACATATATACATACGTATGTATATAAACGTATGTATGTATACATACGTATGTATATATACATATGTATGTATATATATATACATACGTATGTATATATACATACGTATGTTTATATACATACGTATGTATATATGCATACGTATGTATGTATACACATGTATGTATATATACATACATATATATGTATGTTTATATAAATATAGCTAAGGAGTTAAACTTTCTTCTCTAGATGTATATAAGTATGTGTATTCTATAGGATACTATTACCTTAAAACTGTGTGTATATATATACACTTACTTCTATAGAATCCATACATCTTAACACCCTTCTATCTCTAGGCATATGTATACATACAGAAAGAAATGGCCTCACTAGAATACTGCATTAGATACATTTCTTTCATGAAGGATGTTTCGAACTGAGTTCATACTTCTATTCCTATATACATACTGGGAGAGATATAGAATACAAATTTATTCTATATACAGAAGGAAATAAACTTACTAGAATACTGTCTATATACACATTATAAATGTTTATAATATGAAACTTCTTTATTAATACCTCTATACTTACTGGTAAGTATGAGAGAGATATAGAATATCCACATAACCCTGTATAGATATCTTACAGGAGATATAGAATATCTATATACACATAAACTTGCTAGGATTACTGTATTATATACTGTTTGGGAGCCCCTACATGGACACACTAGAAGAGGAAGACCAAGGTTAACGTATGTTGATGCCCTAAGGACAGACACTGGTCTGTTGGAGATGCAGGACATGGCAGCGATAATGAGGGACAGAGACCGCTGGAGAGAACTCGTCCATGGATCTCGGGAATTTTACCCGCCTTAGACAGTTTCCATTCTCAAAGAAACTTTTCTATAGCACCACACTTGTTTCTTACTGGGATTCTATAGTGTACATACACATTAATTAATCTATTCTATATATACACTTCTTTCAAGAAGGATGTTTCTCACTAAATACATAAATATATACAGTATCTAAATACATATATTATGAGTGGAAGTTAAACGATCTACATGTAAGATACTACCTGTGTATATATATAATAAAAAAACAATGTTCTATAGGATATACTTACTTCTAAGTGAAATAAAGATTAATAAATAAACTACATTTTGTTGTTGGAGTTATTTTATTTGTTGAGACGACTGTGTGTATTTACACACTCAGGTGAGCTGGCGGAGATCTTCAACATACCTGGAAAGAAGCAGAGGGTATTAATAAAAACAATCCAGATTACACAGCTCTAACACCAATACTTTTCTAGAGGCAGAAATTAAACCTTTTTGTCATGAACAGTTTAGTTTCTTAGGAGAGTGGGTATAGGGCTGTGAAATACAGTTTCTCATACGCCTCTAGATGAGGTATTACTGTATATATAATATAATATATATGTTTTTTTTTTTATTATTGAGAAGGATAATAAATATATAAGCCTTCTAGATGTTACAGAGGAGTCTCTACATACAAACAGTAGATTCTTTGCTGTGTACACACAATATCTAGTAGTAAGTTTCTGTGTATTATATACACACGTGTGTACAATGTTTGTATAACAAGGGAGTGTATTCTATGGAATACCATATCTAAAGAAAACTGTGTGTGTGTAATATAATACATGGGGAGTTTTTTTTTTTCTATTGAGAAGGATACTGAATATAATGTCTTCTAGATGTTAGGGGAATCTCTACGTACAAAAAATAGATGCCTTGATTAAAATATCCAGAGTTTTATGTAAGTATCCTCGGGAATAGTAGTAGAGAAGAGGGTTTTAACTTTGCCTTGTGTGTATGTAGATGCTGCATATATACAATACTTCGAAGTGTGTTTATGTATAGAGAGAGGGTCTGTATTCTATATACTACAGTTTCTTATATAGCTCCGGATACTGTGTATAATGAGGAGATATACCTTTCTTCTAAGTAAGTATATACATAGAAGGTGTAATAGAGATACGATTATAATATAAATATATAGTTGATATGATGTGTGCAAGAGAGAATGCTGAGTTGGAGTAAAGGTGGTGATGACGAGGTAACTCGACGTAGAAATTACGATGGTATAGTATCTAGAGTATAAGGTTTAGATACAGAAGATAATAAAATGTGTATAGAGAGAATGCTTCATCATAGAGGGAAGTAACATGTATGTTTAGTTAGAAGAGGTAGCTGCGTGTATATATTTTTTGTTTTGTTTCTCGGAAGGAGATTTAGTTCTGTGAAGAGTGTTTAGAATAAATTTAAAAGACATGGCAACTAAAACACTACAAGAATGTATTTATATTGAAGAATTAAATGTATGTATATTTCCAAGATAGTGAAATGTATTTTTGTGTCTCAATAATATCCGTGAGTGTGAATAAAACTTTACATACCTCTTTACACGAACGTAAAATCCAAACAGATATCGTTAATAGTCCCAGAGTAAATAGAATAATGTTACAGCTTCAATACACTGAAAAGAAATGACAACAAAGGAAGAAGAGTTCCACAAACCGGAAGTAGTTCAATGTCAACAAAGGGCAAATAACTCAAACCAGAGGGAGATAACTCTCGTCAAATGTTTTGGCAAAAACTCATGCGAGGCGGGAGAGCAGGCCAGCATAAAGCCAGCCTGCAACGGTCCCGGCCGACCCCGCAACGATTCGAACTTCAGACACGATCGAGTGGTCATGCCATACCGAAGTACGACATCGAAGCCAGAAACGCTACGTGCAGCGCCACGCACAAGCCGCAATTCTGCAGAGTCAAATAGTCATACTTATAGCTAACATTTTCCTTCTTTTTTAAAAAAAAAAGGAAACGGAAAGAAAGCGAGATAACACGACATATTCCGAGTGTTATCTCGTTTTCTTTCCGTTTCTCTTTCTATATAAATATAACGGGATATATAGCCATTA
>OZ024762.1:3535576-3540576 GCA_964016885.1 Eledone cirrhosa
TGTGGAAATAAAGTGTTCACTATGAAAATACAGTAAATATAGAGTAATGTAAATGCTAAAGGGCTAATTAGGTATTAATCAGAGGTGGTTTAGTTCAATGACTAGGGAACTTAACTGGAATAACTGAAGAAAGAAATGATATTATTAGGGAATGCTTTCCTTGTGGCTACAATGTTGATCTTTTTAAGAAAAGGGTCATTAAGTAGCCCATGTCATGATTTCACCCAAACTGCCAGTTCGTTCATCATTTTCACATTTATAGCAATCTCTCTTCCATTTCCTCTCATCATCATGTTCTCCATGTGCATCGTGTCATGTAACCAGAAGCATTACTAAGGAAAGTAATGCCTGTGGCAAGCAGTGAAATTGCACCCCTGCCCAGCACGGTATTTTTAACTATTGGTCTAATAATTTATATCTTCTTCTTTGCCCAGTTATTCCTGAGAGGGTCATAGAGGTAGAGTCCTCAAGCACTCCTTCCAGTAGGTCCTGTCAGCAGCAACAGTCTCCAACTGATATGGTTAGATCCCCAAGTGTGACCAGCCAAGATCATGGATGTTATCCAACCATCTTGCTTGGTGTCTACCCCTGGGTTTCCCACCAGTTGGTTTTGCCCTTAAAATCTGTCCAGCAATTATTTCCTCAGACATTCTAACCACATACCTGTAGTATCAGAGCTGTGATATCTCAATTTGGAGAAGTAGTGGTTCTATCTGGAGCGACTCACTGATCTCCGAGCTACAAATCTGTCCAGTGATTCTTTCCTGAGACATTGTAACCATGGCTCTACCAGGAGTGACTCTCTGATCTCTGAGTTACGCACTTTATCGACCAGAGAGGTCAATATTAAATTGTATAAATGGTTTAATGATCCAACTACCACAGTGCTTTTTCTCACCCATGATAATCATAGACAGATCATACATCTGAAGTTTTGTTTTTCACACTCCGACAATAGCTTATCTGACTTTAATACCAAGTGCTCCTACTCCAAGAGACGTCATGGCATGGGCTATGCTTGCCAAATCCTAGTTACGCCTCTGCATGTAACCCATAACCTTGAATGGGTTACATGCCTTGTTATGTGAAGATCTTTTAGTACCAAAGCAGTATAGGCTGGTGCATTGGCAGTCTCATTACAGCCTCAATAAAAATGCTTTATGGCATATAGTCACAGCACGCTCTGTTCTGAGTTCAAATCCCACCAAGATCAACTTTGCCTTTCCACCTTCCAGGGCAGTAATAAAGGACCAGTCCAGAAGGGATGAAAGGCAAAGTTGGCAATGGTGGGATTTGAACTCAGAATGTGAAGGACTGTGACTATACATCGCAGCAAAGCATGTTGTCTGATGCCTTACCAATTCTACCAACCCACTGCCATAGTTACCAGACTAACAATAAAACCATGGTGCATGTTTTTATATTGGCAGCATGACCGTACCAAAGTACAAGATAATAATAATAATAATTGTTTCTACTTTAGGCACAAGGCCGGCAATTGGGGGGGGGGGCAAAGTCGATTATATAGACCCCAGTGCGTTACTGGTGCTTTATTTTATCAACCGGGTAAAAATGAAAGGCAAAGCTAACCTCGGCGGGATTTGAACTCAGAAGTAAAGGGCCGTAACTATGCCGCAAAGCAGGGTCTCCGACACTCTACCGATTCTGCCAATCCACCACCCTCTCTAATAATAATAATAATAGTTGTAGTAGTAGTAATAATAAATATAAATAAATAATATTTGTATATATTTTAAAAAATTCTAATTCATAAATTAAAAAAAAAAATTGAAAATAAATGCCCTACCCCCTTCTCTCCGATTCTACATTTGAATCTTTTTACAGATGAAATGACTTTTTATTCAGCGGCCCCCCAGCCCCACACCCCCAAGTTGTTTACATTATAGTACAGCAGCAACAGGTTGCACAGTCTGTGTAGTGCATCAAGTAAAATATGCGCTCTACTGCAACATTTAATTATTTAGTCAATTAAAAAGAATTCCTCGTCCAAGTGTGTACCCCGTGATGATGTGTTTAGCTTTGTTTCACTGGAGAACTGATCCAGAGGGAATGTCTCAGACCGGGTCCTGTAATAAGAAAAAGATAATATTAATAATAAAAAAAATAATAATATTAATAATTGTTTCTATTTTTGGCACAAGGCCAGCAATTTTGGGGGAGGGGTAAGGCGATTAAATTGGCCCCAGTGTGTTACTGGACTTTATTTTATTGACCTCGTAAGGATGAACGGTAAATTAGACTTTGGCGGGATTTGAACTCAGAATGTTAAGAGCAGGAATAAATGTTGCAAAGCATGAAAGGCAAAGCTAACCTCGGCAAAATTTGAACTTAGACCGTAAAGGGCCATAGCTCTATGCTGCAAAGCATGGCGTCCGATCCTCTACCAATAGTCAATCCACCGCCCTAATAATAATAATAACTGTTTCTACTTTAGGCACAAGGCCAGCAATTACCCAGTGCATTACTGGTACTTTATTTTATTGACCCCGTAAGGATGAAAGGCAAAGTCAACCTCGGCAATAATACAAAATAACATGTGTGTGCTTATATATATACACATACGTTTGTGCGTTTGTATATATATATATATATGTATGTGTGTGTAGGTGTAGATATAAAGGGAAAGAACTCTGTAGCCTCTTGACCTCTCCCCTGCAAGATCCATAACATACAAGAAATGGGACATTACAAGACGTGACAGCGGGGGTTTTACATAAAATCGTATAAACTTTAACATTAATAAATTACAATAAATTATATATTAAAATAAAATAACAACCGAAATCCCCAATAGGGGGAATGTTACTGCATGGTTGTTTTACACCCCGTAGATAGAAAGACCCTCAACACCAGGAATATGTTTTGGAGGTGTTCCCGTCTTCCCTCTTTTTGTCTTCCTCAACCTACAAGTTTATATACAGAGAAGGCCCATTCACTCGGGCCATTTTCGAGACATTCATCCACCTTTCAGCAAATTTACTGGGGTGTAGCACCTATCTCTCCATTATCACCTTCCTTCTGAAGTGATATTTAAATAAGAGGATGAGTTGATGTCCAGAGAGGGAGGTGTTTGCCCTCAGTCCTTTCAACCTCGTCCACCATATTACCTCTTTTGCCATAGCCAGAGGAAAATAATACTTCATAAATACTGCTGCTGTCTGGGTGAACTAAGGGATCTGAGCACTGCCCTGCAATAGTTTTGGAAGTCTGCTGTCTTCTGGGTGAACTAAGGGATCTGAGGACTGCCCTGCAATAGTTTTGGAAGTCTGTTGTCTTCTGGGTGAATTAAGGGATCTGAGGACTGCCCTGCAATAGTTTTGGAAGTCTGTTGTCTTCTGGGTGAACTAAGGGATCTGAGGACTGCCCTGCAATAGTTTTAGATGTCTGTTGTCTTCTGGGTGAACTAAGGGATCTGAGGACTGCCCTGCAATAGTTTTGGATGTCTGTTGTCTTCTGGGTGAACTAAGGGATCTGAGCACTGCCCTGCAATAGTTTTGGAAGTCTGTTGTCTTCTGGGTGAACTAAGGGATCTGAGCACTAGAGACTCTGTTTCATGATTATAGTCTCGATGCGTGGCTGACAGGTCCATGACAACATATCAGTATCAGGTGCAGACCTACCGATCTCTAATAAGCCAAACGGAGAATACCATGAAAAAAAGTGCCCCAAAACAGAGAGAAATGAGGCAAAAAAGCTATACCTATTTTCACAAGAGAAGACATCTCTGAGCCACCCCAATGTGGGTGGGAGATCTCCCCATCAGATGGCGAGAGTTGACAGGTTTGCGGGTGTATGAGGCCTCCATGAAATCTTGAGGATGGAATACAAGCATTATTGGTGGAAATGTCCACAGTATGTTGCCCTTGTCTCACAAATCCTTGGTACACTTCAACTTTTAAGTGCACATAGATATTGCATGAGTGCATCCGGGAAACACATGCATACACACCAGGTCCAAACACAAAGGAACCAATCTGCCACTGTCGCTACCTCCATCTCTCCCCTGCTCTCATTATTATGTATATATACATAGAAACATACATAAATACACATGTATATATATAGAGAGATAGATAGGAATGTAGATATACATATATATATATACATAGACACATATGTACACACATATATATACATAGAAACATACATATATATATATATATATATATCATCATCATCATCATCATCATCATCATTTTACGTCCGCTTTTCCCTGCTTGCAAGGGTGGGACGGGTCTTATTCAGCACAGCATCTCTCCACTCGTCACGGTCCCTCGTCATCTCCACCGTGAGCTTCAATGATCTGAGGTCTGTTCTCACCACCTCCGCCCATGTTTTTCGTGGTCTACCTCTACCACGTCTTCCTTCAACTGGCATTTCCTGGCACTTCTTCACCCATCGGTCATCCTCCATGCGCATCACATGTCCATACCACCTCAGTCTCCTCTCCCGTACACTACATTCTATCCCTCTCAGACACAGTTTCTCTCTCAACACATTTATGCTGGGTCGTTCACGCACATTTACACTGCACATCCAACGGAGCATGCTTGCCTCATTTCTCTCCAGCCGTCGCATATCTTCTGCGGTAGCTGCCCATGTCTCACTACCATGCAGCATCGCGCTCCTCACACAGGCATCATACAACCGGCCTTTCGTACGCAGGGAGAAACCCTTCTTCGTCAACAGAGGAAGCAGCTCCCTAAACTTCTTCCAACCCGTCCTTATTCTAGATACTATGGCCTCGGAACACCCTCCTCCCATGCTAATCTGATCTCCTAGGTACCGGAAGCTATCCACCACTGCTAGAGCGCCCTCTCGCATTTGAAAAATGTGTCTATCAGTGCGACTTCTACTGTCTAATTTCCCTGTACATCTACTGCATACATATTTCTCCCTACCTGTTAGTTTGCCTGCTATCCCGCTACATCTCTTGTGTACCCAGGACCTACATTGTGTGCATTTTATAGAATTTATGC
>OZ024762.1:3545576-3565576 GCA_964016885.1 Eledone cirrhosa
TTATCCCAGTGTATTACTGGTACTTTATTTTATTGACCCCGTAAGGATGAAAAGCAAAGTTAACCTTGGTGGGATCTGAACTCAGAACGTAAAGGGCCACAATCTATGCTACAAGGCTTGGTGTCTGACGCTCTACTGATACTGCCAATTCACATATAATAATAATTAAATTATTGTGTACAGTGCTCAGGTGCACTACAACTCATCAAAGGTGTATGTATAGTACATAGAATAATGTACAAATGTCAGGAAAGTGAACAGTCTATATATAGCCATACGTATCCACAGACAGAAATTTTGAGGGGAATCTATATACAAGCTTACATACACCTAGCCATATACACGTAACATTTTTAGATTCATATACAAACATCAATAGTCTAGTGAATTGATCCATACAATCCGACACCCAGACGGATATATCCATATATGTACGTGTACTTAACCCATAAACATAGATATCTTTATTTGATCACACATACATACATTTATATAGACATCTATCAATATGAACATACACATGCGTGTGTATGTATAAGTGCATATAAATATGTACTTATACATACACAGACATGCATATATATGCACGCACATATACATACATACATATGCACATATATACACACACACACACACACATATATATATATATATATATATATATATGAGTCCTGGTTTTAATCGGAGATAACCACAGTAAGTAAGGTACTCAATACATTAGTAGAGTGTAAACAACAAATTTAATATAGAAATGGCTTTTACAGGACTAGAACTGTTTCCTTCAAATGAAACAGTTTTAGTCCTGTAGAAACCATTTCTGTATTAAATTTGGTATATATCTATATATCTATATAGTGCTGAGAAGGACCTGTCTAACCCATGCCTGGGAGCAGAGCAGGCACTCCCTTTGTTCTCCATTATATGATTTCTTTTTTTTTTAGGATGTTCCATTCCAAGTTATATTTAATATGTTTGAGGTTATATTTGTTAATTACTTCAAATAATGAGGTTGTACTGGCTAATTTACTATGTTTGAAAGAGTGGGTGTGGGAATAATATCGTTTTTGAAGGAACTGCATTGATAGACCACACTGGTAATTAGACAATTTAATTTAAGTGGGCAGTTTGTTTTAGTCCTGCATTTGTAGTTTGGGTTACTAGAGTGATCTGAGGGAGCTTGGTTCACAGGGGTTATATCAAAAGTGTATTTATTTCCAGTTGATGGTCTAGATCTAAAGGACTTAATAGGGTATATATTGGTTGTGTTAATAATATTAGCGCTTATTATTGTTGCTAGTAATACTGGCTTAGGAAGGCTATATGCTACATTATGCTGTTCTGTAACTACTCTAGTTGTGTTAGTGTCAGTATTAGTGTGGGTGTATATATATATACAGGCTGTCCCCCAAAATGTATACATACTTTGATTATCTGAACAAGCAATATTTATTAGAATGTTGTTGAAGTGTGTATACATTTTTTGGAACACCCTCTATGTATGTTTGTGTGTGTATATATATATATATATATATATATATATATATATGTGTGTATATATATGTATATACATATATATATATGTATATATATATATATGTATATATATATGTATATATATGTATATATATATATGTACACACACATGTACACACACCATTCCAAGTCTTTGCTAATCTATAATGTCACAACAGAGTTGGCTTTTTTAACAAATTTACAACAACAACAACAAAACCACCACCACCATCATCATCTACAACCAACTACAAGACCACCATCATCATCACTCCCTCCACCAACACTACCACCATCATCACCCACCACCACTAACAAGACCACCACCACTAACAAGACTGCTACCACCACCATCATCAACCACGACACCCGTACTACCACCAACAACACCCCCATCCCACCCATCATCACCACCTACCACCATCATCACCCCCTCCACCGACACAGCTACCCCCTCCCCCACCAATATCATAAATCTAAAATTAAACCCACTTATTGTAGTCAATTACTAAACAAAGCCAAGAGATCAATTACTATAGAGTTCAATATATCAATAGATGATCTGATTAGAAAAACACAACACATATATTACATCACAATTTACAACACTACCACCACTACCAACGACACCACCACCACTACTGCCACCACCACCACCATCATATATTACATCACGATTTACAATACTGACACACTAACCACCATCATCAACAACAACAAAAGATTGTGGCCCACAGATCTGCTGTCTCCTCGCTATCTAGTCTACCACTGCATTGTTTCTTTCCAGGGAATATGTTGAAAAATAAACCTCATTTGGTCATTCCATGAGAGTATCTTTGTCAGCCAATGAACTTTTCGACTGACCTTCATAATCCACACAAAACTGAAGCAAAAATCAAAAAATGCATGTGTTTTTATTGGCAAAATTATTCTACTGAACCTTTCATTTAACATCATGACGTCTCCAGCACACAGACAAACTTTAGTTTACAAACTTTGTTTATTTCAACATTGTATAATTATATTTTTGTAACACCAAAACAGCTTGCAGTTCGTTATACTTCTCGTTTGACTTGTTATAACTCTTCTGTTGACACAACTCAGCCAAAGATTTAAACATTGTTTCCATTTACTAACTCTATTTTATACAATAGATGCTTTCATTTTTATTTGTTCTCTTTGTGTTTGCTTTCTGTCACAATCTACATTGAGCAGGTACAAATGAAATGTTGCCAAGGATTTTGTCCAGCATGCTAACTATGTGCTCTTGGGTACAACCCAATTTACACCAAATTAACTTCACACACTTCATCAAAACAGAAACAAAGTTCTTAACCCTTTAGCATTTACATTACTCTACTATCAAAAGAACCCGTCATTGCTGGGCACACCTTTCTCCACAGTAAATAAAGAACCCCCTCTCTCCTCAACATAGCTGTCTTTAAATAGGCCCAGAACTCAGCTATTTTAGGGAGAGCAAGATTTAAACTATATGTTGACATGTTCTGTGAGCTAAATAACCTATGTATCAAATTTGAACACAATTGGATGGAAACTGTGGAAATGCATCGCCTGCATACAGACAGAAAGACAGACATTTCCATTTTTATATATATATTCTATATTTACTATTGTACTTTTGTGGTAAAGGCTTTATCTGACACAATTATCTAACATAATATTGATATATATATATATATATATGTAGAGAGAGAGAGAGAGAGAGAGAGAGAGAGAGAGAGAGAGAGAGAGAGAGAGAGAGAGAGAAATATTGATAGATTGGTGCTTACTTTGTCTCGGTTTTTTTCTTTAAGAAAAGGTTTGATCATCTTGAAAATGGCTTCGATGTACCAGGGCTGGTTGATGAAGTGAATCCCTCCAAACCGGGCAGGAAAACAGTCCTAAAATCAACAGAATAGAAATATAACATACTCTACATACACACACATATATATATGCATACTGGGATGAGGTGATAAAAGCTGACCTTGCCCAATTGCTCCTCTCAAAGGTGATGACACAGGACCGAGACCTCTGGTATTACACAGTAATACAGAAGACCCGACTTCCCACGGGTACAGGCCCAAGCTGAAGTATATATACAGTATGCCCCCACTCCTCTCCCACTGAAAAGTGGTTGTGGAGGTGTCATGACAAAAAACACGGAGCACTCACTGTAAATAAGGTTGGCATTAGTATGGGCATCCAGCTGTAGAAACCAAGCCAAAATCAGTTCTGCATGAGCAAGACATGGTCACCTGACCTGGCATTGCTCACAACAGGGTAACTTGTCTAACCCATGCTAGCAAGGAAAAATAGACAATACACAGTGATGATAATGATGATGATGATGATGATGATGATGATGATGATGATGATACAGTATATACTTGAATATAAGCCGATCCGAATATAAGCTGACTCCTTATTGTATATCTGAGAAATGGGCAAAAATCCAAACCCCCTTTTATAAGTCAAAGTAACCGTCCACGCTGTAATGTGGCCGTGTAGGTAACACGGTAAAAACCTCCCAGTCCACACTGTAAATGTGATCGGTGTGAGGAAGGGCATCCAGCCGTAGAAAACCCGCCAGACGGTCCTATACGAGCGAGACACGGTCACCCGACCAACCCTGCCTCAGGTGGGACAACTCCCGCCTAACCCACGCTAGCGTGGAAAGTGGACGTTAAACGAAGATGATGATGATGATGATGATGATCAGACAACATGCTTTGCAGCATAGAGTTACGTCACTTTAGATTCTGAATTCAAATCCGGCGAGGTTAGCTTTGGTTTTCATCCTCACGGGGTTGATAAAATAAAGTACCAGTAATACACTGGTGTTGATTTAATCGACTTTCCCCCTCCCCAAATTTGTTGTCTTGTGCCTAAATCAGAAACTATTTTTTAAAGTGAACAAAACTCACCAAATTCCAAACATTTGTTCCATTATTTATGGATTTCTATATTTTTAATTGTGGCGCAGCAGCTCTACATCTTACAAATTATTACTGCTCGTTAGCTGACTTTGTTTAGGTGCAAATTTGCTAATGATTTATTCAGAAAGTAGCGATAATAGTAAACACATGCACACACACACATATATAAACACTCACACACACACACACACATATATATATATATATATATATACATACATATAAACACACACACATACATATAAACACACATACACACATATATATATATACATACATATAAACACACATATAAATACATGCATACATACATATAAACACACACATATATATATACATATAGATAAACACACATACATATATACATATATACACACACATACACAAACATAGAGATGCAAAAACACAAAGTCTTATTAGTTTCATGCTTAGGTAAGAAGGATTGAATATATATTGATATGAACATACACATACATACACACAACAGAACACACACACACACAAGCACATACACACAACAGAACACACACACACACACATGAAAACAGAACACACACACACACAAGCACATACACACAACAGAACACACACATGAAAACAGAACACACACACACACAAGCACATACACACAACAGAACACACACACATGAAAACAGAACACACACACACACACACATGAAAACAGAACATACACACACACACACACACACATACACACATCAGAACACACACACACACACATGAAAACAGAACACACACACACACACAAGCACATACACACAACAGAACACACACATGAAAACAGAACATACACACACACACACACACATACACACAACAGAACACACACACACACATGAAAACAGAACACACACACACACACACACACCCATACACACAACAGAACACACACACACACATACACACATGAAAACAGAACACACACAAGCACATACACACAACAGAACACACACATAGACACACACATATATTTTTATAAGTAAGAAACCGGTTATCTTTCAACCATGTTATATTAACAACACTTTTGTGCTTCCATTTGATAATTTTTATTAAAGATTTTTTATATTTCCTTATTAGTTCTTTAACCTTGGTTGAGAACATTAACCTTTTAGAATTTAAACTGGTTGTATCCGGTCAGAACACTCTCACCTCTTTCTGTTCAAAGCTGCTGTAACCGGCCACTCATACTGATGTTAAGGTATTGTTCTCAAAATAAATAATATCAAAATCTCGTAGATTCGATATTATGTGAGATAATTATGTGAGATAAAGCCTTTACCATGAAAATACAATAGTATATATAAAGTAATGTAAATGTTATGTGAGATATTATGTGAGGTAAAGCCTTTACTGTGAAAATACAATAGTATATATAGAGTAATGTAAATGTTAAAGGGTTAAACTTGGTTTAGAACATTAAATCTATGTGTGTATTAGTGTTTCAAGCAATAGAAACCAAGTCAAGATCAGTTCTGTATGAGCAAGTCATGGTCACCTGACCTGGCATTGCCCACAACAGGATAACTCGTCTAACCCATGCTTGCGTGGAAAAATAGATATATGATGATGATGATGATGTGCCTCACTCCCAGGATGTAGAGTCCTTTAGCCAGAGGACCTGATTTAGCCCCACTGTGCCTCACTCCCAGGATGTAGAGTCCTTTAGTTAGAGGCCCTGGTTTAGCTCCACTGTGCTTCACTCCCAGGATGTAGAGTCCTTTAATTAGAGGCCCTGGTTTAGCCCCAGGCCAGCCACTATTGAACAAATCTATAATTAAAGATGTTCCACCCATGACCACCACGTCTCTGTACAGACATTGTGTATCTAGAATACACTGTGGAATACATTTTCTAAAGTGTCCTTCACTTTTCAGACAGTGAAGTATCATTTGAGGGAGATTTGATTGTTATTTCTAGCAGATTCACTGACCACATATAATTTTCTTCTTGCGATGGGTTGTATTGTAGTTATTGTTGTTGTAGCTATTGTTGTTGTTATTGTTGTAGTTGTTTCACCTACTTTTAAAGGTGTGATATGTGATGTGTATATGCAATGTATGCATGCGTGATGTGTGATATATGTGTGTGTGTGATGTATACGTGTGATATGTATGTGTGGTGTGTAATATGTATGTGTGATGTGTAATATGTATGTGTGATGTGTAATATGTATGCGTGATGTCTGTGTATAGATTTCTATCACGTTGCCACCTGAATCTAGAAAAATATGCATCAGGTGATTACATCGTGCTTGAAATTGCATTAACCGTGCATCACGAGGAATCTGGCTGTCTGACTGTCTGACTGTCTGGTTGGTTGGTTGGCTGGTTGGTTGGCTGATTGGTTGGTTGGCTGGTCAGTTGGTTGGTTGGTTGGCTGATTGGTTGGTTGGCTGGTTGGTTGGTTGGCTGGTTGGTTGGTTGGTTGGTTGGGTGTTTGGTTGGTTGGTTGGGTGTTTGGTTGGTTGGTTGGTTGGTTGGTTGGTTGGGTGTTTGGTTGGTTGGTTGGGTGTTTGGTTGGTTGGTTGGTTGGTTGGTTGGTTGGGTGTTTGGTTGGTGGGTTGGTTGGTTGGTTGGTTGGTTGGTTGGTTGGTTGGCTGGCTGGTTGGTTGGCTTTCATCCTTACAGGGTTGATAAAATAAAGTACCAGTCACGCACTGGGGTGAATTTAATCGACTTTCTCCTCCTCCAAAATTACTGGCCTTGTGCCAAAAGTAGAAACAATTATTATTATTATTATTATTATTAGTAGTAGTAGTAGTAGTAGTAGTAGTAGTAGTAGTAGTAGTACAGATTAAAGTTTAAGCAAAGAATCACTGCTTTCACTCTTTTTTGAAGTCTTCTGAAACATACATATACACACACATACATAACACATATATTTACACATGATTATGACTCAAAGAAAGAAGAAGGATTGAGACTCCTGGAATTCTGTGATGCAAATGAATTAACCATCTGCAACACAAATTTCATCTGATCTCATATCAATCAGGCGAACACACAAGCCAAATTAATTATTTACTTGTAAGACAATGAGATAAATGGACTGTAATGAATACTAAGGCCTTGCCTGGGGAAGAATGCACCACCCATAACAAGTTATTGTGACATCAAAATAAACACAAGACAGAACAAGACACACAGGAAAATATGGAGATGGAGGGTGTGGAAGCTGATGGACCCCTCGGTTAAATATAGGTTTAGAAAGGCCCTACAGGGTGCATTTGATGAGAGGGATGACGAGCTAGATAAATATAATGTTGAGGTCAACTGGAAATTATTACACAACAACATTTTGCAAACTACTGATGAAACTTGCAGCTGGACTAAAGTGCCAGAAGATGATCTGGTGGTGGAACTACAGTGGATACAGCCATTAAAACTAAGAGACAGGCATGGAAAGACTTTATATACCTACTTTGAAATGTATATATACTTGCAATACTTAGAAGAGAAGTGAGAGAGTTATCAATACAAAGACAAGTGGAATACTTCTAATTATAAGTAACTAGCTGAGATACTCGGCTTCACCCAGGAGAACAGTTAAGAGAGGATGGATAAAAGAGAAAACGACTGCATTGGATGTGTTGTCTGGTATGAGGTGAGACCGTAATGTGTGTGTGTGTGTGTGTGTCAGTGTCTATGAGAGAGACATAAAAAAACAACAATCATAAAACTTCCTTATTAGGCTGGGGGAGTAAACTGCCGATTAACTGGTAGCATTGGCCTTGGATTTTAAATATGAAATAACCATAGTCAGTATGATCTTTTTCAACTCCAAAGGAGGTCATCTAAAACACCGCAATATATCGCATAACATTGCTTCGTTAGTACGGCCTGTAAGTAGTATATGGATAAAAGCTGGAGGGTAAAATAATACAGTCCAGATGTGAAGTAGATTGTACTGAAAATAGTACTTTCCAGATATGATGTAGGCTTTCCAGGTGTGAAGTAGGCTTTACTAAGAAATAATACAGTCCAGATGTGAAGAGAATTATAAGAGAAAAGGACTTACCTGTAACCCCTCAATCATCAGTTTGAGTATTTTAGGATTAAGCCATGTTGATTGTTTAAATGTAAATTGACTCCAATCGACAATAATAATAAAACCATTTATTTGAGTCTCTTCATCGTCGATAAGTTTTTCCAAAGTCAGTAGAATTGCTCGGTAAATAGCAGCCAGTCCATATCGAGTATTATCCCAGTTCGCAGAATAGAGCACCAAGATTTTCCGACCAAAATGGTCGTAGTGTGGTAGTACACCAGGTAAGCCATCAAAAAGAGCTTCCTTAATGCTTGGTTCAGCAGCCTGAAATTTCCGAAAGAGGTTACCATTCTCCTGCCGATATTCAAAGTAGCGTCCATACAATCGAAATGCCTCAACAACATCAAACTTTCTTGCCCGAAGAAACCGAAGGATGAAAACATCGTCTGTCCTGAGGAAATCTGGAATTGGAGAGAAAATGAGAGAATCAGAGGAGACAAGAGTGAGTGTATGTAGAAATAATAACATATTGTACTGTGTATGAGTTTAGAAATTGTTATATCATCATCACCGTTTAACGTCCATTTTTCCATGGGTTAGACGGGTTATCCGGTTGTGAGCAATGCCAGGTTAGGTAACCATGTCTTGCTCATACAGAACTGATTTTGGCTTCGTTTCTACAGCTGGATGCCCTTCCTAACACCAAACTCATTTACTGTGTGTGCTGGGTGCTTTTTTACTGTGGCGCCTACACAACCTCTTTACAGTGTGGGCTGGGTGCTTTTTGCCGTGATGCCTACACAACCACTTTACAGTATGGACTGGAGGCTTCAAGTCATTTAGTTTATGTAAACATATAGTGCTATGTATGTGTTTGGAAATTGTTATATTATAGCATAAATAATAGAGGTTGTATTCCTTATGTAAACAAATAATATTGTGGCTTAGTGGTTAAAGAGTTTGATTCGCAATTGTGGTTGCGAGTTCAATTCTTGGACCGGGTGATGTGTTGTGTCCTTCACCAAGACACTTTATTTCAGGTTGCTCTTTCTGCGAGGAGTTGTGACTGGTAGATATTATCAACGATGGAAAGACCAATGGAAACATTGTTTCCTTGGTCTGATTTGTCGAGGCCCGCCCCACTTTGCAAGCAAATAACGTCTGGGATCTTGTCAATCAATCAGAGCGATTGTGTATGTGTTTAGAAACAGTTATATAGCTTATGTAAACATATTGTACTGTGTATGTATTTAGAATACCTAAAAACCTTTCATTATAATATCATGTAAGGACTTATAATAAGTTATGTTCCTAACACCATATTTGACTATTTTCAAAATTATTTAAAACTCATAGGTAGTGTCTTTCATTATAAATATGGAATTGATAGGGTTAAACATAGGCAGTGTCTTACATTAGAAATATGGTAATGAAAGAGTTAATATAATAAAAAAAACAAAGCAAAGAAAAAAGTCTGTCTCATGTCCAGAGGCTCATGAGGCCAGTGCTTATTCAGGTTTCTTTGGTGTTAAGTGATTGAGAGTAAAAGACTCACCCCTGGACAGGACACCAGTCTATTGTAGAATTAACTCCCCAGTTACTGCTGTTGGTGTTCATTTCCAGCTGAGATGTGTGGAGCAACATGAAATGACATGTCTGCTCAAGAACATAACACACAACCCAGTCAAAGAATCAAACTCATGACATTACAATCGTAAGTTCAACACCCTTACCACTAGGTCACGTGCCTTCAGATGAGTGGGCTGGTGCAATGAAGAGACTTGCTCAAGAACACAACTCACGACCCAGTCCAGGAATATGAGTGGGCTGGTGTAATGTGAAATGAAGAGACTTGCTCAAGAACACAACACACGACCCAGTCCAAGAATCGAACTATGCCCCTCCCTCCACAAAAAACAACAACATATAAAACCTACAAAAAAAAAAACAAAAAAAATACCCCAAATCAAATAAAATCAATAATTTGCTACTTACTGATATCGGGCCTGGTATGTATCTGTGAGCGTACAGCATCTATGAGGTCTGGCCTACGGTCTGGTACCTCATGCAGCTCTCGTCGAGCCTTCCTGACCAGCTCGTGGGATAAGCCCCATCCATACTCTGCCATCGCCATCAGCTCAGATGGAATATATTAAAAAGGAAAAAGTCAGTTTATTTTGTACGTTGTTGTACGTTGTTGTATGTAGTTGGTGACAGCTGTCCCACCCAAGGGCTTGACAAAGACGGAGGGTGGTGGCTGGAGTGATCAAGCAATGTAGCTTACAAGCAGAGAGTGAGAGAGAGGGAAGACTGTAGTCGTTGCTGAAGAGGAGGCTGGAGTAGTGTGACCACGAAGGAAGCAGGACCTTCCTCGTTCAGGCCACACCACTCAGCCCTGCCCCTTGGTCACCTTCTTCAGATAGAGACACGATTTTCGCTTCCAATTCTGTAAAAAAAAAAAAAAAGGGGAAAGAAAAAATATAAGAACTTGAGAAAAAAAAAAGGTACATCATCATCATCACCACCATCATGATTACCACCATCATCATCATCATCATTGTCACCATCACCGTCATCACTATCATTATCATTGTCATCATCATCACCATTATCGCCGTCATCACCATCACCACCACCAACATCATTATCATCATCATCATCACCATCATAATTACCATCATCACCAACACCGATATCATCATCATGATTACCATCATCACTATCATCATCATCACCATCATCACCATCATCATTCATGTGACCTTTCATGTTGTCAACCCACACATTATTTATTTATTCAAATCCCGCCGAGGTTAACTTTGCCTTTCATCCTTACGGGGTCGATAAAATAAAGTACCAGTAATACACTGGGCAATTGCTGGCCTTGTGCCAAAAAGTAGAAATAATAATTATTTTTATTAAAAAGTTATCTGTCAACCTTGCAATAAAACTTCATTGACTGCCCTCTTACTTATGGCTCACCCTTATTACACATCTTCATTAAACCACTACACTGGGATGTAGAGTTTATGAGAAATGTAAACAAATAGCACCAGTTATAAGTTTTGTCGATACAACATTGTCAATAAACTGACATGAACACACATATGCACAAACACATATTTACACACATACAAACACATATACATACATACCCACACACACAAAGACACATACACACCCACACAAACACATTAACAAACTAATATTGACAAATGTAGACAAAACCAAGAAATTAACCCTTTTCATTACTGTATTTGTAATGAAATAAAATGGATTTTGATTAATGAAAAAATAATTAATTTATTCACGTTTATAATAACATATATAACATAATATCATCTCATTTCTACCCTAACAGTCCCTATCATCTCATTTCTACAGCTGAATAAACTGGAGCAATGTGAAATAAAGTGTCTTGCTCAAGGAAACAACACATCACCCGGTCTGAGAATTGAACTTACAACCTTTCGATTGCAAGGCCAATACTCTAACCACTAAGCCATGTGCCAATTTACAAAATTATTATTCAAAACATCACAATCCAGAAGGGTAGGAATAATATTTATTGCACTTACACATGTTTCATCATATGTATTACATATCAGTCTTGGATCGCTAATATTTGATTAGTTTAATCAAATTAAATCCAACTACTTAAATGATCATATGTAGTCATTACAAATTTTTGAATAATCAAATTAATTGATTACACTAACGGAAATTGAATAATACTATAATTCACTCTCTCTCTCTATATATATATATAAATATATATATATAAATATATATATATATATATATGAATGAAATTAATAAATGGAAACTATCTTTATAAAACCATATTTATTTTATTATATATATTTCAAGGGTACCAAATTTTTGGTACACTCTCATCAGATAAAATACAAAAGTTGTTTTATAAATAGTGACATATCCCCAAAAAAGAACTTATCATTTTAAGTTCAGTTTGGATAGTTCTTGTTTTTTGGGATATGTCACTATTTATAAAAGAACTTTTGTATTTTATCTGATGAGGGCGTACCAAAATTTTGGTACCCTTGAAATATATATAATAAAATATAATATGGTTTTATAAAGATAGTTTCCATTTATTAATATCATTGATATTATACTCCAGAAGAATACTGTAGAGTGCTTCGAATCTGTTATAAATAAATTTGTTGAATAACCAACAAATTAAATATCTCTTTGCTTATATATATATATATATATATATATATACATAAATTTAAAAGTATGATGCTCCAATATGGCTACAGTCAAATGACTGAAATTAGTAAAAGAATAAAAGAATATGCTGCCCAGTGAAGAAGAAGTAAAAAAGGTAAAAACAAAAAACATAAAGATCAATAAAAAAGCGAAAGACAGAAATGAACCTCTCCAGCAAAAAAAGATAATAAATGCACACATTTACATTATAAAGTGCTACTTGTCTTCCATCTTAGATACATTGTAAAACCATTTTTCTCTCACTCTTGCTCTCTCTCCCTGTATCTCACCACCTCTCTCTCTCACCATCTCTCCGTCTCCACCCCACCTCCCTAGAGGACCCTTCTCCAACAATGTCTAACATATATCAAGTACTATTGGATTTACAGAAAATTTCTGAATTTTTTTCTTTTTTTTTTATTAAATATATTTTTTTCTTCTTCCTTTTCTCTTTCTAATTTTTTTCTATATTTTTTTTGCCTCCATTTTTTTTCACTTTTTTCAGATTAAAACACATTTACATACACTCTCACACATACACTCTCACATATACACACACTCACACATACATACACTCTCACACATACACTCTCACATATACACACACTCACATATACACACACTCACACATACATACACTCTCACACATATACATACACTCACACATACATAATACACTCTCACACGTACATACTCTCTCATACATACACTCTCACATATACACACACTCACACATACATACACTCACACATACACTCTCACACATATACATACACTCACACATACATACACTCTCACACATATACATACACTCACACATACATAATACACTCTCACACGTACACACTCTCATACATACACTCACACATACACACTCTCACATATATACACTCTCACACATACACACTCCTACATATATACACACACATAAACTCACTCATATGTATACATATTACAATCCAACATATATACACACACACATATTCATACACCCTCCCACATACACATTAACAAACATATATACACACACACATGTACATACACCCTGCCACACACACATTAACAAACATACATACACACACTCACGTACATACACCCTGTCACACACACATTAACAAACATACATACACACACACATGTACATACACCCTGTCACACACACATTAACAAACATACATACACACACACACACGTACATACACCCTGTCACACACATCCTTACACTCCTTGCAATGTTCAGAACTAATGGAATAACCACAAAGTTGGACCAATGGAAATGTTAACAACAACAACAACAACAACAATGGTTTCTACATTTAGCACAAGGCCTGTAATTTGAAGGGAAGTGGAATAAAAGGACGTAACTATGTACCACAAAACGTCTGACGCTCTCATGCCCAGAGCCTCATCAGCCAGTTTCTATGGTGTTAAGTGACTGAGAGTACAAGACTCCCTCTGGATAGGACACCAGTCCACCACAGGCTTAAAGTCTGTCTCATGCCCAGAGCCTCATCAGCCAGTGCTCTTGTCCCAGTTTCTATGGTGTTAAGTGACTGAGAGTACAAGACTCCCTCTGGATAGGACACCAGTCCACCACAGGCTTAAAGTCTGTCTCATGCCCAGAGCCTCATCAGCCAGTGCTCTTGTCCCAGTTTCTATGCCGTTAAGTGACTGAGAGTACAAGACTCCCTCTGGATAGGACACCAGTCCACCACAGGCTTAAAGTCTGTCTCATGCCCAGAGCCTCATCAGCCAGTGCTCTTGTCCCAGTTTCTATGGTGTTAAGTGACTGAGAGTACAAGACTCCCTCTGGATAGGACACCAGTCCACCACAGGCTTAAAGTCTGTCTCATGCCCAGAGCCTCATCAGCCAGTGCTCTTGTCCCAGTTTCTATGGCGTTAAGTGAAACTAATATATTTCTTCATGTTACTGTGTCGTTTGCTTTGTTATTTCTGTTTATGTTTTGCATATATAAAAAATACCCCCATAACTCCTTGTGGAGTCAGAGAGTCACCATCATATGATGTGTCTAGGGTACTTTTAAACCAGGTGGAGTCCAACCCCCTCCAGGTCTGAACACAGCAGATTTTTTTCTATAGAGGAAGAATCGACCCCAGTACTAGACTGGTACTTTTTTTATCGACCTCGAAAGGATGAAAGGCAAAGTTGACCTCCGCAGGAGTTGACCTTGACCAGAGCACGCAACAAGGTGGGACAAATACCATAACACATTCTTTCTGACATCTTAATGACTGCTAATTCGCTGCCATATACATTATATATATAGAATTTGCATATTTACATACATTATATAATTAAAGTAGAAAAAATTATATACATATATATATAATTGATATAATGTGTTATTTATCTGTGTCATTAAGGAACATCTGGTGCTTATATTTTCACTAGGTTTTATGTCAAAAGAATTCATATTCACAAAATCCAAACTCACCCCCTACCTCATTAGTTGTGTTCAGTTCTTACTGGTTGATTTGTCATCAACAATAGTAACATATGTGACAGTCACCATATGTATATAGGCCACCAACTGGACTAGAAACTGCTAAATGTTAGGCTGCCTTCTCATCTCTCTGCCTTTTCAGCCCCATGGATTGTGTCTATTATATTCCTTTGTTAAATTTCGAATACTTGATGATGTCACGGGGCTCATACTGAACCCGGTCATTGAAATGTTCATAGTATAATAAACCTTTAAGGAATTACACCAGTCCAGCCTCCTGTTATTTTATAATATACTAGCAGTGGTACTCGGGGTTGCACGGAATAAGGTATTTTGGAACGTGGGCCGCTAACAGACCTAATCGTGGAAAAACTGCATGTCTGGACAATATGTAAATATACACAGTTACAATTTCAAGGAAATCGGTCTGACGTAACGCCTCAAAAACCCCTAAAAAGCTGAAAAAACGCAGTTTTTCACCTAATGCGGGCCCTAGAGGATCAAAAAGTTGAAACATAAGTAATACACATGTAAAGTTTGAAAAAAATCGGTTGGGTACTTCTCGAGTTTTAGGGATTCAAACTCACAGACACAGACAGACATCCTCAGTTATATATATATATATATATATATATATATATGTGTGTGTGTGTGTGTGTGTGTGTGTGTGTGTGTGTGTGTGTGTGTATATATATATATCATCATTATCATCATCATCATTTTACGTCTGCTTTTCCCTGCTTGTAAAGGTTGGACGGGTCCTATTCAGCACAGCATCTCTCCACTTGTCACGGTCCTTCGTCATCTCCTCCGTGAGCTTCAGCGATCTGAGGTCTGCTCTCACCACCTCCGCCCATGTTTTTCATGGTCTTCCTCAACTTCGTCTTCCTTCTACTGGGATTTCTTGGCACTTCCTTACCCAGCGGTCATCCTCCATGCCCATCACATGTCCATACCATCTCAGTCTTCTCTCCTGCACACTACAACTTATCCCTCTTATACCCAGTTTCTCTCTCAACTCATCTATGCTTGGTAGTTCACGCACATTGACATTGCACATCCAACGGAGCATGCTTGCTTCATTTCTCTCCAGCCGTCGTATATCCTCCGCAGTTGCTGCCCATGTCTCACTACCATGCAGCATCGCGCATCTCACACAGGCATCATATATCCAGCCTTTCGTTCGTAGGAAGAAACCCTTCTTTGTCAACAGAGGAAGCAGCTCCCTAAACTTCTTACATATATATATATATGTAGATATATATATATATATATATGTACATATATTTGTATATATATATGTATATCTATATGTACATAATTGTTTCTACTATTGGCACAAGGCCAGCAATTACCCAGTACATTACTGGTACTTTATTTTATCGACCCTGTAAGGATGAAAGGCAAAGTTAACGTCGGCGGGATTTGAACTCAGAATGGCAAGGGTCGTAACTCTATGCTTCAAAGCATGGCGTCCGACCCTCTACCGATACTGCCAATCCACCATATAATGTCATCAATAAATATACCGTCAGAGCAGGTTGAAAATATTCACATTAGATTTACGGTGATGGCAGGGAAGGTGTTGCATACTAGATATATACCGTCAGCTCCTGTAATACTGCGTAGGGCCAGAGATCAAGGACCTGTGTCATCACCTTAGTCAGGTGTAATTGTGAAAAGTCAGCTCTTTTTACCTTCTCCCAAGTCTTCCTTGGTCTGCCTACTCTATGGCTTCTGTCAACTTTGAGTGTCCTGCACCTTTTTTTATACAGCTCTCATCCTTCATACACATCACATGTCCATACCAACGCAACCTCCTCTCCTGTACACAACATCTGATCAAGTCTTATGCCTAGTTTCTCTCCCAGTTCATTTATGCTGTTCAAGTATATTCCTATTCCACATCCATCGGAGCATGCTGAATTTCCTGGAGAATTATATTAAGAGTACACATGTCTGTGGAATACTCAGCCACTTGTATATAAATTTCATGCGCCGGCTGTCCTGTCATTGATGTGGTGGTGATGGTGAATGTGGTGGTGGTGGTGGTGATGGATGTGGTGTTGGTAGTGGATGTGGTGGTGGTGGTGATGGATGTGGTGGTGGATGTGGTGGTGGATGTGGCGATGGTGGTGGTGGAGAGGAACAAGAGAATGTCATCCTAAGTCCTTAAGTGATTATATTAGCGAGAGAGAGAGAATGAAATAACTATTACGAGAGAGAGAATGTCATCCAAAGTTAAGTGATATAGTAGAAATATGAAACAACTAGCAACTATTACAGGAGGGAGAGGGAGAGGCACAGAGAGGGGGGGGGGGGAGAATGAAACAATTAGCAAGAGAGAGAGAGACAAGAGACAATGAATCAACTATTACAAGGGAGGGAGAGAGAGAGAGACAATGTAACAACTATGACAAGAAGGGGAGAGACAAGAGACAATGAATTAACTATTACAAGAGAGGGAGAGAGACCATGTAACAACTATAACAAGAGAGAGAGAGAGAGAGACCATGTAACAACTATAACAAGAGAGAGAGAGAGAGAGAGACCATGTAACAACTATAACAAGAGAGAGACAAGAGACAATGCTATCCTAATATATTAAAATATAAAAGAAGCAGCAGTTCTAGAATGTTCTATTGTCAAACTGACATTACTGATTAGATATTCTAAATATCACACTTTATATAATTATATACACTCTTTTTAATATAGAATCACACTTTATATAACTATATATACACTCTCTAATATAGAATAAATGATTCACTAATCTATATTGTATGTGTCAGTGAGTCTGTATGTGTGAGTGTATGTATATATATATATAATAGTACCACTGATGATGTCGCAGAAGTGTGACGAAAGAACTTTGATAGACTTGTAATGACTAGCGAGTTACTTCCCTTGTATCGGCACTATCTTAAATATAGGAGAGGCTATATATATATATATTCTTAACTGTTGGTCAATCAATGATAAACATTGATTGCCAAATAAATTAACTATGGAGATATAAAAGATACAGAAGCGAAAACGAACCCAAACCAAACAGTGAGTGTGTTCTGTTATTATTTCTGATAATATTATTACATGGCCCTCCCCAAGTATAGCAATATATATATATGTGTGTGTGTTTAAGGGTTAGGTTATAAGGATAATGTCTGGGGTAGAGATTTAGGGGAGATCTCTTAGCTCTAATATAGACATTTACTTCAGGATTAGCTCAGTTTTTACAAATGTAATTTTAACGAGTTTAGAATCCAACAGTCTTGTCCTGGATGGTTTGTTGTGGCCTTTCTTTTCTGACTGTATTGTTTACACTTAGGGCATTGATGATCGCTTGTTTACTCTATATATGTGTGTATAGTGTATATATGTGTATATAGTGTATATATAGTGTATAATAGTGTATATATGTGTATATAGTGTATATATAGTGTATATATGTGTATATAGTGTATATAGTGTATATATGTGTATATAGTGTATATAGTGCATATGTGTGTATATAGTGTATATATGTGTATATAGTGTATATATGTGTATAATAGTGTATATATGTGTATATATGTGTATATAGTGTATATATGTGTATATAGTGCATATATGTGTATATAGTGCATATATAGTGTATATATGTGTATATATGTGTATATATGTGTATATAGTGTATATATGTGTAGTGTAAGTGTATGTATATTTAGGGGAGTTATCGAAGGTGAATTGACTGGTTAGAGCAATTACATATATATATATACAAGGTGTTCCCCAAAAATGTATACACACTTTGATTACCTGAACAGGCAATATCTATTAGATTATTATTGACATGTGTATACATCTTTAGGGGACACCTTGTGTGCGTGTGTGTGTGGTGTGTATATATATATATATATATATATATATACAGAGGTACATATAAAGAACATGGTAAATGAAAGGAGTATATGCTCTGCTGTGCTGTAGATACACATACACACACACACATACAGAAATGCACACACATACATACACACACACACAGCAACGCACATGCACAAACACACACGCATATCTGTTCTTGGTCCTCTTGTTTGTTGCATATATTAATGACATAGATGCCAACTTAAAGAATGCCACAGGACTGAAATATACAGATGACATCAAGCTGTACCTTGAGATAAAAAGGACAGATCCTGAACACTATAGATCTTTCCTGCAATCAGGCCTGGACACAATGCAACAATGAATTATGGACTGGCAACTCAAGTTGGCTGTGGACAAGTGTACCACCATGCATTTTAGGAGGAAAATCCAGCATCCACATACTCTTTCCACAACACTAATATCAAGAAGTTTTCTTGTGAACGCGACCTGGGCATTATTATCAACAGTGATTTGCATTGAACAGAGCAGATCTCTAAAATTGTCAAGAAGGCTAAGGGTATCTTGGTATCACTCAATAGACCTTTGTCAGTCATTCTCCAGCTATCTATTTTCTATTTAAAGCTGTATATAGCTATGGTGTGGACACACTTAGAATTTGCATCATCAGTTTGGAACTCCTATCTTGCTCAGAATATTGATCACCTGGAAACTGTTTAGAGACATGCAACCAAACGAATACCCTCCATCAGGCATCTACCATACTCTGAACACCTACCTTGCTTCCCTGGGCATGGATACATTAAAGTTTGGCGTCTACCCCAGGGTTTCCTGCTGGATGGTTTTTGCCTATAAAATATATCCAGCGATTCTTTCCTGAGACATTATAACCACATGCCCATAGTATCAGAGCTGTCATCTCTCGATTCAGAGAAGTAGCAGGTCTAACTGAAGTGACTCTCTGATCTCCTGA
>OZ024762.1:3568076-3578076 GCA_964016885.1 Eledone cirrhosa
CCACCACCACCACTACTACTACTACAGCAATCACTAATTGAACTCATCAGAAATTTGGGAAGAAAATTCTATTGGATAATAAGTATTGGTGGTATACACATACACACATGCACACACACACATATACACACATGCACATATACACACACATAGACACACAAACATATACACACATGCACAGATATATGCAAATATATGTGCACATGTACACATGCATACATAGACACACGTGTGTGTGTGTATATATACATATATACATATACACACACACACACAGTGATGCACATAGATACATATATATGTGTGTGTATATACATATATACACACACATACAGTGATACACATGTACATACATACATTCTTCTGATTGAGATATTTTGTATATTGGTGATAAATAACCTTCTGTATGATATTTGCTACTCCTTAACCCTTTAGCATTTAAACTGGCCTTATTAGTGATTCCCCACGTGGGGGGGGGGGGGGGCATGCCCCACGTGGGAGCAATTTGAATATTGAAGGGGGTAATTTTAAAATGATGTTAATGAGCGCAAACTTCAGATTTTACCATATTACTTTTACACCAAGGCAACTTTGGAACAAATTACTATCAGAAACTCCTGTCTCACCTCCTCCACATGTTATTGTACATCTGGCACCAACTACACCAAGGCAACTTTGGAACAAATTACTATCAGAAACTCCTGTCTCACCTCCTCCACATGTTATTGTACATCTGGCACCACCTACACCAAGGCAACTTTGGTAGACATTACTGTCAGAAACTCCTGTCTCACCTCCTCCTCTGCCACATGTTATTGTACATCTGGCATCACCCACACACCAAATTTGTTTACACTTTATAGTTGATCATCATTGTTTTTATATGAAAGTGGGTCATAAAAATGTTTGAGATGTTGAGGTAGGGCATGGGACACAAAAGGTTGAGAACCTCTGCTCTATATTTACTATTGTATTTTCATGGTAAAGTTTTTATTTTTCATAATTATCTCACATAATATCGAATCTATGAGATTTTGATATTACTTATTTTGAGAACAATACCTTAACGTCCGTATGAGCAGCCGGTTACAGCCAGTTTGGACAGAAAGAGGTGAGTAAATTCTGGCTGGATATGGCCAGATTAAATGCTAAAGGGTTAAATGTTGAGTTGATAGTTGGAGTATACTGGGAGCTATTTCTAGAGGCATTTTGAACCCATCACATTGTTGTGATATACAAATATAGGGTGCCCAAAAAATGTATACACTCTTCAACAGCATTCTAATAAATATATTGCCTTTACAGGTAATCAAATTATGTATACATTTTTTAGGACACCCTCTATTTACTTAATTAGTCGGTCTGTGCATGCATGTAGTTGGGTGCTCCGTGCTGGATGAGTAAGGATGGTCTCCATTTACTAATAGGTTTACATTATTGCAGTATCGGTAGAGGTGCGGACGCATTGCTTTGCACCAAAGAGTTACGGCCCTTTATGGTCTGAGTTCAAATCCCGCTGATAACAATAAGGCAAGAAGAAGGAGAAGGAGAAGGAGAAGAAGAAGAAGAAGAAAAAGAAGAAGAAGACATAACCAGTGTCCCTTTCAAATTTCAGAAAATCTTGCAGATCTTTAATGTTGCAGTTATTGAGGAAATCTATAGAATAAGAAGCCTGAAGTGTTGTTACATGTCACCACAACACCAAGTTTAGACTAATCAATACATATTGTACAGAAATCAATATTAATATGTATTGAACTGAAACTGTATTTTGGGGACATGGATTTCTATGTTGATGATGATTATCGTGATGACAATGATGACAATGACGATAATGATGGTGATGGTAATAACGATGATGATGACAATGATAATGATGATGATGATGATAATGGCAATGAGGAGGATGATGATAGTGATAATGATAATGACAATGATGATGATGATGATGATGATAATGATGATAATAATTGTTTCTACTTTTGGCACAAGGCCAGCAATTATATCAGTACATTACTGGTACTTTATTTTATCGACCCCGTAAGGATGAAAGGCAAAGTTAACCTCGGCGGGATTTGAACTCAGACTGTAAAGGGACGTAACTCTATGCTGTAAAGCATGGCGTCCGACCCTCTACCGATAGTGCCAATCCACCATGATGATGATGGTGATGACAATGATATGGTGATAATGATGATGATGATGGTGATGACAATGAATCACAATAACAGTTATATAAGCAATCACCTCGTTATATCTGATTAGACTGGGAACTCGTTATAAAACATTCTAATTATAACCAAGTCACGTACAATATAAATTATTTGCTTTGCTTAGTTTAAACAAGTCATATATTGTTATTTTCTCTATTGCTTCGTTAAAAATATATTATGTAATTAACACAATGTGAATTTTACAAGATAATTAGATAATATTTGGTTTAAACTTGTTTAAATATACATATATATACTTGGATATATATATACACATGGATATATACATATATATATATATATATGTATATACACTTGGATATATATACATCATCATCATCATTTTACGTCCGCTTTACCCTGCTTGCAAGGGTGGGACGGGTCTTATTCAGCACAGCATCTCTCCACTCGTCACGGTCCCTCGTCATCTCCACCGTGAGCTTCAATGATCTGAGGTCTGTTCTCACCACCTCCGCCCATGTTTTTTGTGGTCTACCTCTACCACGTCTTCCTTCAACATGGATATATATATATACACTTGCATATATATACATGGATATATATATATATATATACACTTGCATATATATATATACATGGATATATATATATACACTTGCATATATATATACATGGATATATATATATATACACTTGCATATATATACATGGATATATATATATATACACTTGCATATATATATACATGGATATATATATATATATATATATACACTTGCATATATATATACATGGATATATATATATACACTTGCATATATATATACATGGATATATATATATATACACTTGCATATATATATACATGGATATATGTATATTACTGATGTAGTATTAACTTGGATATTTACCATGCGACCCTCAGTTCCTACCTCACAATTTCCCTCCCCCCCACCCCCACACACCACCATAGTCTATTCGACCAATGAAACCTAGCATGCCATTTCCACTGCTGCTGCTGCTACTACCTGCCTAACTAACTCTCTCCTCCTCTGGCGCATCCCAACACACCCTGCCATTACCCCACCACCACTGTCCTTCTAGCCCTCAATTTTCCCACCGTTAGGGATGGATGAGCTGGGAATACACGAGCAACTCTGAATCAATAGATGAAATATGAATCTGCGAGCTACCAAGCACCCACGTGAAGCGCCAACCCAGAGACCCTCCCCTACGAGTGTCGACAAATGCCCAAAACTCCGAGTTGGTACCATCAATGTAGGCTCAATGAAAGGAAGAGCAGGAGAAATCGTAGAAATGCTAGAGCGAAAGGAAGTTGATGTATGCTGTGTGCAAGAGACTAGATGGAGAGGAGGGTCTGCTAGAGTCCTTGTAGGAAAAAGCCAGTGCTACAAATTTTTCTGGGTGGGAAATGACGATGGGATGGGTGGTGTAGGTATACTATTAGCTGACAAGTGGGTAGATAAAGTAATCTCAGTGTACAGGGTAAATGCAAGAATCATTAAACTCAGACTAGTCCTGAATAAGACAATTACCACAATAATATCAGCTTACGCACCCCAATCGGGGCTGCCAGACGAACTTAAGGATAGGTTTTACGAGTCCCTAATACACACTACTGCTCTAACAGACGACAAGGACTTCCTAATCATTGCAGGAGATTTTAACGGACACGTAGGTAAACACTGCGACGGCTTCAATAGAGTACATGGAGGCCATGGAGTTGGCACAAGGAATGAGGAAGGATTCAGACTTCTAGAATTCTGCGACGCCAATGACATGTCGATATGTAACACAAACTTTAAAAAACCCGACAACCACCTGATCACCTATAGATCAGGGGAGCACTCTAGTCAGTTAGATTTTATCCTCATCAGAGGACGTGACAGATGGACGGTCGTAAACACAAAAGCCTTCCCTAGTGAGGAATGTACATCCCAACATAGCTTAGTTGTCAGCGACCTCACGGTCAGAACTAGACGAGCCCTGAAACAGAGGCCAACCTGGAGAAGAAAGATCTGGAAGCTGAAAGTCCCCTCAACCAGTAACAGATTTAAAGATATTTTACTCAACGCCTACGACAGTAAAGAAGAACAGATAGAGACATTTAACGTAGAAGAGAACTGGGAGTTCCTAAAAAATAACTTACTAGAGGCGACGGATGAGGTTTGTGGCTGGAGTAAGACCTCAAGCAGGAGGAGAGTGACTTGGTGGTGGAACAATAAGGTAGATGAAGCAGTCAAGGCCAAGAGACAGGCATGGAAAGAATGGAAGAACGGGGGGAGCAGGGTACATTACATAGAGACCAAGAGGGAAGCTAGGCGACAAGTATACTTAGCTAGGAGGGAAGCAGAGGATAGAAAATTCAAGCATGTTTTACAACGTGAGGACCAGAAACAGGAGGTATTCAAGATTGCGAGGCAGTGTGTCAGAGATAGTTGTGATGTCATTGGAGAGAAGTGTATCCGGAATGATAAAGGTGAGCTTGCCCTCACAAGTGCTGAGAAGAAAGATGCATGGAAGAGTCATTATGATAGATTACTAAATGAGGAGAATGCATGGGAAGAAGAGACCCTACCCCACGTAGACCCTATAGAGGGACCAGCAGTACAAGTCAGCGGCAGCGTAGTAAGTAAGGCAATCAGAGATATGAAGATAGGGAAGGCAACCGGTCCATCGGGTATAGCTGCCGAGATGCTGAAGGCATCTGGGTCTGTAGGTCACACTATAACCACACGTATCGTTAACCAGGTAATACTAGAGGGGGCCATACCAAAAGATTGGTGCAGTAGCATCATTGTCAACTGCTACAAAGGTAAAGGCGATGCACTAGATAGAGGAAACTATAGAGGTATAAAGTTGATGGACCAGGTCATGAAAGTAACAGAAAGAGTTATAGCACAGCTGATTAGGGACCGGGTGAATATAGACGAGATGCAATTTGGGTTTGTTCCAGGGAAAGGCACCACTGATGCGCTCTTCCTTGTGAGGCAATTACAGGAAAAGTACCTAGCTAAAAGTAAGCCACTCTACTTGGCATTTGTCGACCTTGAGAAAGCCTTTGACAGAGTTCCACGTGCAGTAATCTGGTGGGCTCTTAGAAAACTAGGAGTAGATGAATGGCTTGTGAAAGCGGTACAAGCCATGTATAGGGGAGCAGTCAGCAAAGTTAGGATTGGCAATGAGTATAGCGAGGAATTTAGCGTACAGGTTGGGGTCCACCAGGGCTCTGTTCTTAGCCCTCTCCTGTTCATCATAGTCCTGCAGGCAATAACGGAGGAGTTTAAGACCGGATGCCCATGGGAACTCCTGTATGCTGATGACCTCGCACTCATAGCTGAATCTATGGTAGAACTAGAGAATAAATTCCAAACCTGGAAGCAGGGACTAGAGAGAAAGGGCCTCAAAGTCAACATGACAAAGACTAAGGTCCTTATAAGTAGACGAGAAAACAGAACCCAGATCCCCTCAGGGAAATGGCCTTGCTCAGTATGTAGGAAAGGTGTAGGTAGGAACTCCATTCTTTGCCCCAAATGCAAACAATGGGTACACAAGAGATGTAGCGGGATCTCAGGAAGCTTAATTAAGAATGTAGGATTCACATGCAGCAGCTGTGCTGAAACAGCAAGCAAACAGCCACAGGAAACAAGTACCACCAATCTCTGGGAGGGCCCTGTAGAAACAGTAGACAGCTTCTGCTACCTAGGTGACCGAATTAGCAACGGAGGTGGGTGCTCAGAAAGTACAATAACTAGGGTAAGAACGGGATGGAAGAAGTTTAGGGAACTACTACCACTGCTAGCTGCAAAAGGCTTCTCCCTCAGAATGAAAGGCAGACTGTATGATGCGTGTATCCGAACAGCGATGTTGCATGGTAGTGAGACCTGGGCGCTGAAGGTGGAAGACTTACGTAGATTAGAGAGAAACGAAGCCTGCATGCTCCGATGGATGTGTAACAGTAATATACGTGAACGACAAAGCATAAATGAATTGAGAGAGAGACTGAGCATAAGAGGAATCAAATGCTGCGTGCAGGAGAGGCGGTTACGCTGGTATGGACATGTGATGCGTATGAAGGATGACAGCTGCATAAAAAGGTGCAGAGCACTAGAAGTTGATGGAAACCGCGGAGTGGGGAGACCCAAGATGACTTGGGATGAGGTGATAAAAGCCGACCTTACCCAACTACACCTCTCAAAGTCAATGACACACGACCGTGACTTCTGGCGTCACGCAGTAATACAGGGTACCCGACCTCCCATGGGTACATGCTGAAGCATATAAACAATATGCCCCCCCCCCCCCCCACCGCAAGGTGGTCGTGGAGGTGCCACGGCAAAAAAAAGCACCCAGCCCACACTGTAAAGTGGACGTGTAGGCGCCACGAAAAAGCACCCAGCACTCACTGTAAATGAGGTTGGTGTTAGGAAGGGCATCCAGCTGTAGAAATCAAGCCAGATCAGTTCCTGTATGAGCAAGGCATGGTCAGCCGACCAGACACTGCCCACAACAGGACAACCCGTCTAACCCATGCTAGCGTGGAAGAACGGACGTAAAACGGTGATGATGATATATATATACACTTGCATATATATATACATGGATATATATATATACACTTGCATATATATATACATGGATATATATATATATACACTTGCATATATATACATGGATATATATATATATACACTTGCATATATATATACATGGATATATATATATACACTTGCATATATATATACATGGATATATATATATACACTTGCATATATATATACATGGATATATATATATATATACACACTTGCATATATATATACATGGATATATATATACACTTGCATATATATATACATGGATATATATATACACTTGCATATATATACATGGATATATATATATACACTTGCATATATATATACATGGATATATATATATATACACTTGCATATATATACATGGATATATATATATACACTTGCATATATATATACATGGATATATATATATATATACACTTGGATATATATATACAAGGATATGTGTTCACTTGGATATATACACACATAAATATATACATGGATATATTTAACCCTTTAGCATTTAAACCAGCCGTATCCTTCAGAAATCATGAATACGTTTCACCAAAAATGTGGTTGGATGATCGAACTGGATGGTCAGTAAAGGAGAATCAATCCATCTGAATTTACACATGAAAAATACAAAACTGAGAACAGTGAAAGAAGTCCATGGTGTTATAAAAAAATTCACCATATACTGTCAGTGTCCCAGTGACGTTAAAGGGTTTATCCCTTTAGCATCACATTACTCTATATTTACTCTTGTATTTTCACGGTAAAGGCTTTACCTCACCTAATTATCTCATATAATATCGGACCTATGAGATTTTGATATTATTTATTTTGCAAACAATACCTTAACATTGGTATGAGTGGACGATTGTAGCTGGTTTGAACAGAAAGAGGTGAGAGAATTCTCGCCAGATACAGCCGGTTTAAATCCTAAAGGGTTAAAGACAACTAGAAATAGCAGCCTACTCTCTCTGGGTCTATATATATATATATATCATCATCACCACTGTTTTACGTCCATTCTTCCACATTAGCATGGGTTAAAAGGGTTATCCTGTTGTGGGCAATGCCAGGTCAGGTGAACATGTATTACTCATACAGAACTGATTCTGGCTTGGTTTCTACAGCTGGATGCCCTTCCTAACACTAACCAGTGTGGACTGGGTGCTTTTTTGTCATAACACCTACATGACCACTTTACAGTGTGGACTGGGTGCTTTTTTGTCATAACACCTACATGACCACTTTACAGTGTGGACTGGGTGCTTTTTTGTCATAACACCTACATGACCACTTTACAGTGTGGACTGGGTGCTTTTTTGTCATAACACCTACATGACCACTTTACAGTGTGGACTGGGTGCTTTTTTGTCATAACACCTACATGACCACTTTACAGTGTGGACTGGGTGCTTTTTTGT
This sequence comes from Eledone cirrhosa, assembly GCA_964016885.1. Taxonomy (NCBI): domain Eukaryota; kingdom Metazoa; phylum Mollusca; class Cephalopoda; order Octopoda; family Eledonidae; genus Eledone; species Eledone cirrhosa. The sequence continues at coordinate 3,576,288 of OZ024762.1, forward strand.
CATAACACCTACATGACCACTTTACAGTGTGGACTGGGTGCTTTTTTGTCATAACACCTACATGACCACTTTACAGTGTGGACTGGGTGCTTTTTTGTCATAACACCTACATGACCACTTTACAGTGTGGACTGGGTGCTTTTTTGTCATAACACCTACATGACCACTTTACAGTGTGGACTGGGTGCTTTTTTGTCATAACATCTACATGACCACTTTACAGTGTGGACTGGGTGCTTTTTTGTCATAACACCTACATGACCACTTTACAGTGTGGACTGGGTGCTTTTTTGTCATAACATCTACATGACCACTTTACAGTGTGGACTGGGTGCTTTTTTGTCATAACACCTACATGACCACTTTACAGTGTGGACTGGGTGCTTTTTTGTCATAACACCTACATGACCACTTTACAGGGTGGACTGGGTGCTTTTTTGTCATAACACCTACATGACCACTTTACAGTGTGGACTGGGTGCTTTTTTGTCATAACACCTACATGACCACTTTACAGTGTGGACTGGGTGCTTTTTTGTCATAACACCTACATGACCACTTTACAGTGTGGACTGGGTGCTTTTTTGTCATAACACCTACATGACCACTTTACAGGGTGGACTGGGTGCTTTTTTGTCATAACACCTACATGACCACTTTACAGTGTGGACTGGGTGCTTTTTTGTCATAACACCTACATGACCACTTTACAGTGTGGACTGGGTGCTTTTTTGTCATAACATCTACATGACCACTTTACAGTGTGGACTGGGTGCTTTTTTGTCATAACACCTACATGACCACTTTACAGTGTGGACTGGGTGCTTTTTTGTCATAACATCTACATGACCACTTTACAGTGTGGACTGGGTGCTTTTTTGTCATAACACCTACATGACCACTTTACAGTGTGGACTGGGTGCTTTTTTGTCATAACACCTACATGACCACTTTACAGGGTGGACTGGGTGCTTTTTTGTTGTGACACCTACATGACCACTTTACAGGGTGGACTGGGTGCTTTTTTTGTTGTGACACCTACATGACCACTTTACAGTGTGGACTGGGTGCTTTTTTTGTCGTGACACCTACATGACCACTTTAGAGTGGAAAGGAGGGTGGGGGCATACTGTCTATATGCTTCAGCTTCGGTTTGTACCTGTATATTATAGTAAAACAAAACATAGGCAAAAATACATAAAGGCCAACACAGTTCTATTTACATTATAATTGGTAAGTTCAATCATAATTGCTCAAACTGTAGTTTTAGATGACAAAGAAAAAATACCAATTACCATAATTAAAATAGTTAATTAGCAAATTAAAACAAAATCATCTGCTTCAGTAAGCTTGTATTACAAACAATATATACATAGACTATACAAGAAATTTAAATAAATTGACTTGTGTTGGTAATGACTCCAGCAAGATGACTAATTTTACAGCCACCCTTGCAAAAAAAATATATATATATAATACATACATACATGTATATATATGTGTGTGTGTGTGTGTGTGTGTGTGTGTGTGTGTGTGTGTGGGTGTGAATTTCATATATCTAAAGATATATGCTATGTTTAATAGATAAACATTTTGAAAGTCCAGCTATGAATATTTAAAGGCTGGTGGACAGCACCATATAGTGGATTCCAGCAGAAGCAGTGGGGGATAATTGTCTATGCATTTCAAGCTACAGGCACTCATCAGGACAGTGCTCCCCCTTGCTCTCTCCTGGGACTTGAGACAGGCAAAAATATATAGTTTTTTCGCCTGTGTGGATGGGCTGATT
>OZ024762.1:3583076-3600576 GCA_964016885.1 Eledone cirrhosa
CCACCACTATTCCACACCCTCCTCCTCCCACCACCACAAACACTCCACCTCCACATCAACCATTCCACACCGGCCCCCACCTCTACCGCCACTCCAACCCCACTGTTGCCACAACTCCACCTCCACTCCACCACCACCACTGCTCAACCTCCACTCCACCACCACCACCGCTGCTCAACCTCCACTCCACCACCACCACCACCACCACCACTGCTCAACCTCCACTCCACCACCACCACCACCACCGCTGCTCAACCTCCACTCCACCACCACCACCACCACTGCTCAACCTCCACTCCACCACCACCACCACCACCACCACCACTGCTCAACCTCCACTCCACTCCACCACCACCACCACCACCACCACTGCTCAACCTCCACTCCACCACCACCACCACCACCGCTGCTCAACCTCCACTCCACCACCACCACCACCACTGCTCAACCTCCACTCCACCACCACCACCACCACCACCACCACCACCACTGCTCAACCTCCACTCCACCACCACCACCACCACCACTGCTGCTCAACCTCCACTCCACCCCACCCCCGCCACCACCAATATCTTGGTAGTCCAATTAATAATAAAAAAAGAATTAATCTATTTTAGATATCAATCTTCTTCAATAACCATTGAAATCAATAATTGGTGAGGAAACACTCCTTCCACAAACAATAATATAAATATAAATAATAGTTTCTACTTTAGGTACAAGACCAGCAAATTTTTTTTTTTGGGGGGGGGGGGGGTTCGATTAAATCGACCCCAGTGTATTACTGGTACTTTATTTTATCGACCCCGTAAGGATGAAAGTTAAAGCTAACCTCAGCTGGATTTGAACTCAGAACATAAAGGGCCATAACTTTTTTTAAAATTAATTTTATAAGATCTTAGCAGCATGGGACATTCTTTTGAAATGATATATATATATATAGTAATAATAATTGTTTCTACTTTAGGCACAAGGCCAGCAATTACCCAGTGCATTACTGGTACTTTATTTTATCGACCCCGTAAGGATGAAAGGCAAAGTTTAGTAATAATAATAAACTTTAATCTGTTATTTTAATAAATATATATATATATATGTAAATATACATCATCATTGTTTAACATCTATTTTCCACGCTAGCATGGGTTAGACAGTTTATCCCATTTGTGGCCTGGTGGGTCGGGTGACCGTGTCTTGCTCACACAGAACTGTTTCTGGCTTGGTTTCTTGAGCTGGATGCCTTTCCTAATGCCAACCATATCTACAGTGTGGGCTGGGTACTTTTTGACATGATACCTACACTACCACTTTACAGTGTGGGCTGGGTGCTTTTTATTGTGACTGTTACATGACCACTTTACAGTGTGGGCTGGGTGCTTTTTGTCATGACACCTACACGACCACTTTACAGTGTGGGCTGGGTGCTTTTTATTGTGACTGTTACATGACTACTTTAGAGTGTGGGCTGGGTAATTTTTGTCACGACACCTACATTACCACTTTACAGAGTGGGCTGGGTGCTTTTTGTCGTGACACCAACACGACAACTTTACAATGTAAGGATGGTGTGGATAGAAGTGGGTGGGTGTTGGGGCATGTGAGGTGTATGGAAGGGGAGAGGGTATAGTGGTTAAAAGGTGCCTACTAGATGTATGTTTCAGTCTGTGTGTATGGGAAGGTGGATCTTCTGTATTACTGCATAACATTAAAGATCTCTATGCTGTGTCATTGTCTTAGAGAGGTACAAGCTTTTACCACCGTATGCCAGGTCTTTCTACTCCATAGCTTCCATCAACTTTCATCTCCCTGTACCTTTTTATATAGTTATCACCCTTCATATGCATCACATGACCATACCAAAACAACCTCCTCTCTAGCATACTGCATCTGATCCCTTTTATGCCCAATTTCTCTCTCAGTTCATGTACTCTTTGCCGTTCATGTATTACACATCTATCAGAGCATGCAGGCTTCATTTCTTTCCAATCTTCGCAGGTCTTCTGCACACAGTGCCCAGGTCTCACTACCATGTAACAATGTTGTTCATGTACATGCATCATACAATCTGCCCTTCATTTTAAGAGAAAAACCTTTTGTAGCTAGCAGAAGTAGTAGCTCCCTGAACTTTCTCCCTCCTGTTTTTACTCCGGCTACTGTACTTTCAGAGCACCCTCCTCCGCTGCTGATTTGGTCAGCCAGGTAACAGAAACTGTCGACTATTTCTATAGAACCATCTGTGCATCTGAAGAAGCAAGTATCCTGTGGGCACTTGCTACTTACTGCACCTGAGCATCGGCTGCATATATATACACACATATATATATATACATACACATACATATATATACATACATAAACATATACATACACACACATATATATCTATATATATATATACACACACACACACATATATATACATGTACATACACACACACATACATACATACACACATATATACACACATATATATATATACATAAACACACACACATATATACATACACACATATATATACACATATACATACACACATACACATATATATATACACATACACACACACGTATATACATACACACACACATATATATACACACACACACACACACACGTGTGTATGTGTATGTATAATGAAATACTTCAAGAAAATAATAACTACCTTTATCAGAATCGGTAATAGATGGGATTGAATTTGTCAGATCTAATCCAGAAGAGGATTTATTTTGATACAGCAAAACAAAGAGATTAGTGTTCTTTATACAATCAAAGACTGGATTATAGCTGATATGGTACCTGAAGAGATTCCTGTGAGCTGTCTGTCTTTGAGACAGCAGCAGATATTTTATTGGTTAGCAATCTATTCTAGTTATCACGATAGTTACATCTGAGATAGACATTACATCTTATTAATCCTCACACAGACTTCAATGTTGGGCGATTGCTGATAGGAAGGGTAGCTTATCTATCGCAGATGTAGAAAGACTTGCCTAACAAAGAGTCGGGAGGAGGAGTGGGAGGGAAAGGTGAGAAGGGAGGGGGAGGGGGGGGGGGAGACAAAAGGCACCCAGCAGTCACTGTAAATGAGCTTGGTGATAGGAAGGGTATCTTATCTATCCCAGACGTAGAAAAACTTGCCTAACAAAGAGTCAGAAGGAGGGGAGGAAGAAGACAAAAAGCACCCAGTACTCACTGTAAATGTGGGTTGGCGCTAGGAAGGGTATCCAGATGTAGAAACCAGGCCAAAATCGGTTCTGTACGAGCAAGACATGGTCACCTGACCTGGTGTTGCTCAGGATAACTCATCTAACCCATGCCAGCATGGAAAAATGGATGTTAAACGGAGATGATGATGATGATGATGATGATGATGATGATGATAAATTTGAAAGTATGATGCTCCAGCATGGCCGCAGTCAATTGACTGCAACTAGTAAAAGAATAAAAGAACGTACACACACACACACATATATATACACACATATATATACACCCAGCCCCCTCACCCCTGCCAACTCTACTCTCAATCAATCATCTTGCTTTTACTATTTTCTTTCATCTTTTTGTATATATATTGTTTAATTCCTTTAAATCTTCAGCAACACACCTTCACTTCCATCCTCATTAACACCACCCCCTCAAGACACACCCAAATTTCTTATATATAGAGTCACACATTGCAACATAACTTTAGATCAATCTGACAATTGCCACCGAGAAATGTGAGAAAGTTCTCCAGGAAAGTTAATCAGGAATCTATAAAAAAAACTTCCCACCGAAGTTAACAAAGAACTTACCAGATCTACATAGCCAAATTGTATAATTGTAATAGAAAATTAAATTGTTTAGAACAACAAGTGAAGCCATTCTTTTCCTTTTTTCAAATATATAATATATGCGTGCGTGTGTGTATGTTTAAACGTACATCTATATATATATATACACACACACACACACACACACCCGCATGTATATATATATATGTTATATATATAATATATACACACACAGATATATACATATATATACATGCACACAAATATATATTTACATGTACACACATACAGATATAGCAGTGATAACATCGAGTAGAGAAAGAGAGAGAGGGGGGGGGGGAGGGAGAGAGAGAGAGAGAGAGAGAAGCAGACATGGAATGGAAAGTGCCAGAAAATCCATAGGAAAGTCTTTGACAGAAAGAAACCCCACTTAAACACAAGTTGACATTAATGTATGGTTTTATCTGACATATAGCATGTATGGCTTTACTTAGGATGGTGGCTGGGTGGTTGGGTGGGTGGGTGGTTAGGTGGCTGGGTGGTTAGGAGGTTGGATGGTTAGGAGGTTCAGTGCTTGGAAGGTTGAGTGGTTGGATTTTTGGGGTGGTTGGGTTGATGGTTGATTGGGTGGTTGGATGGTTAGGTGGGTGAGAAGAGGAAGCAAAGGAAAAGAAAATGGGGGGGGGGGGAGCATGTGTGTGATCAGCAGGGAAAAGTGGACATAAAATGATGATGATGATATATATTTATATATTTCATTTTTTCATTTTACGTCCACTTTTCCCTGCTTGCAAGGGTGGGACGGGAACTGATTCTGGCTTGATTTCTACAGCTGGATGCCCTTCCTAACACCAACCTCATTTACAGTGAGTGCTGGGTGCTTTTTTGCCGTGGCACCTCCACGACCACTTTGCAGTGGAATGATAGGGACCCCAGTCCCTATTATCTCATTTCTACAGCTGAGTAAACTGAGTAATATATATATATATATATATATATGTATTTCCATAGAAAAGGTAACAGAAAGATTAGTGCTCTATGTATAGTACAGAGCTTTTTAATTACATAATAAACAACACAATATAGTCATTCCATTACCAAAGGTTTCTGTAAGGATCGTCTAGTTCCTTGAAACCTTTGGTAATGGATTAATTATATTTTGTTGTTTATTATGTAATAAAAAAAAGTATATATATAGAAATGACTTCTATAGGACTAGAACTGTTTCATTCGAAGGAAATCATCAAATGATATATATATATATAGAGAGAGGTAGAACACTAGAAGGTAATATCCGTAGTGGTAGAGCACTCAGTCCATGGGACACGTGTTTTGCTATTGATCAGCTCAAGGTTTGATCTGTATCGATCTGGTCCGACTCTGGAATCAAAAGTTTGTCGGACTTCTGTCATGGTAATGACAGAATGAACCTCTTCGGATTTTCCTTATTATTACTATTATTATTATTACACTCTGCTTAGTTCTACATCTCTATACTTACTGGAAACTACACATTGAGTTCTCATTCTGGTGAACGTACAGTAACTGGACGTTACAATCCCTAAATATATATATATACTACTTTGACACTAAACTCTGCCAGATGCAGACTGCGCATCAACATGAGATATTTTTCTCCACAAAGTTCAATCACCAACAGCAGAGTTTAGAGAGCAAAGATCACGTCCAGTCCATAGGTTGCCATTATCTAGCCATCATTTTGGTTGCCAGCCTCTACTTCTCTTACCAGTCAACCTTCTTTCCACGCATAATCTACTCACACCTCGAGTTGATCTTTTTATATGGCCGTATAGTTTGAGTACTCTTAACTTGACAATTGATGTTGAGCAGTTCACTGATACAGATACGGTCATTGAGCCACTTGCCAGTCATAAGTCTCATGATGTGGTTCTGGAATGTAGAGAGCTTCTGAAGTGACCTTGTCATCCAATTAACACAGTCAAGACCATATAACACAACTGGTAGGGTGTAAGTGTCAAAGATCTTAGCCTTCCAATGATAGGAAACGCGTTTTGATGTTAGTACTGGCCAACCATTCGCTGGAGGCTGGCTTACACATCAATGTCTCCAAGACAAAGTGCATGACAACTGATAAAAACAATGTCAATCACCAACTCACAATCTACAACCAGCAAATTGCTCAAGTTAAGGAGCTTTTATATTTCGGAGTACTGGGGGCTTTCTTATATTACAGAGTTTGTATATCTCGTGTGTACTGGGTGCTTTTTTACCGTGGCACCTACACAACCACTTTACAGTGGGAGGGGATGGGGGCATACTGTTTATATGCTTCACATTATATATATATATATATGAGTAGTGGTAGTGCTAGTAGTTGTGGTGGTCGTTGTTGTAGTAGTAGTGGTAGTAGTGCTAGTAGTTGTGGTAGTCGTTGTTGTAGTAGTAGTGGTAGTAGTAGTAGTAGTAGTAGTAGTAGCAGCAGCAGCAGCAATAATTGTGCCTCAACATACTGTAAAGCTTTCAATCATGACATTGACAGATAGTGGAGAAGAAAACACCCTCACCTTCCCCCACATCACACTACCCCCCCCCCCACATCACCCTACTCTACTCACCCCCCACATGAACCCTATCCCTCTTACCCCCCCCCCCCCCTATAAGAGACAATCAGAAAGAAGAACTTGAAGAATCGTGACACTTGTGTGTTGTCTGTGACAAGACTCTGGAATGACGTTTTTAAAACACGTTTTTATACAATATCTCCTCGTTTACGCATGCTTCCACACCAATCAACACGTACTTATGTACAGCCTGAAGCTGGAAATATTACTGTTAATGTTCTCATTATTATTGTGTCTTTGTATTGTCCCCTTACATGTCGGCCCTTGGGGCCAATAAATGAAATCATTATTATTGGTGGATTGGCAGTATCGGTAGAGAGTCGGACGCCATGCTTTGAAGCATAGAGTTACGTCCCTTTATGATCTGAGTTCAAATTCCGCCGAGGTTAACTTTGCCTTTCATCCTTACGGGGTCGATAAAATAAAGTACCAGTAATGTACTGGGTAATTGCTGGCCTTGTGCCAAAAAGTAGAAACAATTATTATTATTATTACTTTCACTAGGGCAGAGAATTGGCACAATCGGTAGAGCATCAAACACTCTGCTTTGCAGCATAGAGTTATGGCCCTTTACTTACATTCTGAGTTCAAATCCCGCTGAGGTTAGCGCTTTGCTTTTCATCCTTACAGGATCGATAAAATAAAGTACCAGTAATGCACTGGGGTTGATTTAATCAACTTTCCCCTCCCCCAAAATTGCTGGCCTTGTGCCTATAGTAGAAATCATCATTGTTCAAATCCCGCCGAGGTTGACTTTGCCTTTCATCCTTACGGGGTCGATAAAATAAAGTACCAGTAATACACTGGGTATTTGCTGGCCTTGTGCCTAAAGTAGAAACAATTATTGCTTTTACTATTATTAATACCTTCATGGTAGCTAGAAATCATTTGGCAATTCTAAAAAGAATATTAGTCTAATGATTTTTTCATAGCAAAAATACGTTTTTAGCATAGCAAGAATTTGTTCTTCTCGCTCCACATAATGATGTAATTATCCTTGCATATATTTCGCCCATTGCATGAGAACGTCTTCTTGTTTTCTGAAGGCAATATTTGGTCGTAACATTTTTGGAAATATTTATATTTACTTGTGCATCTACAGATTGATTTTTATTATTTTCAGAAGATCTCATGTGAAAACAGAAATTCTTTCCATAAACTTTAATCTGTATTAATAATTGTTTCTACTTTTGGCACAAGGCCAGCAATTACCCAGTGCATTACTGGTACTTTATTTTATCGACCCCGTAAGGATGAAAGGCAAAGTCAACCTCGGCGTCCTCAATAAGGAGGAGGCAATAACAAGATATAAAAATTAATCTGTATTAATAATAAATATATAGAGAGAGACTCACTCAGATGGTGGATGGGTGCTACAGGAGGATGCTGAGAATGGCTCTGAACATTAATCAGTATACACTGAGGATGAAGAACTCAGAGCTGTACAGGAGCCTTCCAAAAGTCAGATAAAAAGTAAGGCAGAGGCAATGGAGGTTAGCTGGACATGTTCACCGACATTCAGAGTTGACACTGCACTCAGTGGTCATGGACACACTTGAAGAGGGAGCCCAGGGATGACATATGTTGATGCCCTAAGGAAAGACACCGGTCTCTTGGAGACACAGGACATGGCAGCGATGATTAAGGACAGAGACCGCTGGAGAGAACTCGTCCAAGGATCTCAGGAATTTTACCTGCTCTAGATATATATATATATATATAATTTACTGATTGTAACGTCCAGTTACTGTAGGTTCACCAAAGTATCAATAATGTAAAATAAAGTATCAGTAATGCACTGGGCTAATAATTGCTGGCCTTGTGCCAAAAGTAGAAACAATTATTATTATTACTATCATATATAGACAGAGAGAGGGGAGGGAAATATATATATAGATAACTTTCTTTTTATTTGCTACCAGGGCATCAAAAAGTGGGACAAGTACAATAGGGGGAGTTTACAAAACAAGGCGTCCTCAATAAGGAGGAGGCAATAACAAGATATAAAAATAAAATAAAATATAACAAAAATAAATTTAATAACAAAATCCTCAATAGGGAGGAGGCGCCTTGGGGGGTCGCACACACCCCTTAAAAAAAGTGTGCAACCCTTCTCCTCAGGGGGTGCTCTCAGAGGGGGTGCTCTCTTGATCTTTCATCTTCCTCACCTATAGTCTGATGTAGAGTGAAGGCCCATTCACACGGGCCATTCTCGCCACTTTCACCCACCTTTCATAGAAACGGCTGGGGTGCAGCACCGCTCTCTCCATCCTGATCCTTCTTCCGAAATGATATCGAAAGAAACGGACCAGTTGTTGGCCAGAGAGAAAGGTGTCTGACCTCAGTCCTTTCAGACGCGTCCACCATACAACCTCTTTCGCCATGGCTAGTACGCACAGATAGATAGATAGATAAATTGACAGATTGATAGACAAATATGTAGATGAAAAGATAGATAAACAGACAGATGCAGGGGCAGATAGAGCGATAGATAAATACGTAGATGGGGAAATAGAGATAGATAAATAGAGAGACAAATAGATATTGAGATAAAAACATAAAATAGATGATACTGATATATCTATCTATCTATATATATATATATACATATATATATATATATATATATATATATATACATATATACATATGTATATATATACATATATATATATGTATATATATATATACATATATATATACATATAATTTTTCATTAATACTTTTGTCTATATATAGCAACCACATCTTTCCGAAACTGGCAAATACACTCTTTAAGTCTGACTCTACTCTCCTTTGAGAATTGATTCTATAGTTCTACATTTTATATATATATATATATATATATATATATATATATATATATATATATATATATATATACAGAGAGAGAGAGAGAGAGTTGAAAATGTACAAACAAAACACAGGAGGCAATTTTACTGTTATGATACAACCTTATAATTATTTCTTGTACGTACACACATACACATATGTGTGTGTACGTACGATTGTATATATAGATATATATACACATATATATAGATATATATACACATATATATATAGATATATATACACATATATATATAGATATATATACACATATATATATAGATATATATACACAAATCAGGATGGATTCGGTAAGAAACTGGTTAGACCATTACTGACCAGAGTACTCGATACTTGGGGGTAATAGAGTATGGTTATATGAATGAGACAAGACCCCGACGGCCGAGCTCTTGCCGTTTCCAGTCTGGAACTAGCAGTTGAAACGGCTAGTTCAGCCGTCGGGATCCTGACTCATTCATATAAAGGCAATTTGATATATGAAATACAGATACAAAATATGCCGGTAAAGGCAAAACAAACGAAATGACAATTTGTGTTGATTGCGTGAGTTAAACAAGTAGAGATGTTTCGTTTTAGGTATATAAAATAACAAATAATAAAATAATATAATCCCCCAACAATAAACCACAATTGGAGAAAAAAACGTGCATGTATTATTTATTATATCATAGCCTTAGGCAAGCTTCTTTTTTTTTATCGTGGCTTCGCTTTTTTTTTCCAGTTAATCCATTGACGAACGGCATTTGACTGCTGTTTGTTGTAAGGGAGTGTCTTGGTATTGATTTTTTTTAAAAATCACTACTAAATCAATCATTCGTAAATAATTTTTCCTTATTGAACCTTTCAGTTTCTCAATCAATTAAAAAAATTATTATTTAAAAGTCGAAGATTTCCAACGGAAGGGCAAGAACCTTATAATTTTCGTTGTTTTTTATATATATATATATATCTGCCATTTTATATACCTAAAGCGAAATATGCACAAGAATGTTTTAACGAACGTTCTACTTACATACATACTGAATAGAATGACGACAAGGAATGGTGTTTTTGTAAGTGCTAGAGGCCATGTTGGTTTAAGAAGGCAGTTGGGGGCGACAGAGAGACGATAGGGTCAATTAAATAATCGATTTAGTCATCTGTCTTCGAAGAACAACTTAGAAATCCATCCGCAGTGCACGAAGGCATGATCCTATTTGAGAGTCCCCTTAAAGTGAAAGTAAAATTTGAAGGCGGAAAAATCAAAAGCTGGAATGTAAATAGAAATTACGAAACGAAATAATTTCTAAGTAAGAGTTTCCTACAAGTGAACATTATAAATGAAATGAAAATTAAGAGAAATATTAAAAATAAAATAGTGGGGGAGCAATGAATATGTTCTTATTTTAAGGGTCTCTTAAAGTAAAAAAAAAAGTGACATTTCTACACCAAAAACTGAAATGTAAATATAAACGGCGGAACGAAATAAATATTTGTAAATATATATATATATATACACAGAGACACCGACACACATACACACATATATATGTGTGTGTTTAGAAAAAAAAGAAAGAAAGAAGGAGAGAGAGAGAGAGCAAGAGAGAGAGAGAGAGAGATGTGTGTGTATTTATATATTTATGTCTCAACGCGAACGTAAAGTGATGATAATGATGATGTCGATATATATACATACGGAGAGAGAAATGTGTGTGTATATATATGTGTGTGTGTGTGTGTGTGTGTGCATGTATGTGTGTATGCATGCGTGTATGCATGTATGTGTGTGTATGTGTATGTATATATATGTATGTATATATATATATATATATATGTGTGTGTGTGTGGTTATATGTATATGTATGTATGTATATATATGTGGTTATATGTATGTATATGTATGTATGTATATGTAAATATATATATGTGGTTATATGTATATGTATGTATATATATATATATATGTGGTTATATGTATATGTATATGTAAGTATATATATGTGATTATATGTATGTATGTATATGTGGTTATATGTATATGTATGTATATATATATATATATATGGTTATATGTATATGTATGTATATATATATATATATATATATGTGTGGTTATATGTATATGTAAGTATATATATGTGGTTATATGTATGTATGTATATATATGTGGTTATATGTATGTGTATATATATGTGGTTATATGTATGTATGTATATATATGTGGTTATATGTATGTATGTATATATATGTGGTTATATGTATATGTATGTATATATATGTGGTTATATGTATGTATATATATGTGGTTATATGTATGTGTGTATATATATGTGGTTATATATATGTATGTATATATGCTACAAGTGAAAACTAAAACAGAGAGTCACACAGTTAAACAATACAATACTGCTACAATGTCGTTGTAGTTGTTATTGTCGTTGTCGTAGTTGTTGTCGTTGTTGTTGTTGCTGTTGTTGTCGTTGTTGTTGTTGTCGTCGTAGCTGTCGTAGTTGTTGTTGTTGTTGTCGTTGTTGTAGTTGTTGTTGTCGTAGTTTTAGTTGTTGTTATCGTTGTTGCTGCTGTTGTTATTGTTGTTGTTGTTGTCATTGTACTACAATGGACGGGTGGGGGATGCAATATAAGGAGTGTAAATAATATAAAGTGTAGTGAAAGTCTGGTTGTTGTTGTTGTATTGATGTTGTTGTTGTTGTATTGATGTTGTTGTACTTGTTAGACAACTGGTTTCAACTGGGAGAGTCATTTTAGCCATTAAACACCCACACACATAACATACATACCACACACATACTATATAAACATACCACTTACACCTCACACACACCACACACACACACACCACACACATACATACATACACACATACATACATGCACACACATATACACCACATACCACACATATATACACCATACACACCTTACACACACATACACATATATACCATACACACCTTACACACACATACACATACCACAGACACACACATCACATACACCTAAAACAAACCATAGATACCATACAAAACATATACACCACACACACACCATACACACACACTGTACACACATCGACACATACCATACACACAAACATATACACCACATACCATACACACTATATATATACACACACTCACACACAGCAGACATACCACACACACACCACTAGTACCCTACATACCCCTCAGCTAAATAAGTTATAGCTCAGGGCCAAACACCTTAGGAGAAGGGGGAGGAATCATCTTAAAATATATATTTTTATATTATGTGCTGGTGGCACGAATAATTTACCCAATCCATTTTGTAAAGTGGTTGGTGACAGGAAGGGCATCCAGCTAGAAAAGCCCTGCCAAAATATGACAAGCACAAATATCTTCTTCATCCACTTATTCCTGAGAGGGTCGTGGGGGCAGAGTCCTCAAAAACTCCCACCAACGGGTCCTGTCAGAAGCAACCGTCTCCAACTGATCTGGCTGGATCCCTAAGATCATGGATGTTATTCAACCCTCTTGCTGGATAGAATGCGTAGCTCGGAGATCAGAGAGTTACTCTCTGAATTAAGAGATCACAGCTCCGATACTATGGACATCTGGTTAGAATGTCACAGGAAAGAATCACTGGACAGATTTTATGGGTAAACCCAGCCAGCAAGAGACCCAGGGGTAGACCCTCGAGCAAGATGGTTGGATGTACAAATTTTGATTTTCACTAATTGTGTATACAGGGCTAACATTACACATGTTAGTGCTGCACAAAGTAGTGGGGTAGCTAGAGTAGCCATGTGCAAGAACCCCTTGACCATCACCAAGCAATCACACAACCACATAGAACATCTACCCAAGGAAATAATAGCAACTGTCAAGGTACAAATCTTAGGACTGCCACCTTCAATGTTGTGGCATCCTGAAAGGTAAATCAGGTGAAATTGTTGAAAAGAGAAGAGAAGTAGATGTATGCGAGACTAATCATGGGGTAGGAGGTGTAGGTAACTTACTAGCTAAGAAATGGATAGATAGGGTGATAGAGGTAGTTATAGTAAGCAACAGAATCATCAAGCTTAGATTAACTGTAGGAAATAGACTGGTGACAATTACAACTACCTATGCTCCACAAGCAAGATTGAGTAAAAAACAAAAGGACAGGTCCTATGAGGAATTCTTACGGACAACTTCAGCTTCTAGCAGGCAACTTCAATGGATATGTAGGGCAGTACCAAGATGGATTCTGTGGAGCTCATGGAGGCTATGGTTATGGCTCAAGGAGAGATTGAGGCTCCTGGAATTCTGTGACTTGAATGAATAAACCATTTGCAATACAAATTTAGGAAACCAGCCAGCCACCTGATTTCATATGAATCAGGTGAACACAAAAACTAAATTGATTACTTACTCATAAACTAACGAGATAAACAGACTAATAAATACTAAAACCTTCCCTAGGGAAGAATGTGCTGCCCAACACAAATTAGTTATTAATGACATTAAAATAAACAAAAGACAGAACAAGACACGCAGGAAAATATGGAGAGGGAAGGTGTGGATGCTCAAGGACCTTTCAGGATGCAGTAGAAGAGAGGGGCGACAAGCTAGGTACATATAATGTAGAGGAAAACTGGAAATTCCTACATGACAACCTTTTGCAAACTACTGGAATAGAGCACCAGCCAGACAGAGGGTGACCTGGTGATGGAACAGCCTAATGGATAGAGGCCTTAAACCCAAGAGACAGGTTTGGAAAGACTGGATAAATGGGGGCAGCAGAGACCAGTACCAGGTAGCTAAGAAAGAAGCTAGACGACTGAGAAAAGGTTGATAAGAGAGAGCTGAAAAAATAAAGTTTGCTGATGTTTTAAGGTGTGAGGACCAGAGACATAAAGTGTTTCACATTGCAAGGCAGTGTCTTAGTGTAAATCAAGATGTTGTTGGGGGAAAATGATGCTGGTGCACTTAGCACCATGGATGCTCAAAAGAAAGAGGCCTGCAAATGTTACTATGAGAGATTGATGAATGTAGAGAATGATTGGGGGGAAGAGAAACTACCCATACTACCCAACAGAAGGACCAGCTATTGAAGTAGTCAATTATAGGGTCAAAGAAGTAATCAAAGAGACGAAGAATGGGGACCATCAGAGATGGTTGCTAAGATGCTTGCACACATATATACACACATATACAGTGTGTGTTGTGTAAGTGTGTGTATATATGTGTGTGTGTGGTATGTGGTGTATATGGTATGTGGTGTATATGGTATGTGGTGTATATATGTGTATATATATGTGTTAATGGTTAATTCAGGGGTGCCTAGGGTCCTTAATGTTCCAGTTTTCATTATTATCCAAAGATCGGAACCAAGAAACTTGACGTAACAATTTGTAAAGTTTCAACTGTCAATAAAACAAAGGTGGGGAGTGGAAAGAAACTTCCTATTTAAAATTGCTTATAAGTTTATTAATTATTGGTCAATTTTCATAAAACATGTTTTATTTTGAACAGTATAATGATAGAAGTACATTGTATCTAGTGCTGTAGGGTGTGTGGGGAGTGGGTGGGGTGGGGCTTACTTTCCACACATGGCTTCCCATATCTCCTCTCTTGGCCATTGCTTACCTAGGACTACCATAGAGGTTCTCAAACTTTTGGGGCCACGCCCCTACAGCCACCTAATACCCTCAGCACCCCCACCCCTATTTCCAGAGAGACCTGTCTACACACAACTTGTAAATAATATATAATAAATAAAATCCTTAATTTATATATAATAAATAATATAATATATACTATGTATAAATAAATATTATATATTTTATATTTTACTGAACATTAATCAGTATACACTGAGGATGAAAACCTCAGAGCTGTATGGGAGCCTCCAAAAAGTTAGCTCGAAAATAACACAGAGGACACTCGGGTTAGCTGGACATGCTCACCAACATTCAGAGTTGACACTGCACTCAGTGCTCCTGTGGGAGCCCCTGCACGGACACACTAGAAGATGGAGATCAAGGTTGACATATGTAGATGCCCTAAGGCCAGACACTGGTCTCTGGGAGATCAGAAGATGGCAGCGATGATGAGGGACAGAGACCGCTGGAGAGAACTTGTCGATGTATCTCGGGAATTTTACCCGCCCTAGATAGATGTATCATTTGATATTTAATATACTATTATATCATCTCTACCACTCCCACCCCCTTAGGCCCTGGCGCCAATTGGACCTTCCCAACACCCCCAAGGGGGGTGGTAGCGCCTACATTTGAGAACCACTGGACTACAGTGATCCTTTTTTTTTTTAAAGCTGCTAAGCAACTCCTTGTTATTCCCATGGGAGATAACTGTATTAATTTATTTATAAATATATCTGAATGTACAAGGTGGGTGAAAGAAACTTACTATTTAAAAATTGCTAATAACTTTATTAATTATTGATCGATTTTCATAAAACATGTTTTATTTTCATCAGTATGTGTGTATGTATGTATGCAAGTATGGATGTTATTGCATGCATGTATGTATGGTCATGTCGCTCTCAAGTGCTACTGGTAACATGTAACCCAATACAACCTATCTCATGTCGGGTCATCGGCGACTAAACAGGCAAGCCCACCAAGCTAGCTTGGACACCCTGCGGGATGAAATACAAGACCCGACAAAGGGTGGAGGAACTCAGCAGAGTCAACGGCCATCCAAATCGTACTTTTATTTTTTCACCTGGGAGTGAAAGGGCCCCAGTTAATGTCACAACACCTTTCTAGGAGAGGGAAACTCTGAAAAAACCCTGCGGCTTCGGAATCATCCAATGATGTTCACCAGTTCTCCTTTTTCTGGTAGTGTTTTCGATGTTCAGAGAGTGGGATTGGTCGAGTGCAAGGCCTTTCCCCACTTAAAAAACCTTCAAAGTACAGGCATTGCTTGTTCAGGATATGTTACAGGATTGTGTGTCTGGCCATAGCCTAAAAGTGCACCAAACTCTATAATCTGACAAACGATTGCAATATTCTTAACAGAGTTTTCAGCCATCATCTATACATATACATATGTATGTATGTATAATAATAATAATAATGAAATTATTGTGTACAGTGCTCAGGTGCACTACAACTCATCAAAGGTGCATGTATAGTACATAGAATCATGTACAAATGTCAGGAAAATAAACAGTGTATGAGTCATGATATAATAACAATAACAATAATTAAATATTGTGCACAGTGCCCAGGTGCACCACAACCCATCAAAAAAGTGCATGTACAGTACATAGGGCAATGCACAAACATCAGTAAAATGAACAGTGTACGAGTCATGATACACACATGTGTGCATGTGTATGGAAGGGGCACATCAGGTGTAGTTTTGGCGTATTTCGGGAAGCATGAGTGTCTTAAAGGATGCAGTGTCTCGGCAGTATGTATGTATGTTTTCTCTTTCTCTTAATTTCGAGTATATTTTTTTGACCGGCCACCTTCCTGGTGGCAAGGTTGTAAAAGAAAAGAAATTGTCATCCCTTGAATCGCAAGAATGTTTTGCATATTTTGAAGGTGCCAGCTATCGCAGCCATTTGTAGACTATGAATTAGGGAGCTGCGCTTTTTGTCCGCAAATCCAAGTTCGGTCATACTTTGGTCTAAGCGGGTTGGTATATAACCCGTAGCACCAATAATGATGGGTATGAAGCTAAAGGTGTATCTTGGATACTGGATTTGTAAGCTCCTCATCAATGGTCCGTAGATGTCCTCCTTCTCCTGTATTTTTCTGACAACGTTTACATCAAGTGGGCAGCTGATCTCCACAACAGAACACGTTTTCAATGTGTGGTCCCAAACTACAATATCAGGCCGGTTGTGCTTTAATTTGGTGGCAGTTTTTATTTTCAGGTTCCACCAGTATTCCTTAGTGCCATCTGTCTCAATATATTCTTCCTCGTTTGTTGTTAATTTTGTTTTCCGAAGTGCGTTCCAGATAGTTCTAGCTATCCCATCGTGTCTCATGGGGAGGTAGTAGCGAGATGACATTCTTTCGCAGCTGGCAACAATGTGGCTTACATCCTCGATCTTTGTTTTACATAGCCTACATTTATTGTCAGCTGCTGGCCCTCCTCTTTTGTGCAGCAGATATTTGGTAGGGAGTTCTTGTTCCTGTATTGCATAGAGATATCCCTCAAGGTGTGATGTCATAAACTTGTCGGAACTCCATGCCAGGCTTTTTGAGTGGTTTATCCCCTCTATGTATGTATGTATGTATGTATGTATGTATGTATGTATGTATGTATGTA
>OZ024762.1:3605576-3610576 GCA_964016885.1 Eledone cirrhosa
ATACATACATACACACACACACATATACATATACGTACATACACACATATATATACATATACATAATCCACACACACACACACACACACACACACACACACACACACACACACACACACATACACACACACACACCAATGTTCCAACGTGCCAGTAATATTTGACAATCTGACGTCAACGAGAGACGGGAAGACGAACCATAGCAATAATATTAGGTGTGTCAACTTTAGGCACAAGGCCAGCAATTTGAAGGGGAGAAGTAAGTTGATTAAGTCGACCTCCAGTGTATTACTGGTACTTTATTTTATCGACCCCCCGTAAGGATGAAAGGCAAAGCTAACCTCGGCGGGACTACTACTACTACTACTACTACTACTATTGCTACTACTACAATAACAACAACTACTACTACTTCTACTCATAATAATAATTGTTTCTACGTTAGGCACAAGACCAGCAATTACCCAGTACATTACTGGTTCCTTATTTTATCGACCCCGTAAGGTTAACCTCGAATAATGGTTCCTTATATAGGCACAAGGCCGGCATTTTTTTTTTTTTGGGGGGGGGGGGGAGTCGATTAAATCGCCCCGAGTGCGTTACTGGTACTTTATTTTATTTTATCGATCCCGTAAGGATGAAAGGCAAAGTTAACCTCGGCGGGATTTGAACTCAGATCGTAAAGGGCCGTAACATGTAAAGCATGGCGTCCGACGCTCTATTCTTGGTTAGCTACCGGGGTTTACATAAAGGAAAACATTAAGGATGGTACACATATGGGTGTCTGTGTGTAGAAAAGGTAACAATAACAATAACAAAAAAATGTAACAAAAATATAGAAACAAAAACAAAAACAAATTACCTGTGGTGGAGGTGGACGGACAGAGGGTTACTTGTGGAGAAAGCCCACAAAAGCCACGGCCAACCTGACTGCTAGGCTCAGGCGTAACTAAGGTATGGCAAGCATGGCACGTGCTATGGGCAGCACATGAAGAGGGCGCCACCTGGACTAGGAACACATTCTATTAAAGTCAAATAAGCCTCGCCGGAGAGTGAAAAGATAAACCCCTTCGGATATATGATCTGTCTCTGATTATCATGGTGGCTGGATCATTAAACCATTTATATAAATTATTAGGCACATAGGTAAACATACAGTGGTGGACAGGGGCACAATTTCACTGCTTGTCATAGCGCTATTTTCCCTAGTTATGCCTCTGTCGCCAGGGCAAGCGCCCTCTCCCAGTTGTCCTCTTTCAATAATACAGGCACAGGTTTCTTTATTAACCACAAAGGGTTAACATTAAGAAAACACTAAGGCCGACACAGGATTGTACAGTGTTGCGTGTAAAAAGATGTGTGGTTATAAAAAAATGTTTTTAAAGAACCAAATGTTCCAATAGGGTGATGGGAAAACTTGCGAGGGTCACTCGTAGAGAAAACCCACTAACGCTTTCTTTATTAGCTACACAGGTCTCACATTAAGAAAACATTAAAGACAACACAGAACGATACAATGTGGGGGTTGCGTGTAAAAAATAATCATGAAAATTATGACTGAAACAAAAGAACACATGTAAAAAATATATTCATACAAAAAAAAAATCTCCAGCGGAAAGAATTTTACGAGTGTAGGTTGAAAATTTCATAGGCTGACCAAGATACTCTCATGGAATGACAAAATGGGGTCTATTTTTCAACATAGTCCCCGGAAAGAAACAATGCTGTTATTGATAAGAAGAGTTGACATTAATGCATGCAAGATTTCACAACCCTAGCATCACTCCTTCATAGTCAGCCTATGAACTTCTCAGCCCATCTTCATACTACAACTACAACTACTACTAAAATTACTAACGATATTGGTAATATAAACAATGTGATTTGTACGTACATACATTGGTAAAGCGCAGGCCTTGGTTCCGTGCAGTGGTGGCCATCAACAGGGAAGAAATATCGCAGAAACATCTCTCATTGTTGGAGAATGTTGTTTGGAGAAAATTTTGAAAAAAATGGAAGGGAAGGAGGGAAAAAATTGTCCAGGAAGTTATCCGATTGTAGGGTGCAAGCGATCCATCTTGTCAACTACTATATAGAAAGGAGAGAGAGAGAAGCTTCCTTAATAAATACATCCTTTCTAATAATGCTACTCTCTCTCTCTCTCTCTTACTGCCACTCTCTGTCTCTAGCTGTCTTTTACTGCCTTTCGCTCCCCCTCTCTCTCTCTCTTTTACTACATCTCTCTCTTACTACCACTCTCTGTCTCTGTCTGTCTTTTACTGCCTTTCTCTCTCTCTCTCTTTACTTCTCTCTCTCTTTCGATCACTTCCACGCTATCTCTCTCTGCGTCTTTTACTCTTTCTCTCTCTTTACTTCTCTCTCTCTCACTTACTGTCTTTCTCTCGCTTACTACTTCTCTGTCTTTCTCTTTATCTCTCGCTTACTGCCTCTCTCTCACTTTCACTTACTGTCACGCTCTATCTCTCTCGCTTACTACCGCTCTCTTTCTTTTACTGTTCCTCTCTCTTACTGCTCTTTTTCTTTTTCTTATCACTTCTCTGTCTTTCTTATTGTCTCTCTTTCTCTCCTACTGCATCTCTCTCTCTTTCTAACGTTGCCTTCCCTCCTCCTCCACTTCCCTTGTCTCCTACTGCTCTACTGCTGCCGCATCTTCTTCGCTCCTTTCCCTTTCTCTCTCTCACCTTTTTACACGCTATCTTGTCCTCCCCCTCCTCCTCCTCTTCTTTATATTCATACTATTACTACTACTACGGCTTGTCCTTCACTCTTTTTTTCACACCCTCTCTTATATTTTACTTCCCTCGCCTCCCTCTCCCTTGTTTTACATCTCTCCCTCTCGTCTCTTCTCGCGCACTTCTCAATCTTTCTCTATCTATATAACTCTCTCCCCCTCCCTCTCTCTTGTCTCTTCTTACGCACTCTTCTCTATCTCCCCCTCTCTCTCTTTTTCTCTCACTCCCGTCTCTTCTTGCGCTCTATCTTCTCTCTATCACTCCCTCCATCCCTCTCTCTATCACTCCCTTCCTCCCTCTCTCTATCACTCCCTCCCTATCTCTATCTCTCCCTCCCTCTCTCTATCACCCTCCCTCCCTCTCTCTATCCTACCGAGTTATCTCCCCCCCCCCCATTCTCTCCTTCATTTAACATTTCACCTTCTTTCATCCTATTTACATCACTTCTTCATTACCTTCACTTATTTTAATCTTTCTTTTACTTTCTTTTCCTTCATCTTCCTATTACCCCCGTTCTCTCCCTCTCTCTCTTCTCTTTCCCTCAGTCTCTCTCTCTTCTGTCTTCCTCTCCCTCTCTATCTTCTCTGCTTTTCTCACTCTCTCCTCTTCTTCTCTCTCTCTCTCACCTCTCTTCCTTCTCTCTCTTTTTCTCTCCTCTCCCCTTCTTCTCCCTCACTCTTTTTGTTCATCTCTCTTTCTTTCTCTCCCTCTCGCCATTCCCTCTCTTCCACTCTCTCTTTCTCTCTCCTCACTTGCTTCTGTTTCCTTCTCTCTTTTTTTCTCTCCTCTCTCTCTCCTTCTCTCACCCTCCCTTTCCCTTCTCTCTCTTTCTTTCATTTTCTCTTCTTCTCTCTCTCATATTTTCTTCCTCTTCATCTTACACATTCTCCTCCTCCGCCCATTCATTGTGCTATATATTCCTCCTTTTCTTCGCCCCATCAATATCTTTTTAGGGGTCTTTCTTTCTATATCCCCCCCACCACTCTCTCTCTCTCTCTAAATATATATATATATTTCTCTCTATCTCTCTCTCTCTCTCTCTCTCTCTCTCTCTCTCTATATATATATATATATATATATATATATATATATACATACATATATATATATATACTAGCAGCAGGACCCGGCGTTGCACGGGATAAGAAACGTGAAATAGCAACACGCATATGCAAAGATTGAGGAATGTAGCTGTGTACTTTTTGAATTCCTTTATTCTCAAGGAATGATTGTTCATCTACTGGAAATGTAGAACACCAACAGGCCCCAATCGTAAAACATCTTCAACCATGTGTAAAATCTGAAAAAAATCAGCTGGATACTCTTTAAGCATACTAAATCTTAGAGTATGATTTTTCTTCCATTTGGAGAAAAACCGGTTAGGTAGTTTTCTAGTTTTATAGATTCGCACCCAGTCATCCGGACAGACATCTTCAATTATGTCTATTGCACCTGCATGCATACTGTACAGAGTAAAGCCTGCAATGCTTGAGTAGGACATGTCATGCAACCACACAGCATGTTGGGCCTTCCCCACAGAAGACCAGAGCCTCTTCGTAAATCTACCCAATCTGATATAGACCGAACTGTTATATCGGATGCCGAACACTTCGGGGTTACTATTGGGTTCACCATCAACAATTTCAAGGGATGTACATTTAAGTAGGGATAATATAGTCTATAAAGAGAGGTAACTCTTTCAAAAATACTAAAGAGTTGTCTCTCTTGAAAATTGTAGACAAAATTGCCGATCTAAATGGCTTAAAGCTTTAGTGTAAAAAACGCCTTTAACAATAGAACATTGAAAAATAAAAGCTGCAGTTAATATCTTTAGACCGCAAAGAGTATATAAATGCAAGTTTGAAGTAAATCGAAGTAGAAACGTGGATTTGTATAGACTTTGCCAAAATTAGGACACACGCACACACAGATATATATATATATATATATATATATATATATATATATATATATATATACATTTCTCCTCTCCCTCAACTACAATTACATCCAGTTTGTCTTTCCTTCCTTTGCTGTAATTTTTTTTTTTTTTTTTAAATTTCTGGACTTTTCCCTCCTCCCATCTTTCCTGCCGCCTTCTCCGTTTTATACGCTACCTTTTTTTACCTTTAAACATATTACTTCCTTCTATCACTATTTCTCTTTTTCCCACTCTTTTCTCCTGTTTTTTGCTCTGAAATTCCTTTCTTTTTTAAACACTTTCCCCCTTAATTTTCTATTATCTTC
>OZ024762.1:3615576-3623076 GCA_964016885.1 Eledone cirrhosa
CGGAGAAAGGTGTTATAACCTTGGCAGGCAAATGGTATATCTTCCAACATACTTTGTGTGAATTTTCAAACGAAGACAGATGTAAACATTGAATATATATAAGCAAATAAAAACAGTACTGACTACACAAAGTAGAGTTACATTGAATATTCAAGTGTCTTCTGTGGTTATGAAAATGGAAAGGGAAGGGAAAACAAGGGCTCTGGGATCACTGAAGAGTGAGGAGGGGGCTCTAGACCTAGGGCGCAGCGGTAAATGGAAGCTCTGTTAATAGTTGATTTTTATCGAAGTCCAGAGTCTCCCCAAGAACGCCGTCGCTTTTACCCGCCACTAACATTCTATAGAACACCAAGGTGGAATTTCCACCTACCATACAGTAAGACTGGCAGGGGGCTGTGAGCACATGAAGACATTCTAGTTTACAAGCGCCTCCTCTCTGTTTTTGTTTGACCCAGGACTACATTTCTGTCAAGATGACAAGTTGTGGAAACAAGTGTCTAGCAAACGGCGACCACAACTGTTTACCCAGGATTGCAGCTCTGTCAAGGTGACCAGCCGTAGAAACACGTGCCTAGCAAACTGTGAGTACACCCAGCGCTGGATTTACCATTGTGCTTAGATGTGTTTAAGCACAGGGGTGGGAGAGGGGGGGGGCTATCTTCCTGCCCCCAATTTTTAGCAAATGGACGTTAAATGATGATGAGGATGTGCACGAGTGCTTTGTGACTGCCTCAAACAATTCAATTGGTATCTACCCTATTTCAGCTACAACAGCTGGAGAAATAAGCTGTGACATTACTGGTGCTAAGCTATATTGGCCTTGTACAACATTGGTAGCATGGAGATTAAAGCCCACCACATTATGATTCTAAGTCCAACACACTTACCACTAAGCCATTCCCCATCATTATTAAGCCATAGGCCTTCATACTAAAAGCCATCTATGCTAGTTAAGTTATGAGGCTCCTTACTTGGGCCCTGAAGGAGGTAAAACATTGGAAACGGGGCCCTGTGCTTAAGCATACCTATGCACAATGGTAAATCCAGTACTGCATTTGACATACACACAACTAAGCCACATGCCTTCATATTAATAGTTATGTGTGTACACACACAAGTAAGCTACAGGCCTTCATATTAAAAGCCATCTGACATGTACACCACACACGACTAATCCACAGGCTTTCATATTAAAAGCTATCTGATGTGTACACACACACACAAGGCAAACATTTTAAACAGATTCATTGCATCCACATTAACCCTTTCATGACTGTATTTCTAATGAAAGACACTATTTCAATTAAACAAAGAAGAATTTTGAATGTCTCAAAATTGCTGGACAGATTTGTAGCTCAGAGTTCAGAGTCGCTCCAGGTTGAAAAATCACAGCTCCAATATTATGGATATGTGGTTTGAATGTCTTAGGAAAGAATTGCTGGACAGATTTGCTGCTCAGAGATCAGAGTCGCTCCAGGTTGAGCTGCTACTTCTCAAATTTGAGAAATCACAGCTCTGATATTATGGACATGTGGTTTGAATGTCTCAGGAAAGAATCAATGGACATATTATGCTGATATACAACTGGCAGGAGACCCAGGGGCAGACCCCAAGTAAGATGGTTGGATAACATCCATGAGCTTGGTAGGTTTGCTTGGGAATCCAGCCAGATTAATTGGAGACAGTTGCTTCTGACAGGACCCACTGAAGGGAGAGTTTGAGGACTCTGCCCCCATGATCCTCTGAAGAATAAGTGGGCGAAAAAGGAGATAAGTAGGTCCCGAGTTAAGTCGGGGGTAACCACAGTCAATAAGGTACTCAGTACATGTATAGAGTCAAGGCAGGAGTTTATATAGAAAAGACTTCTTCAGGACTAGTACAGTTTCATTCGTATGAAATCATCATCCTATATATATATATATATATATATATACACACACACTACCCCGCCCGTCCCTTCAATCTTTCTAATTTCTCATTTTTTCTTCTGATGAAGGACTAGCTTCCAAAACGTTAAGACCCTCTTCCTGCTATTTCAAGCGTTAACCTAATATATTCCGTCCATATACTGTACTGATTGTGTTGTTATTTCTGTTTACCTTTTACATACATAGATAATAAAATGGAATAAGTAAACATTTTTTTAAGAATATAGAAAATACAAAATAGAAATGTTTCGAGGAAGAGAAGGGGGTGGTGGGGAGAAGGGGGTGGTGGGGAGAAGGGGGAATGGTAAGAGTGAAGAGAAAACTGGAACAGCAGCAGCAACAACAACAACAACAAGAAAAAGAAGAAGAAGAAGAAGATAATAATTTTGAGGGCTATATTAAAATTATTAATAATTTCATTACTAAGATAATAACATATGGTTCTTGTATAAAATTATGTTGGAAGATTCTATTTCGAAACAAAGCAGGGTTGGTTTTAAGAGGAGTGAGAAGGAATAAAATATTTAACGAAGACCAGTCAGGATTTTTAAGAAAATGTTTTATTCATTCAATAATGATAATAATAATAATAATAATAATAATTATAATAATAATGATGATGCTGATGATGATGATGATGATTTCAACCACCATCCCAGATAATCACAGATATCCCCTCATCAATTGTGAAAAATAGATAAAGAAATTTAATAATAATAATAATAATAATAATAATTGTTTCTATTTTTGGCACAAGGCCAACAAGTTTCGGGGGTGGGGGAAGCCGATGGAATTGACCCCAGTGTGTGACAGGTACTTTATTTTATCAATCCCGTAAGGATGAGAGGCAAAGTTAACCTGGATGGGATTTGAACTCAGAACGTAAAGGGCCGTAACTCTATGTTGCAAAGCATGGTGTCCGACGCTCTACCGATTCTGCCAATCCACCGCCCTTCTTAATACCATAATAATAATAATAATAATAATAATGATTTATACTTTAGGCACAGGCCAGCAATTTGAAGGGAAGGGGAAAGTCGATTGAATTCACCCCAGTGCATTACTGGTACTTTATTCCATCGACCTCATAAGCATGAATAATAATAATAATAATAATTGTTTCTACTTTTGGCACAAGGCCAGCAATTACCCAGTGTATTACTGGTACTTTATTTTATCAACTCCATAAGGATGAAAGGCAAAGTTAACCTCAGCGGGATTTGAACTCAGAATGGCAAGGGCCGTAACTATGCGTCAAAGCATGGCGTCCGACCCTCTACCAATTCTGCCAATCCACCGCCCTCAATAATAATAATAATAATGGTTTCTGATTTAGACACAAAGCCAACAATTTGGAGCGGGGATCTATTAAATCAACCCCAGTGCATGACTGGTACTTTATTTATCGGCCCTGTAAGGATGAAAGGCAAAGCTAAGCTTGGCAGGATTTGAACTCATAACATAAAGGGCCGTAACTCTATGCTACAAAGGATGGTGTCCGACACTCTACTGATTCTGTCAACTGATAAAAGTGGTTTCTACTTTCGACACGAGGCCAGGAATGGTAGGGAGGAAATCATATCAACACCCCTACTTCACTGGTTCTACATTTTATCAACTCCTTTAGGATGAAAGACAAGATGACCGCCGTAGGATTTGAGCTCAGAACGTAAAAGGCTGAAATTATATGCCACAAAGCATGTTGTCCAAAGCTCTACCGCCTCTGCCAATCCCCAACCCATAATAATGGTTTCTACTATAGGCTCAAAGCCAACAATTTAGGGGCAGGGGTAAGCCGATTAAATCAACCCCAATACATTACTGGTACTTTATTTTATCAACCCCGTAAGGATGAAAGGCAAAGTTAACCTCGGCCGGATTTGAACTCAGATCGTAAAGGGGCGTAACTCTATGCTGCAAGGCATGGTGCCCAATGCTCTACCGATTCTGCCAATCCACGCTCTAATAATAATGGTTGTTACTAGAGGCACAAGGCCGGTAATTTGAAGGGGATGAGAAAGTTAATTAAATCAACCCCAATACATTACTGGTACTTTATTTTATCGACCCCGTAAGGATGAAAGGCAAAGTCAACCTCGGCGGGATTTGAACTCAGATCGTAAAGGGACGTAACTATGCTGCAAAGCATGGCGTCCGACCCTCTACCGATACTGCCAATCCACCGCCCTAGCATGGCGTCCGACCCTCTACCGATACTGCCAATCCACCGCCCTAGCATGGCGTCCGACCCTCTACCGATACTGCCATTTCACCGCCCTTCAAATAATAGAAGTTTCAAATAATAATAATAATAATAATAATAATTTCTTTATTAGCCACACAGGGACTTAATAATAATAATTTCCATAACATTGACTACATAAGGGACTCCAATTTGTAGAGGGAAGTGCTACAGTAGACAATCGACAAACAGTGTATATATTTCATGTATAAAAGGCAAAAATCGAATATGGCGTGTATATATATTTTTTATTTCAATACATTATAAAACAGCGAAAACCTCCCCCGGAAAACATTGTAGTAGTAGTAGTAGTAGTAGTAGTAGTAGTTGTAATATCTAATTCGGGCACAAGGCCAGCAATTTGGGGTTAGAGGGGGGGGGGCGGTTATATTGACCCCAGTACATTACTGGTTTTTTTATTTTATCGACCGCAGTATTTTATTTTATTGACCCCTTCAGAGAGATAAAAGGCAAAGTTGATCCCGGCGGGATTTGAACTGAGAACGGAAAGAGCTGGAACAAATATGGCTGAGCATTTGACCAACGCTATAATGACGGTCGATCTACCAGCCCTTTGTAGTAGTAATAATAATAATAATAATTGTTTCTACTTTTGGCACAAGGCCAGCAATTACCCAGTGTATTACTGGTACTTTATTTTATCGACCCCGTAAGGATGAAAGGCAAAGTTAACCTCGGCGGGATTTGAACTCAGAATGGCAAGGGCCGTAACTCTATGTGTCAAAGCATGGCGTCCGACCCTCTACCGATACTGCCAACCCACTGTAATAATAATAATAATAATAGTATCAGCATATCACAGTTATCACACAGAAATATATATGTACGTATGCATGTATATATATATATATATATATATATGAAAAGATTCAGGACCCCGACGGCTGAGCTGGGGCCGTTTCAACAGCTAGGTCTGAACTAAGCCAACAGCGTCTTGAATCTTTTAATAATATTACCCACTCTACTACACCAAGTATTGAGTACTCTGGTAGGTTATGGTCCAACTGGTATTTTACCATACCCTCTTTGTTATATATATATCTATATATATGTATGTAAGTGTGAGTATGTATGTGTGTATATATATATATATATATATATATATATAAATATACGTTATATTCAATTTTTTCTATATTTCATCTGCCTGTCATCCATCTAGTGGATTGTGTCTGTTGACCACAGGCCTTGGACTCTGTCCTCTCAGGCATTTTTGCCCATCGCTGTCTTTGACAGCATTTAGCTGTTTTAATGGCTGTTCTAGAGATGAGATGAGTTATTATTTATATATATTCAAATTCACTCACTTCAGCTCGATCAGAGATAACATTGTTTTTTAATTTATATATATGTGTGTGTGTGTGTGTGTGTGTGTGTGTGTGTGTGTTTATGTATATATGTATGTGTATATATATATATATATACATGTGTGAGTGTGTGTGTGTGTTTATGTATATATGTATGTGTATATATATGTGTGTGTGTGTGTGTTTATGTATATATGTATGTGTATATATCTATATATATATATATGTGTGCGCATGTGTATGTATATATGTATGTGTATATATATATATATATACATGTGTGTGTGTGTGTGTATGTATATATGTATGTGTATATATATATATATGTGTGTGTGTATATACATATATGTGTGTGCGTATATATATATATATATATATATATATATATATATATGTATATATATTCATTTGTTTTGTGTTTCACCAGTGGATAGAACAAGTCATTCTGTTTAGTTAACCATGATGTAATAGTATGAAAAGCACTCTACGTTATGCAACTCATCCATTGTTGATATTGAATCCCGTGGTTGGTGTAGGAACAGAGTTAAATATTAATTTGATTAAAATAACAGGAGGCCAGGCTGGTAAAACCCCTTTACAGTTTTATTTCATATATATTTACATATATATTTCAATGGCTTGGTTACATAAGACCCTTAGCAACATCATCAGGTGGGAATTGCATAATTAGTTAATCAATAAAAGGAATTACAACAAATACAAACATAAAATATTTGATATGGAGATAGTCCCCGGGAAGTCAGTGTTATTGGTGTGGCAGTCCAGCTATTCCTCTGTTTGTGTTTACCATGATTAACTAATTATGCAATCGACACCTGATGATGTCTCCAGGCTATTGAAATATGAATAGTGTTTTTTGCAACATTAAAGGGACATCGCACCAGTCTAGTCAACTGTTATTTCAATCTAAAATATATACACACATACACAAAAAACACACTCACACATAATATATATATATATATATATATATATACACATATATATACAAAACACATACACATATATAGATATATAGACAAAAGCACACACACACACATAATGGATATATATATTATAATAATAATAGTATTAAATGGAAAATATATCACTAAAACATTATTTAATTTGTTATATATATTTCAAGGATACTAATTTATAGTATGTTCTCTTCAGACAAAATACAATAATTGATGTATAAAATTGTGACATACCCATAAAATAGACCTCATGCGGTCAACTTAAAATGGGCATGCGATATATTTTCCATTTATTA
The DNA here is from genome assembly GCA_964016885.1 of Eledone cirrhosa. Taxonomy (NCBI): domain Eukaryota; kingdom Metazoa; phylum Mollusca; class Cephalopoda; order Octopoda; family Eledonidae; genus Eledone; species Eledone cirrhosa. The sequence continues at coordinate 3,622,351 of OZ024762.1, forward strand.
TTATTATTATTATAATACTCCAGATAAAATATTTCTGTTGAGTGCTTCATATCTGTTATGAACATAACTCTGTTGAATACTTATCAACAGAGCTTGTTTATATATATATATATAGACAAAAACACACACATAATGAAAATATATATATATGATGGCTCAGTCATGAGCAGAATGCCCAGTGATCATCATCATCATCAACGTCCCCCTCCCCATGTTGGCATGGATGGGTTGGACGACACTACCATATCTTCTCTTTTTCAACTAAAGACAGTAGAACAATGGAAACAGGACACACAAGTTCAGTATTAGAGGCTCTTTTGCACAGATCTCTCTATATATGTATATGGCTATCAACATGTGTGTGCATATATATATATATATATATATATAAATAAATATACACGGGTGTGTATGATTGTGTATAGAAGATTATATTAATAAAAGGAATTCCAATTTTGTCTGATTTACTCGTTTTATTTACGATCCTTTAAAATGTATAATGGTATTAGAATGAAATAGTATGATAGAATATTAAATGTTAAGTGTTAATTGAACAAGTACTTTCATGCTTTCGCAATCTTCAGGTTCATAATGTGTGGTGACAGTCAAGTTTGCAATTTTCAACTGTTGAAAATTACAAACTTGACTGTCACCACAGAATATGAACCTGAAGATTGCGAAAGCATGAAAGTACTTGTTCAATTAACACTTAACATTTAATAATCT
>OZ024762.1:3625576-3665576 GCA_964016885.1 Eledone cirrhosa
ATGCTAGCGTCTTCTCCCTCAATTGTCGCAGTGTTGGTAGATTGAGTTGAGTCTGGTAGAAAGATAACAGATGACACACAGTGAGTCTTCACTCCACTTCAGTGAGTCTGCATCCCACTTCAGTGAGTCTACACTCCACTTCAGTGAGTCTACACTCCACTTCAGTGAGTCTACACTCCACTTCAGTGAGTCTACACTCCACTTCAGTGAGTGTGAATGCTACACCATGAGTGTACACCCCACTTCACACAGTGCACACTCCCCTTCCCACTATGAGTGTACACTCCACTTCAAATTTAAACCATATCAAGTATTGTGCCAAAAATGTTAGTGTCCACAAAAAATGTATCTACAATGGGAAGGTTGTATATTCTAATAAATATTGCTTGTACTGGTAATCAAAGTGTGTATACATCTTTGGGCGACATCCTGTATGTAAAATGGGAGTATGACTTATCTCTGAGAATACATGGTGGGCCAGCGCCCTTCTAATTCAGGAAAAGTGGGCGTTCAATGGTTGTAAATGAAACCGGGAAGAAAATAGCAAGGAGAGAATACTCTGCGAGAAAGCAAACTGAAGCAAGCAGACTTATTTACCTTGTTCAGTCAAAGAATTAACACATCAAGTTGACAAGTGAGTTTGGCTTCAATTCGGTTTTCATGCCAAACCTTACCTATGGTCTTGAATCTTGGGTAATGACCAAAGGAATACGATCGCAAATACAAGCGGACGAAATGGGATTCCTCCGAAGGGTCCTTGGAGTAACGTTACTCGATAAAGTATATAACTTGGAGATCAGAAAGTCATTCCAGGTAGAGTCACTACTTCTCCGAATTGAGAGATCACAGCTCCGATACTATGAGCATGTGGTTAGAATGTCTCAGGAAAGAATCACTGGACAGATTTTATGGGCAAAACCAACCAGCAGAGGACCCTGAGGTAGACCCCGAGATTGATGATTGGATAACATCTATGAGCTTGGTTGATCTTGCTTGGGGATCCAGCTGGGTCAGTTGCCTCTGACAGGACCCACTGGAAGTAGTGTTTGAAGACTCTGCCCCCACGACCCTCTCAGGAATAAGTGGGCAAAGAAGAAAAATAAGAAGTTGACATATAAGCCGACAAAGGAGCCATTAAGTGGTCACTGAAACTGTTAGAAATAGTGATGCATGACATGAGTGAATCTTTCAGTATTATCTCTTCTAAAGTACCAGTAATGCACTGGGTATTTGCTGGCCTTGTGCCTAAAGTAGAAACAATTATCTCTTCTAAAGTGTCAAATGACATCGGTGTGACTATAACAAAACAACACACTTTGTATGAGTCGTATGATGGACATCACATGGAATGCGTTGGTGATGCTTGTCTTACTGTTAAGTGAGGAGGTCAACAATTCTCCATATTTTCACAGTAATTAAATGCTGCTGAAAATATGGTCTACTAAGTTATGATCTACTGAATGTTTGAAACAGTTTGCAGCCTTGAATCATTTCTTCCAACAATCAAAGGAGTGCAAGCCTCTGTTAAATTAATACCTAATGCCTCTGATAAATTATATTGTGCTTCATTGTATCAAAGTAGAAATTTTTAATTTACTGTTGTTTGTTCCTTTACCTATCAAAGAAATAAACAAGACACCACAAATAGCAACTAAATCCCTTCCTTAAATCACAACCTACCATCTTACAAAAAACGAGGGGGTAGCATGATGTGCCTTGATCCTGTTTGCCCAATCCAGGTAAGAAAATTGAGTGAGAAAAACTAGCTGCTATTTCACTAAATCTAATGAAATTCTCTATTTTTCAAAAAATTATTTGAAAATCAATGTCAGTGCCCTTGATTAGAAATATGTCAATAATAATGATAACAATCATAATGAAAATTATTGTGTACAGTGCTCAGGAGCACTACAACTCATCAAAGGTGCATGTATAGTACACAGAATAATGTACAAATGTCAGGAAAGTGAACAGTGTATGAGTCATGATATACATAGATACATGTGTAAAGCATGTATGGAGGGGGAATATCAGGTGTAGCATGAGTTAATAAGAGTTACTTACTTTGCCATTTTCCCAATAAACTTTGTACAGGGGTTCAACTCTGGAGGGCTGTACATAAGCCCTTTTGGTTTCCTTGATAATTAAAAAATAACAACAACAAAATTCATAAATCATCAATCAACATCTTTTTACATACAAGGGTTTGATAGGTAGGTACTTTATGAGACCACATAGGTCAGGTTACCATGCCTGGCTCATACGGATAATTTGTATTTTGGCTTGGTTTCCTATGGCTTGATCTTCCTATTGCCAACCACATTACAGCATGGCACCACAACTACCGCCTTAAAGGGCGGACTGTGTGCTTTTTATCGTAACACCAATACTACTACTTTACAAGGTGGACTGGGTGCTTTTTGTTGTGGTATCAGCATGACCATCTTACAAGGTGGACTGGTGCTTTTGGTTGGTACTACAACTTTCCAGAGTGGGCTGAAGGCTTTTTGTCATGGCACCAGTATTACCACTTTACAGGGTAGACTGGGTGCTTTTTTGTCATGCTACTGCTGCCACCACTACCAATAGCAACACCACCACCGACACCACCAACACCAACAACACTACCAATAGCAACACCACCACCAACACCACCAACACTACCAATAGCAACACCACCACCGACACCAACACCACCAACACTACCAATAGCAACACCACCACCGACACCAACACCACCAACACTACCAATAGCAACACCACCACCAACACCACCAACACTACCAATAGCAACACCAACACCAACACCACCAACACTACCAATAGCAACACCACCACCACCAACACTACCAATAGCACCACCACCACCGACACCACCAACACTACCAATAGCAACACCACCACCAACACCACCAACACCAACACCACCAACACCACCAACACTACCAACACCAACACCACCAACACTACCAACACCAACACCACTACCGACAACACCCCTACCAACAACAACAACAACAACAGGAGTGATGTAACAACTTACTTGAAATGGATGTCGACAGAAGACACGATCACCAGCACAGGGAGGCTTCTCCGTGTCACGTATGAGAACATCAATTAGAGCAATATCTGTGGAAGATATCAGTCAGTTATATCACTGGCTTATAAACTTTGTGGGGGATATCACAGGGTTATATCTGTGGGGGATATCACAGGGTTATATCTGTGGGGATATCACAGGGTTATATCTGTGGCGATATCACAGGGTTATATCTGTGGGGGATATCACAGGGTTATATCTGTGGGGGATATCACAGGGTTATATCTGTGGTAGATATCACAGGGTTATATCTGTGGGGGATATCACAGGGTTATATCTGTGGGGGATATCATGGGGTTATATCTGTGGTGATATCACAGGGTTATATCTGTGGTAGATATCACAGGGTTATATCTGTGGGGGATATCATAGGGTTATATCTGTGGGGGATATCATGGGGTTATATCTGTGGCGATATCACAGGGTTATATCTGTGGTAGATATCACAGGGTTATATCTGTGGGGATATCACAGGGTTATATCTGTGGTAGATATCACAGGGTTATATCTGTGGTAGATATCACAGGGTTATATCTGTGGGGGATATCACAGGGTTATATCTGTGGGGGATATCATGGGGTTATATCTGTGGCGATATCACAGGGTTATATCTGTGGGGGATATCATAGGGTTATATCTGTGGGGGATATCACAGGGTTATATTTGTGGGGGATATCACAGGGTTATATCTGTGGGAGATATCACAAGGTCATATCTGTGAAAGATATCAGAAATTTATATCACTGGGTTATAGCTGTGATATATCCCATAGATATAGTACTATGATATATCCCAGGGTTATAGCTGTGGGGGATATCAGATGGTTATATCACTGGTTTATAACACTGTGAAGATATAGTACTATGATATATCCCAGGGTTATAGCTGTGGGGGATATCAGATGGTTATATCACTGGTTTATAACACTGTGAAGATATAGTACTATGATATATCCCAGGGTTATAGCTGTGGGGGATATCAGATGGTTATATCACTGGTTTATAACACTGTGAAGATATAGTACTATGATATATCCCAGGGTTATAGCTGTGGGGGATATCAGATGGTTATATCACTGGTTTATAACACTGTGAAGATATAGTACTATGATATATCCCAGGGTTATAGCTGTGGGGGATATCAGATGGTTATATCTGGGAGGGATATATCGTAAGCAGCTATCCAAAGATGACATGAGAATACTATCTGTCTAGGAGGCATGATGTGGCCAAAACATCATACAATGTAATCCATACAAAGGATAGCCTTGAGAATAAACGTATAAAAATGTAGTTTTGTGGTGGACATATGCGTACATAATATGAGAGATTACTGGTGGAATGTTCCAATGAAAACCCTAACGAAATGCAAACATAACAGACCAGATATAGTGATATGAGACAGGGAAAAGAAGGAATGTACAGTAGTGGAAGTTAGCTGCCCAACAGATGTTAATATAATATTAAAGATTAGTGAAAAGAAGAACATTTATGCTGAACTAATGAGGAATCTGCAGATACTCCACCCTGATTATACCTTTAGATTTGCACCTTTGACAATTGAGCTTCTGGCATTTGTCACTAACTATCTCCATACAAATCTTGAGAAACTGGGCTTCAGATACATACATGTAAATGTATGTATGTGTGGTCCTGTAACTCCTGGTAGAGTCGTAGGATCACCATATTGAAATATGGCGTCTCTTGGGCACTTTAGACCTGGCAGAGCCATCACTCTCCAGGCCTGAGTAGAGCAGGTTTCTTCCAGAGAAAGTGAGAGAGAGGAAATGAGAAAGAGATATAGAGGAAGAATTGACCCCAGTACTAGACTGGTACTTTTCTTTATTGACCTCGAAAGGATGACAGGTAAAGTTGACCTCAGCGGGATTTGAACTCAGAGAACAGAGCCAAACAAATACCATAAAGCATTCTATCTGATGTTCTAACGACTGCCAATTTGCAGCTTTGTATATATATATATACACATATATATATACATAAACACACACACACACACACATACATACATACATACATACATACATACATACATACATACATACATATATACATACATAAACACACACACATATATATCTAAAGTCTGTCTTAAGCCAGAAGGCTCATTTGGCCGGTGCTTATCCCGGTTTCATGGCGTGAAGCGACTGAGAGTACAAGACTCCCCTCCTGGACAGGACGCCAGTTCATCGCAGGGCTAAACCCCCAGATATTGCTGGTACTCATTTTCAGCTGAGTATACTGGAGCAACGTGAAATGAAGTGTTTTGCTCAAGAACACAACACGCAACCCAGGAATCGAACCCACGACATTATGACCGTAAGTCCAACACTCTTACCACTAGGCCACATGCCTCCACACACACACACACACATATATATATATATATATATATATATATATATGAAAGAAAACCAGAATACTTACCATCAGCCCCATACAGTCGGTAGGCAGTTTTCTTACCAGGTATACCAATTTTGTCAGGTTCCTCACTCAGTTTAATCCGAGGAATATCATTAATCTCTACCAACTAAACAAAGAAACACAACAAATATTACAACACTTAACAATACTACACTCTCTTATCTACACATATATATAAAACTGAAATTGTCTGTGTGTCTGTGTGTGTCCCCTAATTTTTGCAAAGTCTATACAAATCCACATTTCTACTCCGATTGACTTCAAACTTGCATTTATATACTCCTTGCGGTCTAAAGATATTAACTGCAGCTTTTATTTTTCAATTTTCTGTTGTTAAAGGGGTGTTAGGCGCCGGTTATCAATCTCTCTGTCTTTCTTAGTCTGTCTTTTTAGATAGATATATAGCTATAACGTCACGCCCTTATAATATCTGTCTGTATGTCTGGCTGTCTGCATTACGACATTATGACAAACATTGTTTTCATTGATGACATATTATCTTCGCTATTTTCCATTCATTGCCAGGGAACATCTAAAACAGAACCCAGATCCCAGATCCAGTTTTTCCTGATGATTTCTCCCGAATGAAACAGTTCTAGTCCTGTAGAAGCCATTTCTATATTAAATATATATATATATATTATTAAATATAGGTCTTACCTTAAAGACACACCCAAGAGCTGGCTGTTTCTGGCAAGTCACTAAATGTGTGCCAATTCCATAACAGTTAATTTGGTGATTCTAAAAGTAAAAAATGGGGAGAGGGGGAAGAAAAAATATGAATACAAAAACTTAATTCATGTAAGAAAATTTTTTTTTAAATTATAAAAAATGAAAGAAACAAATTATTTCCTACAGATATTTTTTTGTTGATCTCAACAAGATTGGATACTTTGAACTAACACACAAACACTTGTGTGTGTGTAAACATGTATGTATATACATACACACACATACAGTATATATATATATATATATATCATCATCGCCATTTAACATCCACCTTCCAAACTAGCATGGGTTAGACGAGTTGTTCCATTTGAGGCAGGTTAGGTCAGGTGACTGTATCCTGCTATATATAAGAAATTAAAAGATGGTTAAGAGAGTTCCGTGTATTTTATTATGCACATTTCAAAAACAAATATCATCCTGTGACGATATTTGCGTTCTCATCAGATAAAATAGGGAAACATGATATGAAGCTTAAAAAAAACCCTTGTGAGCAAGGTAGTGTCTAAACAATATATTTTGAACATATTTTGAAATGCGCATAATAAAATACATGGAACTCTCTTAACCATCTTTTAATTTCTTCTTATATATACTCCAGTCCAATAAACTGTTGAGTGCTACTTATCCGATATTTGCATTGCTTTATTGTGCTACAATAAATATCACCTCCTACATTATATATATATATACAAACATATATTCATTTTATTGGCCTTGAAAGGATAAAAGGCAAAGTTGACCTCAGTGGGATTTGAACTCAGAAAGCAGAGAACTGGAATAAATACCGCAGAGCATTCTATCTGATGTTCTAATGGCTCAGCCATTTCGCCGCCTCTATAACTGGGATACACCAAACAAACACTCTGGTACTATAAAAAATATACAGGCCAGGTGGAAAGAAACTCCCTATTAGGAACACAATGGGAGGCAACATATAAACATCACTAATGATGTCACAGTGGTGTGTGACGAAAGAACTCCAAGAATTTATATTCATATTTTTAACTGTTGGTTAATCAATGATGAACATTGAATGCCAGCTGAATTATTTATAGAAATATCCAAGATATACTGAAGCAAAAACCAAACCAAACAATGAGTGTGTTTTACTATATTTTTATCTGGCAATATTAGAACAACATGGCACTCCCCAAATGTAACAATATCTGTTTCAACACACAATTTCATATTTAAAACCTTGCAAAACAAAAACATATAACATATATACAGTGTACCGCCAGTATTCATGATCCCGGTTATTCGCAGAATTTTTCTTAGAACCTAATTAATAATTGTTCATGGAACCCCCCCCCCCCCATATTTGTGGAATTATAAATATCTTCTGCGATTTTTTATGGCTTTTTTTCGTGGCAATATATATTTTTTCATGCTTTTAACGCTAAATTATCAATAACAATATACCGTATTTGCTGGCCTATATTTTATGTTGTTTTGGTGTTTAAAGGCATTTTTATGGACCATGTCCAATATTCAGTTTTTCACGCTTTGTAGGTGCTCTAGAAACATAACCCCTGCCACTACTGGTGGACAACTGTGTATATATATATATATACACATATATATATATACGCATATATATACACACACATATATATATACACACACATATATATATATATATATATATACACACACACACACATGTATTAGTATATAATTGCTCCAAATTTTTTATTTGTTGAGCTGCTTATAGTGACTAGTACTTTGCACCTTTTTCTAGCAGATACAATGTCCAGTCCTATTTATATCTGCAGCCACAGTTAAAAAGTTCTTACACCATGCTGCCTATAGTTTTGATTGACTCTGGGATCCCGACTGATATAAAAGAATTTTGTATTCTACTGGAACTTATCCAAAGATGATTCCTCGCATGATTAGTTTTCAAAATCGATAGTTAGTAATCAATAATCAATTATTTAGATTGATTTTTGCTTTGGTTTACAAACTATGAAATGGTATCGAAAAGTATGTACTTTTTTTCTAAATATTATATGCTTTATATATATGTAGAAAACACTATATGTTTCTCAAACGATATATGGCTCTTTCTCTCTCTCTATATATGTCTGCCTGTCACTGACCTTGTGGATTGTCTCTCTGTTGACCACTGACCACTGGTCTCTGTCCTCTGAGGCATTTTTGCCCATCACTGTCTTTGACAGCATTTAGCTGTCTTAACAGCTGTTCTAGAGATGAGTTTTCTCATTTTTATATGTATATATCTTTTAATTTGAAATATATATATCACAGAAAACAGCAAACCATCATGAAAGTCTCCACTGAAAGGCCCCAGATGTACAAGAAGCAATCTGATTAGCTGCTACAAAGACCAGCCCTGTCGTCTCCTAAGGGTTAATTTTTAATGTACCGCAGTCATAGTGCTGTTTTTGTATTTTTCAAAAATGTCTTGCTAATGTGGTTTTGCGTGGTACAGGACCTTAAGAGTTGGGCTTTCTGTAGCTCAACGTTATTCATGATGGGGAAACAACAACAAAAGTAAACCAAAATTTGAATGGAAAAATTGAAAAGTGACAAATCAGATGAAAATTTGGTTTCCTTTCAAAGACTGGATATTTTAAAGAAAAAATGGAAAAAATTCTAAAACAAATAAATTTTAAAAGTCCTCATCATCATCATCATCATCTTGGTTTAACGTCTATTTTTCATGGGTTAGATAGGTTGTTACACAACCCAACTAAGTAGGATATGTCAGGTGACCATGTCTTGCTCATGCAATCTGTTTTGGACTTGGGTTTTTTTTTTAAACAGCTGGATGCCCTTCCTAATGCCACGTACATTACAGGGTGGATTGGGTGCTTTGTTGTCATGGCACCAGCAAAATCGCCTTACAGGGTAGACTGGTTTTTTTTGGGGGGGGGTTTTTGTCATGGCACCACCACTACCATCTTACGGAGAAGACTGGGTGCTTTTTCTCATAGCACAAGCATGACCACTTTACTGGGTTCGCGGGGTTCTTTTTTATCACGACACCACCACTACCACATTACATGGTGGACTGGGTGCTTTTTGTTGAGGACCAACACACTCGCCTTACAGGGTGGATTGGGTGCTTTTTTCATAGCACAAGCATGACCACCTTACTGGGTGGACTGGGGGTTTTTTTTTTTGTCATGGCGCCACCACTACCACGTTACATGGTGGCCTGGGTGCTTTTTGTTAAGGCACCAGTACAACCATCTTACAGGGTGGACTAGGTGTTTTTTTTGTTGTGGCCTGAGTGGAGGAATAAAGCAGGTTTGATTTGTTATCACAAAAGATAGTTCTAGAAGTACATAATACTGCTGGCAGGTGATTTGCTGAAAGAGGAATACTGTAATCGAAATATTCAGAAATCAAACGAAAAGAGAGACTATCATCCTTAAGGGCAAGTGGCATTTGAAAGAAAAATAGAAACAAAAAAAACAAACAGAAAAGAAGAGGAAAGCATCAACCAAACAGAAATGGCGGCGGTGGTGGTAGTGGTGATGGCGGCAGTGGTAGTGGTGATGGTGGTACAAATCACGAAAACAAAAATAGAAAACAAAAATAGAAGAAAAAAAAAACGAGAAAGAAAAAAATGAAAGATGATAAGAACACTCTTCTTTCTTGTAAGGAAGGAACAGCCTGTCAAAATCGAGGTCTGTCTTATGGAAAACAAAAACTGAACAAGCCGCTATTTATTTAGCCCAATCCCTCATACAACACTCATACTACTACTACTATCAATAACACCAATAATAATAATTGTTTCTACTTTTGGCACAAGGCCAGCAATTATCCCAGTGCATTACTGGTACTTTATTTTATCGACCCCGTAAGGAGGAAAGGCAAAGTTAACCTCGGCGAGATTTGAACTCAGAATGGCAAGGGCCGTAACTCTATGTGTCAAAGCATGGCGTCCGACCCTCTACCAATACTGCCAATTCACCGCCCTTAACACCAATAATAATAAAAGAATGGCAGCAATGGAAATTTCCCAATAGGGGTGGGAGACTACCCAGGGGTGACTTTGAAAACCCCACAAATCCTAAACCATCTGGTGCTCTAAATCAGCCAGCCTACAGGCGCATGGTCAGAGCAGGCCCATTCACATGGGCCATTCTAACAACATTCACCCATCTTTTAACAAATATACTGAGGGGCAGCACTTCCCTCTCCACCTTCTTTTCCAAGTGAAACTTAAAAAAGTTGATAAGGGATTGACCGAAGAGAAATGTGTGTCTTCAATCCTTTCAACCTGGTCCACCATACAACCTCTTTCGCTATGGCCACCAGACAAGACGAAAACTGCTTGTCTTTCCTGGCCAAAAGAAGACAGCAGGGTGATCTCCAGAATGGAATTGGTCAATAGCTGGATCTGTCCTACAAGGGACAACATAACTCCACAAGTCAGAAATGTATGGATACAGTCCTTCCTGGCCAAAAGAAAGTGGCAGAGTGATCTTCACTCTCTCTACTCTAGGGCGGGTAAAATTCCCGAGATCCATGGACGAGTTCTCTCCAGCGGTCTCTGTCCCTCATTATCGCTGCCATGTCCTGCATCTCCAACAGACCAGTGTCTGTCCTTAGGGCATCAACATACGTTAACCTTGGTCTTCCTCTTCTAGTGTGTCCTTGTAGGGGCTCCCACAGGAGCACTGAGTGCAATGTCAACTCTGGATGTCGGAGAGCATGTCCAGCTACCCTCAGTCTCGAATAATAACTACTAGGCACTGCATATGTATTACGGAGAGTATTCTAAATACAATAGAAACAACACTAAAACCTTCACTGCACTCAGAGCATCACCATTATCATCATTTAACATTTGCTTCCCCTGCTAGCAAGGATGGACATAAATTTGAAGGAGCAGGGAGAGGCACAGTCAATTAAACTAACCCCAGTATTTGACTGGTACTATATTTTGTTAATCCCCAGTATTTTACTGGCACTATATTTTACTAACACCCAATATATGAGTGGTACTATATTTTACTAACCCCCAGTATTTGACTGGTACTATATTTTGTTAATCCCCAGTATTTTACTGGCACTATATTTTACTAACACCCAATATATGAGTGGTACTATATTTTACTAACCCCCAGTATTTGACTGGTACTATATTTTGTTAATCCCCAGTATTTTACTGGCACTATATTTTACTAACACCCAATATATGAGTGGTACTATATTTTACTAACCCCCAGTATTTGACTGGTACTATATTTTATTAACCCCCAGTATTTGACTGGTATTTCATTTCATCAACCCCACAACAATGAAGTGAGCAAAGTCGAACTTGACAGGGGTTTGAACTCAGAAATAAAAGATCCACAAAAAATTCTCTCCAATACCCTCTTGATTCTGCTAACCCCCCCCCCCCCCCTCTCCCTACTGCTACTGCTGCCCAATAATTGTTTCTACGTTTGGCACAAGGCCAGCAATTACCCCAGTGCATTACTGGTACTTTATTTTATCGACCCCGTAACGATGAAAGGCAAAGTTAACCTGGGGGGGGGGGGGGGGGGACTCAGAATGGCAAGGGACGTAACTCTTAATAATGGTAATAATTTCTGACATAGGCACAAGGCCAGCAATTTAAGAGAATAGTTTTGGTGATTAACCTTTAGGACGCTGAATTCTTTTATGAATTGCTTCCCTTGATACTGTATTATGTATTAAGGGGGATTACTCAATTGTCGAAATTTTTCACCGACAGCGTGCTAAAAGTTGAATCAACTCCAGCACTTGACTAGTTCTTTATTTTATTTACCCTATAAAGATAAAAGGCAAAGTTGAGCTGGTTTTTGTCGGAAGCTAAGAACTCAGATAATAAAAAAATTGAATAGAAGACAAATAAGGAAAATAATAAGAATTCGGTACAGGGATTAACCATTCTGGCACCAAACTGAAACTACCCTTGGTTCTATGACACAAAATTGCTTCTTTTAACGTGTTCATATCTAAATTTAAACCTTCTATAATTTTATGTAAGAACCTTTGTTATGTTATCTTTCAAATACCAGCTTAACCCTTTAGTATTTACATTACTCTATATATACTATTATATTTTCATGGTAAATGCTTTATCTCGCATAATTATCTCACATAACATCAAATCTATGAAATTTTGATATTATTTATTTTGAGAACAATATCTTAAAATCAGTATAAGTGGCCAGTTACAGCTGGTTTGAACAGAAAGAAGTGAGAAAATACTGGCCGGTTTCTCCGGTTTGAACATTAAAGGGTTAAATGTTAAAGGGTTAACAGTGAAACTAGGATAAACTCTTGTCTAATCTGACTGTATAAATAACATATAATATATAAAAAAAAGCTATTTTGTGAAATCTTTTTAGATTCTTCGTTATTATCAAAACCATAGACAGTGTATTTCATTGGAGATATGGTAACGAAAGGGTTAATGACATAGACAGTGTATTGCATTGGAGATATGGTAACGAAAGGGTTAAAATTTGGTGATAGATGTTAGTGTTTGTAAATTAGTAGACTGTTAGAAGTGGGGAAAGGAGGATTGTAAATCACTAAAATAAAAAATAGAGAAAAACATAGATTTCACATAATAATAAATATAATGGATTTTAAAAAAATAATGTAAATTCCAAAACCAGCTCAAAAAGGGAGACATTTTTCTCAAAATAAAATAAAATAAATGAAATAATGTTTTCTAATTTAGGCACAAGGTCGGCAATTTGAAGGGGAGGGGAACAGTCATTTACACCCCACCCACCCCAGTACTTTACTGGTACTTCATTGGCTCCAGGAAACATTGACTATGGACTACAGCCAAATTTGAACTGAGAACTGCAAAGCTTTTCATATGATACCCTAATAGGCAATGGTCGATAAAAATGAAGTACCAGTCATTTACTGGGAGAAGGGCATTTGACTGCTCCAACGAAGTACCAGTCATTTACTAGGGGGTTTCACTGTTCCAGTGAAGTACCAGTCATTTACTAGGGGAGTTGGGGTTTGACTGCTCCAACGAAGTACTAGTCATTTACTGGGGGGGGGGGAATTCACTGTTCCAATGAAATACCAGTCATTTACTAGGGGTGGGTTTGACTGTTCCCCTCCCCATAAAAAAATAGTAATAGTAGTAGTAGTAGTAGTAGTAGTAGTAGTAGTAATAGGAGTAGTAGTAATAAAATAAACTAGACTAAATAAAAAAAAATATAAAAAAAAAAAGAATAGAAAAGATGAGTAGAGTTGAAATGTCTTCTTACTGGCTGACTTAATGAATTATCAACATCTGTATTTGACTGCAATTAAAAAAAAACAATAATTTTTTTGCTGGAAAAAAAAAAGTGTAGATAACAATGGATTTTTCTTGGTGCCTGCGCCTGTTTTTTTTTTTGTTGTTTTGTTTCTTAACCTTCAGCACGCTAGAAGTTTTTTATGAATTACTTCCCTCGGTACTGTATTATGTCTCAAGGGGAGATTACTCTATTGGCGACATACTGCACCTGGAGCATCCAGAAGGTTAAATTAGCTTATATATATATATCATCATCATCATCATCGTTTAACGTCCATCTTCCACGCTAGCATGGGTTAGATGGGAATTGTCCCACTTGAGGCATATATATATATATATATATAGGAAAATGTTAGACCCGGCAGAGCTCAAGCCGTTTCAATTCCAGAAATAGCCATCGAGATGGCTTGAGCTCTGCCGTCGGGGTCTAACATTTTCCTATTACTCACTCTACTACCCCAAGTATTGAGTACTCTGGTGCGTTATGGTCCATCTGGTTCCTTACCACACCTCCTTCGTTATATATATATATATATGAGCAAGACACTTTATTTCACGTTGCTCCTTCTGGAGTTGCGACCGATAGATAGTACTAACAACTGAAAAGACCGACAAAAACATTGTTCCTCGGTCCGATTTGATGATAATCGATCGATATATATATATACAAGTACATATGTGACAGCAGTAGCTACATCACACCCCTGTGTGTGTTTATAATATTTCGACATCACTCTTGGACCTGTACATAACTCATGTTACTTTACATAAATAAATACTGTTTCTAACTTCACTTGTGGTTGTATTTAACCCTTTTCATAACAAAGCACCTGATCCCAGCTATGGTTTTACTTCATTGGCCCCAGGAAACGTTGACTACAGGCTACGGCCAGATTTGAACTAAGAACAAATAAAGAGGAGCCAGAACAAATACTGCAAAGCATTTCATGAGATACTCTAAAATTATTTATTTTAAAGTGTTTATTTCAGAAAATTGTAGGAAGAATCTAAAACACAGAAATAGCTATAAAACAAACAGCTGCTATGATGATCATAGCAAAGAGTTGGGTTACATTTACATCCACCACGTGTTTATATTTATCTAAAAGCCTTCCATCATAATTTTATATAAGAACCTTTGTTATCTTACAAACACTGTTTACTTTAAAGTGTTTATATTTATTTAAAAGCCTTCCATCATAATTTTATATAAGAACCTTTGTTATCTTACAAACACTGTTTACTTTAAAGTGTTTATATAAACCTAAAAGCTTTCCATCATAATCTTAAGTAAGAACCTTTGTTATGTTATGTTCCAAACCCCAACTAAATAACAAGAAAGATATTATTACTAAATCCCTAAAATTCTCGATTATTTTGAAAATGATTTCCAAATCATAAACAGTGTTTTTCATAAGAATGGGTTAAATCAAAAATAATTGTTTCAAATTTAGGCACAACACCAATAATTTGGAAGCAGGTGAAAGTCGATTAAATCAACCCCAGTGTGCTACTGGTACTTTATTTTATTGACCCTATAGGGATGAAAAGCAAAGCTAACTTCAGCGAGATTTGAACTCAGAACATAAAGCAGCATAATAAGTGCTGAAATAAATCAAACATATTAACCCTTTACCATTTACATTACTCTATATATACTATTATATTTTCATGGTAAAGGCTTTACCTCACATAATTATTTCACATAATATTGAATCTAAGAGATTTTGATATTATTTATTTTGAGAACAATACCTTAACGTTGGTATGAGTGGTCAGTTACGGCCGGTTTGAACAGAAAAAGTTCTGAGAATTCTGGCCAGATACGGCCGATTTAACCCTTTAGCATTTACATTACTCTATATTTATTATTATATTTTCATGGTAAACACTTTATCTCACATAATATCGAATACGGCAGTATCGGTAGAGGGTCAGACGCCATGCTTTGACGCATAGAGTTACGGCCCTTTCCATTCTGAGTTCAAATCCCGCCGAGGTTAACTTTGCTTTTCATCCTTACGGGGTCGATAAAATAAAGTACCAGTAATGCACTGTTTAATTGCTGGCCTTGTGCCAAAAGTAGAAACAATTATTTATTTTGAGAACAATACCTTAATGTCAGTATGAGTGGCCGGCTGCGGCCAATTTAAACAGAAAGAGGTGAGAGAATTCTGGCCGGATGCAGCTGGTTTAAATGCTAAAGGGTTAACTTGCTAGTCCTAACTAAGTGATAATATATGTAACATTGACATTTCAGGCAGCCAATAGAGAATTGTGAATAAGTTTTGTACATTAGAATGTATAAATTTATGAGACAGAGTATCTTTGTTGGCAGAATTTTGTGGAGGCCAATGGCCTAGTGGTAAGTGTTTGACTTACTATCACAATGTCCTGAGTTCAATTCCTAGACTCGGTTGTAAGTTGTGTTGATGAGCAAAACACTTCATTTCACGTTGTATACTCCAGTATACTCAGCTGAAAATGAGTATCAAAAAGACAACACCCTGCTTGAGGAATAGAACACACGACTTTATATACCGTATATACTCGTATATAAGCTATCACTACCCCATTTCATGTCTGAGAAATGGGCAAAAACCCAAACCCCGTTTATAAACTGAGGCAGCTAATCAACCCATTGTTTAGATGACATATATACACCAACCTTCCACTTCTACCATCAGTATTTTGGTCATATATTTCTCAGCTTATATTCGAGTATATACAGTAAGTCCAACACCCTGACCACAAGGCCACCTGCCTTCACCCTTCATGTATATTTATTTATAGATCTGATATTCATACAGACTGAGTAGGAACATTAATAGGACAGTCTACATTCTACAGTGTGTGCATGTGCGCTGCAAATTTCAAGCCAAGAGCAAGGTTTGGTAGGTAAGTTGCATGCAGTTTTTTTGCACCAGATATCTATGTGATATATCTATGAGTATATGCTGTGAATGTCAGAGAAAATATGGCAATGCCGTAACCATTTACCACTTACATTACTCTATATATACTATTGTATTTTTGTGGTAAAGGCTTTATCTTACATAATTGTCTCGCATAATATCGATTCGCGAGATTTTGATATTATTTATTTTCAGAACAATACCTTAATGCTGGTATGAGCGGCCAGTTATGGCCAGTTTGAACAGAAAGATGTGAAAGAATTCTGGCTGTATCCAGCCAGTTTAAATGCTAAAGGGTTAGTGCAGTGTTTCCCAAAGTGGGTTCTCAGGAAGTCAAGAATTTTACCAAAACATTCCGGAGGTCCATGATATATGCTTTTTAATAGA
Source organism: Eledone cirrhosa (assembly GCA_964016885.1). Taxonomy (NCBI): domain Eukaryota; kingdom Metazoa; phylum Mollusca; class Cephalopoda; order Octopoda; family Eledonidae; genus Eledone; species Eledone cirrhosa. Next base: position 3,642,434 of record OZ024762.1, read on the forward strand.
AGTTAGTAAAAATGTGTTTGTTTTTTATATGAATAAATTTCCTTTCTAAAATATATTTGTATTATTTAACCTTTCTGATACCAAACTGCCTGAAACTACACCTGGTTCTACAATACACAACTGTAATAGAAATAAAAGCTTCACTGTAATATTTTGATTAAGTAATATAGTCTAATAATGGGGCATATAAAACCACCTAACAGAAAAAGATCGTTATCAATACAGAATATTATGGTGAAACTTCTATTTTTATTTCAATTACAAACTTTGGTCACCGCATTCCAAAGATTGGTTTACAAAACTGTTTGTTTGAAAATGTTTATATTTATCTAAAAACCTTCCATCATAATTTTATGTAAGTGTCTTTGTTAAGTTATGTTCCAAAACACCAGTTTAATAATGAGAAAGTTAATTATAATATTAAACCCCTCCAAACTCTTGATTATTATTTTTTTTTTTTCATTAGAAATATAGTAATGAAATGGTTAAAGCGTTTATATTTATCTAAAAACAACCATCATAATATTATGTAAGAACCTTTGTTAAATTAATTCTATTACTAAATACCTCCAAATTCTTGATTATTTTCAAAATTATTTGACAATCATAGGCAGTGTTTTTCATTGGAAATATAGTAACAAAAGGGTTAAACATAGGCAGTGTCTTTCATTAGAATTATAGTAACAAAAGGGTTAAACATAGGCAGTGTTTTTCATTAGAAATATGATAATAAAAGGGTTAAACATAGGTAGTGTGTTTCATTAGAAATATGGTAATGAAAGGGTTAAACATAGGCAGTGTCTTTCATTAGAAATATGTTAATGAAAGGGTTAAACATAGGCAGTGTCTTTCATTAGAAATATGGTAATGAAAAGGTTAAACATAGGCAGTGTCTTTCATTGGAAATATGGTAATGAAAGGGTTAAACATAGGTAGTGTCTTTCATTAGAAATATGGTAATGAAAGGGTTAAACATTGACAGAGTCTTTCATTAGAATGAAAAGGTTAATGTCTTATTAAAATTAGGGTGACAACAATCGTCAATAAAATATAGATATGGATTCTATGAATTTAAAAAAAAAATTATTTAAGTGTTACAAGAAAAAATGTCTGAGAACCACTGCTTCAATGTATTCTGCACTGAATATAAAGTTATTTGATCATAATGATGATGATGATTAGCTACAGATCAACCCTAATTAAGCATGTCTGTGATCAAATGTTCCAGTTGTGACCATCCCACCATACATTAATGAAATCTGCATTGAATTTAACCCTTTAATGTTCAAACCGTCCAGAATTCTATACCCTTTTCTGTTGAAACTGGCTGTAACTGGTCACTCATACTAATGTTAAGGTATTGTTCTCAAAATAAATACTTTCAAAATCTCATAGATTCGATATTATGTGAGATAATTATGTGAGGTAAAGCCTTTACCATGAAAATATAATAGTATATATAGAGTAATGTGATTGCTAAAGGGTTAAAGTTATTTGATGATGATGATATTTAGCCACAGGTCAACCTTAACTACGTGGATCTATGATCAAATATGTTCCAGTTGTGACCATCCCACCATAAAAAAATCCTAAAGTCTGTCTCTAGCCTGGAAATTCATCAAGCCAGTGCTTATCCTGGTTTCTGTGGGATGAAGCGACTGAGAATACAAGACCCCCCCACACACACATCCAGACATGACACCAGTCCATCACAGGGTTAAACCCCCAGCTATTGCTGGTAATCATCTTCAGTTGAGTATACTGGAGCAACATGAAATGAAGTGTTTTGCTCAAGAACACAACACAGAACACAGTCCAGGAACTGAACACATGGCATCATGATGGTAAGTCCTACGACCATACCAACATACTTTAACACTTTACCATTTACATTACTCTATATTTACTATTGTATTTTCACAGTAAAGACTTTACCTTACATACCATTTACATTACTCTATATTTACTATTGTATTTTCACAGTAAAGACTTTACCTTACATACCATTTACATTACTCTATATTTACTATTGTATTTTCACAGTAAAGACTTTACCTTACATACCATTTACATTACTCTATATTTACTATTGTATTTTCACAGTAAAGACTTTACCTTACATAATTATCTCACATAATATCAAATCTATGAGATTTTGATATTATTTATTTTGGGAACAATACCTTAACATCGTTATGAGCGGCCAGTTACAACCAGTTCGAACAGAAAGAGGTGAGAGAATTCTGGCCGGATGTGGCCGGTTTAAATGCCGAAGGGTTAACAATACATCCCTCCCTCCCCACTGTCTCAGTTGTCCTGATAAGAATCATAGGAAGTGCCCTTCTCTCTGTCACTAACACTGTAATACAAATAAAAACCCTATAAATGTTGCATGAGGTGACTAAAAGGGTCGAGGACATGAAGAAAACCTTGCCATAAAAGAAGAAACTGCCTCCAAAGGTGGTATAATTGATCAGTTGATTATCTTAGCACCTGACCCCCCACCTGACACTTGTATAGCCTTTAGCAGAGTCCACTCTGTTTCAACCATTCAGTTCAACTAAGCCTGAGGTTTGAGGCTTCATCCATCACATCGTCCCTCCCTCCTTCCCTTCTGCCTCATGTTCTGAGAAGAGTCATATGAACTGTCCTTCCCACACTCACTAAAACAATAAGAAATATTTGAATGTTGCACAAGGTGACTTAAAGGGCTGAGAAGCGCCCTGTCCACACGACAAAAAGTGCCCAGCCCACTCTGTAAAGTGATCATGTAGGTGTCACGACATAATGCACCCAGTCCACACTGTAAAGTTGTTGTGTTAGTATCACAACAAAAAGCACCCATCCCACTCTATAAAGTGGTAGTGTAGATGTCTCGACAAAAAGCAGCCAACACACACTGAAGGGCATCCAGCCATAGAAGCTAAGCCAGAAACAATTATATATGAGCAAGACCCAACTTGCCTTAAATGGGACAACTTGTCTAACCCGTTTTAATGGGGAAATAGACATTAAACAATGATAATAATTGTTTCTACTTTAGGCACAAGGCCAGCAATTACCCAGTGCATTACTGGTACTTTATTAAACAATGATAATAATGATGATGATTTCAATATCACTGTTTGATGTCAGCAGGAGTGAAACTGGTGAATATATAGTAAACATATATCAGAGAAGCCCCACATTTCAAGAGGCTTAGCGTTTGACTTTCTTTTTTTTTTGTTCACCTCAACCACTGCAATAAAGCCACTAAAATGTAAGGGGTTACTGAGAAAGATGAAGGACATAACAGAGAGAACATAATTCAAGGATAGAGGAGATGGTCATTGATGTTGCTTTTGAATATATATATATATATATACATATATACATACAATGTACCACTGGCATTCGCGGTCCAAGTTATTCGCGGAATTTTCCTTAGACCCTAACTAATTCTTTGTGGCAACCACCCCATATTCACGGAATTGTAAATATCTTCCAAGATTTTTTAAATGGCTTTTTTCATGGCAATAAATATTTTTAACACTAAATTATTAACAACAATATCCTGCATTTGCCGGCCTATTGGACACCCCTTCACATAAGTCGTTCCCTCTTTTTTTATTATGTTTTACATTATATTTTGACTCTGTATGGGTGGTTGGCGACAGGAAAGGTGCCTTGCTGTAGAAACCATGCTTAACCCTTTAGCATTTACATTACTCCATATTTACTATTGTATTTTTGCAGTAAAGGCTTTACCTCACATAATATCTAATCTATAAGATTTTGATATTATTTATTTTGAGAACAATACCTTAACATCAGTATGATTGGCCAGTTATGGCCGGTTTGAACAGAAAGAGGTGAGAGAATTCTGGCTGGATATAACCGGTTTAAATACTAAAGAGTTAAAAAAGGTTTAAAGGACCCTTCAGTGGCATCCAAGATACAGTAACCCCTCTAATGTTGGTGATCTACACAATAAAAGTACCCAGTACATGCTGTAAAGTGGTTGGTATTAGGAAGGGCATATAGCCAGAGAAAGCTTGCCAAACAAAGGGTTGGGAGGATCCTGCAGTTTGTGTCAAAAGACACAACTTCTCCTCTGAACAAGATAATGATCGTATGTGAGATACAGACCTTGTTGGTCTGTGTGGGACACAAGTGGCCCAGCTTCAGTACTGACTTGGTCTATGTAGACCTGTCCAATTCTTACAAAGCAGATGTTAAATGATGGTGATGATATATATATTACTCAACCCAAGCAAGGCATTAGAGCCACTGAAATGCAAGGAGTCACTGAGAAGGAAGAAGGACACAAGTCAAAAAAACATAATTCAAGGGGAGAGAAGATGACGATGTTGCTTTAAAATTTTTACAAATTGTAGGGGTCAGGAAACTAAGAAGCTGGAAGAGAGTTCCATAGGTGAAATGTGAGAGGGATATAGGAGAGAAGAGAGTTCCATAGGTGAAATGTGAGAGGGATATACTAGAGAAGAGAGTTTCATAGGTGAGATGTGAGAGGGATACACTAGAGAAGAGAATTCCATAGGTGAGATGTGAGAGGGATATATGAGAGGAGAGTTCCATAGGTGAGATGTGAGAGGGATACACTAGAGAAGAGAATTCCATAGGTGAGATGTGAGAGGGATATATGAGAGGAGAGTTCCATAGGTGAGATGTGAGAGGGATATACTAGAGAAGAGAATTCCATAGGTGAGATGTGAGAGGGATATATGAGAGAGGGTTCCATAGGTGAGATGTGAGAGGGATATATGAGAGAAGAGAGTTCCATAGGTGAGATGTGAGAGGGATATATGAGAGAAGAGAGTTCCATAGGTGAGATGTGAGAGGGAAGTAACTATCAGAATATAATTTGTGATTACATTTAGGAAATTCAGGACAAGAGACCCAGGGGTAAACGCCGAGCAACATGGTTGAATAACATACAACATACATGAGCTTGGCTGGTCTCACTTGAAGATACAGCCAGATCAGTTGGAGATGGTTGCTTCTGACAGGACCCGCTGGAAGGAGTGTTTGAGGACTCTGCCCCCTCCACGACCCTCTCAGAAATAAGTGGAAGAAGAAGAAAAGAAGAAGCTGTAGGGGAGGGGGAGAGAGCAGAATAAACCTTAATACTGGTACTTTATCGACCCCCCCCCCCCCCCAACCACACAAAAAAAAAAAGATGGAAGGCATAGTAGGGTTTGAACTCACAGCACACAGAACCAAAATAATTACTGCAAAGCATTCCATCTGTCAAACTAACAACTTTGTCAATGTTCCACCTGAAGTGGACATTGGAGATGATACATAACTAAACATATTGTTAAGACATAGATATAAACTGTACAATAAACATAGATATAAACTGTGTAGTGAACATGTTTAAACAGATATAAACTGTGTGGTGAACATGATTAAACAGATATAAACTGTGTGGTGAACATGATTAAACAGATATAAACTGTGTGGTGAACATAAATATAAACTGTGTGATGAACATGTTTAAACAGATATAAACTGTGTGGTGAACACGATTAAACAGATATAAACTGTACAGTGAACATAAATATAAACTGTGTGATGAACATGTTTAAACAGATATAAACTATATAGTGAACATAGACATAAACTGTGTAGTGAAGATATTTAAACAGATATAAACTGTACAGTGAACATATTTAAATATTGATATAAACTGTATAGTGAACATATTAAGACATAGATAGAAGTTGTATGGTGAACATATCGTTATATATAAGCTGTATGGTGAACATATCGTTATATATAAGTTGTATGGTGAACATATCGTTATATATAAGCTGTATGGTGAACATATCGTTATATATAAGTTGTATGGTGAACATATCGTTATATATAAGTTGTATGGTGAACATATCGTTATATATAAGTTGTATGGTGAACATATCGTTATATATAAGCTGTATGGTGAACATATCGTTATATATAAGCTGTATGGTGAACATATCGTTATATATAAGCTGTATGGTGAACATATTGTTTAAATATATATAAGCTGTAAAGCGAACATATGGTTTAAACATACCTGTTGGTTTAACATATGGTTTAAACATACCTGTTGGTTTAACGAATGAATGGTATCTTCATTGATGTCATTACTAGCCACAATTGTAAATTTGCCAAACACTGGTATATTAAACCTGGAAAACAATAAGATATTTATAATAGCTGACCAACAGCAACTTAACCCTAACATCCTGGTATATTAACCCTTTAGCATTTAAACTGGCGGCCATATCTGGCAAGAATTCTCTCACCTCTTTCTGTTCAAACCAGCTGTAACTGACCACTCATACTGTTTGAACAAAAAGAGGTGCGAGAATTCTGGCTGGATATGGCCAGTTTAAATGTTAAAGGGCTAATCTCTTGTTACCTGTTGTCAATTTAACATTACCTGTTGTTATTAATTTATTACCTGTTGTCATTAACTGTTTCTAATTGTCACCTGTTGTTATTAATCTACTAGCCCACCTGTGACTTGTTGAGTCATGTTCACTTAAAAATAATTTTTAAATAATTAAAATATACACAGACATGTATATAATGTAAAATGAAATTGGAAGGCCCATATATGTGTGTGTGTGTGTGTGTGTGTGTGTGTGTGTGGGTGTATGTGACCTATATACACTGGTCCCAGACACACACATATAGAAACACACACACACTTAGAAACCCTTCCTATTTAGCAGGAAATATGATACATATGACTTAATATTCAGTCACCAAATTCGAGCTAGATACAGTAATGCTGTATTCGATTCTTTGAAGTTACCTGTTATAATTTCATTCAACAACACCACTACCTATCTCTCTCTTCCATTTTCCTTCGCTGTCTCCTTCTCTCTCTATATATATCTCTCTCTTTCAAGCTACTCTCATAACCACTATGTCTTTCTTACTATTTATGAAAGTAGCCGGAAAACCTTGTATCTCAGTAACCCGTGCTCCGATTTACGCAAAACTTGTTTTATTCCATTTGTTTTCCCATTTCAAAGTATTTTCCCATTATCTGCCGTTTTGGCTGTATTACATTACAGACAAGCACACAAACACAGAGTTTTAGTAGTATATAGATTGTTCAAAAGCACCCAGCCAACGCTGTAAGGTGGCCGTGTATCACAACAAAACGCACCCAGTCCACACTGTATATGTGGTTGGCGTTAGGAAGGGCATCCAGTCATAGAAACCAAGCGAAAATCAGTTCTGTATGAGCAAGACACGGTCACCTGACCCAACTTTCTTCTAATGGGACAACCCGTCTAATCCATGCTAGTGTGGAAAATGAACATTAAACGATGATGATTACCAGTCATTGGTGGATTGGCAGTATCGGTAGAGGGTCGGACGCCATGCTTTGCAAGCAAAGAGTTGTGACCCTTTATGATCTGAGTTCAAATCCCGTCGAGGTTAACTTTGCCTTTCATCCTTACGGGGTCGATAAAATAAAGTACCAGTAATGCACTGGGGTAATTGCTGGCCTTGTGCCAAAAGTAGAAACAATTATTAATTTATTGTTACTTGTTATTATTATCAGAATGAGAAGAAATGAGGGAATGAAAAAAAATGCATCACCATGGTTACGTACATTCTAGCTACCTTTTCAAATTCCTGCCGAGAGATGGTAGAGAGGTAAGCCAAATCTCCACTGTCGATCCTCACCCCTTGAGCTTTATATCCAATGGCATGGAGGGCTAGAGCCACTGTCAGGAAGTTAGGTAAACCACTCCTGGAGGAAACAAAAACAAATAAACAATTAATGGCTTTTAATTTAGGCACAAGTCCAGCAATGTTTTGGGAGCAAAGGGGGGGGGGGTCGATTATTGTGGGGCTGTGTGGAGGAGGTGACGTCAGATGTGGACACTTGACCGGAGGCGGAGTGAGGAGTGAGGCGAGATGCGTTTCTGAGGCGGCGCCAGTAGGCTGCGTCCGTGTGTTTCCACGGTGACTTGGAGCAAGACGGACGCACCGGATTAAGCTGCAGCTTGGCGACTTGATTATAACGACGAAGATTGAGCGAACCAGCAGACTCGCGGTAACTGGAATAGCTTTCTCACCACATTTATATCGACCCCAGTGCATTACTGGTACTTTATTTTATCAGCCCTGTAAGGAATTTGACAGTAACAATAGCAGCAACAGCAACAAGAACAGTAACATCAACAACAGAAACGGTAATAACACCAACAACAGTAACAACAGTAACAACAACAATAACACCACCACCAACAGTAACAACACCACCACCACCGACAGTAACAACCACAACACCACCACCTCCAATAGTAACACCACCACCACCACCACCACCACTATCAACAGTAACAACAACACCAACAGTAACAACCACAACACCAACAACACCACCACCACCACCATCAACAGTAACAACAATACCAACACTAACAACCACAACAACACCAACAACAATCAACAGTAACAACAACACCAACAGTAACAACAACACTAACAACCACAACAACAACAGTGAAACAGACCAAATGCAAAATGAATTAAGATGAAGAATTTTCTTACTTGACAACATCGTATGTATCGATAAGTGCCAAGAATTGGTTGGGGAAGGAGATGGCATAGGAACAGAATGCTGCCAATTCTCCTTCATTTACTTGGTCTTTGAAGAAGCCTGGAAGGAAAATAAACAAAAAAAATAAACATAACACTGGCTTCAATTTCTGACATGTCTACGTCTAAAGCCTGACCCAAGCCCAGAGACAGTCTCAAGTCTGACCCAAGCCCAGAGACAGTCTCAAGTCTGACCCAAGCTCAGAGACAGTCTCAAGCCTGACCCAAGCCCAGAGACAGTCTCAAGTCTGACCCAAGCTCAGAGACAGTCTCAAGCCTGACCTAAGCCCAGAGACAGTCTAAAGCCTGACCCAAGCCCAGAGACAGTCTCAAGCCTGACCCAAGCCCAGAGACAGTCTCAAGCCTGACCCAAGCCCAGAGACAGTCTCAAGTCTGACCCAAGCCCAGAGACAGTCTCAAGCCTGACCCAAGCCCAGAGACAGTCTCAAGTCTGACCCAAGCTCAGAGACAGTCTCAAGTCTGACCCAAGCTCAGAGACAGTCTCAAGCCTGACTCAAGCCCAGAGACAGTCTCCAGTCTGACCCAAGCCCAGAGACAGTCTCAAGTCTAACCCAAGCCCAGAGACAGTCTAAAGCCTGACCCAAGCCCAGAGACAGTTTCAAATCTGTCCCAAGCCCAGAGACAGTCTCAAGACTGTCCCAGACTCAGAGACAGTCTAATGCAGACGTCACCAACCAGTGGTCCATGCTTCAATGGTGGTCTGAGAGAAAATTTTGGTGGTCTGCAGAAAAATTTTAATGTTTTATCTTTTTAAAAAAATTCAATATTAGTGGTCCGCGGAATTTAAAATTATGAATTTTATGGTCCCTGACGTCCGAAAGGTTGGCGAACGCTGTCCATGGGAACTTCTCTATGATGACGATCTGGTTCTTATAGCAAAATCAGTAGTGGAGCTAGAGAATAAATTCTGGCTATGGAAACAGCAGTTGGAATCAAGAGTACTGAGAGTGAACCTAGCTAAAACAAAAGTGTTCATGAGTAGAAAAGAGGACAAAACTCTGATTCCGTCAGGGAAATGGCCATGTTCGATATGCAGAAAAGGAACTGGCATAAATTCTATAAAATGCACACAATGCAAATCCTGGGTACACAAGAGATGTAGCGGGATAGCAGGCAAACTAACAGGTAGGGAGAAATACGTATGCAGTAGATGTACAGAGAAATTAGACAGTAGAAGTCGCATTGATAGACACATTTTTCAAATGCAGGCGGGTGCTATGGAAGTGGTGGATAGCTTCCGGTACCTAGGAGATCAGATTAGCATGAGAGAGGGGGTGTTCCGAGGCCAGAGTATCTAGAATAAGGACGGGTTGGAAGAAGTTTAGGGAGCTGCTTTCTCTACTGACGAATAAGGGTTTCTCCCCGCATACGAAAGGCCAGTTATATGATGTCTGTGTGAGGAGCGCGATGCTGAATAAGACCCGTCTCACCCTTGCAAGCAGGGAAAAGCAGACGTAAAATGATGATGATGATGATGAATATAAAGGAACCACACGGTCGAGGAATCAAATCCACGACATTATGATCTTAAGACCAACACCCTAACCACTAGGCTATGCACCTTCACAATACGCAGATAGATACATAGATATACAGATATTGAGTTAAAAACAGTCAGTCCACCCTGTAAGATGGTCAAGCTGGGAAAACAATAAAAAGCACCTAGTCCGCCCTGTAAGGTGGTCGTGCTGGTGCCACGATGAAAAAGCACCTAGTCCCCCCCCCCCCCCCCTGTAGGTGGTCATACTGGTGCCACAATGAAAAGACCCAGTCCCAAAACAACAAAAACACCCAGTAAATGGAAACATTTTGGATGGTAATCCTTCATCAGAAAAGGTAGAATGAGAAATAGAAAGATAAATGAGACTGATGAGAGAAAGCACATGTATGTTCAGTCAGCCATTTTAGGGAGAAACACAATAATAAATTCTCGTTTCTTTAATTACACTTACAATTTGCATGGTTAATTAATAAAACTACAATACCTAGTCGAGAACATAGACGAGACTGCCATTCCAAACACAGGCCAAGGAAATCAACTATTTCATTAGAATTGTTTTTCTTTAAATTCTGAAGTAAGAAAGAAAACAAATTATGATAATAATAATAATAATAATAATAATAATAATAATAATAATGGTTTCTACAATAGGCACAAGGCCAGCAATTTTGGGGGGGAAGGGAAAATCAATTAAATCAATCCCAGTGCATTACTGGTACTTTATTTTACTGACCACCATAAGGATGAAAGGCAAAGCTAACCTCGGTGGCATTAGAACTCAGAAAGTAAAGGGACGCAACTCTATGCCATAAAGAATGGTGTCACAGCACTCAACAACAACAACAAGAACTGTTTTAAAGCAAGATGATGCAAACACTTACTCTGCTTTTAATACTGCTGAGGTTGATAAAGGAATTTACAAAAGCATGAGCATGTGTCCCCTTCACAGGAATGTCAAAGAACTTCCCAGCCAACACATTACTGGTCCCATCAAAACCTGAAAGACAAATAACACAATACTGAAGTCTGTACAGATATTTATAACTCACACTGTATCGATACTCTAGTATATATATATATATATATATATATATACACACACACACCAAACAACAACACCAACAGCAACAACAAAATATGACAACACCAACATCACTAACACCACCACCACCAACAACACTACTACCACCACCACCACCACTACCAACATAACCAACAACACCACCACCACCAACACCACCACCACCAACAACAACACTACTACCACCACCACCACCATCAACACCACCAACACCAACATAACCAACAACACCACCACCAACAACAACAACACTACTACCACCACCACCATCAACACCACCACCACCACCACCACCACCACCAACAACAACAACACTACTACCACCACCACCACCATCAACACCACCAACACCAACATAACCAACAACACCACCACCAACAACAACAACACTACTACCACCACCACCATCAACACCACCACCACCACCACCACCACCACCAACATAACCAACAACACCACCACCAACACCACCACCAACATAACCAACAACACCACCACCAACAACACCACCACCACCACCACCACCACCACCAACAACACTACCACCACCATCAACACCACCACTACCAACAACACCACCACCACCACCAACACCACCACCACCACCACCGACAACACCACCACCACCAACACCACCACCACCACTACCAACAACAACACCACCACCATCAACACCACCACCATCAACACCACCACCACCATCAACACCACCACTACCAACAACAACAACACTAACACCAACATCACCACCAACAACAACAACACTAACACCACTACCACCAACAACACCACTGACACCAACAACAACAACAACAATACTAAATGTAGTCAGTGGCAACATTACCTCCCATGTAGCAGTATCGAGATGCGGACATGCCTCCATCGGGGCCTTGAGCCCTTCTTAAGCCAAACTCAAACAACTTCATGTCAAAACCAGCAGCCAATCGGAATCGTACAGCATTGGTAGCTACCAGACTGGAAATATATATCATCATCATCATCATTATCATTTTTACGTCCACTTTTCCCTGCGTGCAAGGGTGGGACGGGAACTGATTCTGGCTTGATTTCTACAGCTGGATGCCCTTCCTAACACCAACCTCATTTACAGTGAGTGCTGGGTGCTTTTTTGCCGTGGCACCTACACGACCACTTTACAGTGTGGGCTGGGTGCTTTTTTGCCGTGGCACCTACACGACCACTTTGCAGTGGAATGATAGGGACCCCAGTCCTATCATCTCATTTCTACAGCTGAGTAAACTGGAGCAATGTGAAATAAAGTGTCTTGCTCAAGGAAACAACACATCACCCGGTCTGAGAAATGAACTTACAACCTTTCGATTGCAAGGCCAATGCTATATATATATATATTTTATTTAATTAGAAAGTGAACAACAATAAATATAACCATGTGCCTCCATAACAGTAAACACAAATAATCTTATATATAATCATTGGAGAACTGAGAGACTGTGTCCAACTTATTTTAATAATGTGATGTAAAATAATAAACTGGATTACTTTGAATAAAATCATGAAAGAATATTATGTAATTTATCGACTAAATTTCTTAGCACTTGATTAAACATAAATAATCTTATATATAATGTATTGATTAAACAAAAATAATCTTATATATAATGTATTGATTAAACATAAATAATCTTATATATAATGTATTGCTTATTTCAAGATTCACTTGTTAAAACTTTCAAACGTCAACTTCCGTTATATCATAACACTTCGCCGTACACTATATCACATCATAATCAACACCGTTTTACGTCCGTTCTTCCATGCTAGCATGGGTTAGACGGGTTATCCTGTTGTGGGCAGTGTCTGGTCGGCTGACCATGCCTTGCTCATACAGGAACTGATTTTGGCTTGATTTCTACAGCTGGATTCCCTTCCTAATGGTGTTACAATGAGTGCTGGGTGCTTTCTTTCCATGGCGCCTACTCTCCACTTTACAGTGTAGGCTGGGTGCTTTTTTGCCATGGCACCTCCACGACCATTTTGCAGTGGGAGGGTGTGGGGGCATATTGTCTATATGCTTCAGCTTGTACCCATGGGAGGTCGGGTACTCTGTATTACTGTGTGACGCCAGAGGTCACGGTCGTGTGTTCATATATTTGCATCATTATATCATAACATTTATATATCTGTCGCAGGGAGCAGTTTTTCTGCTAGTTCATATAAATAATCTCCTCCTCCACCTCCTCCTCTTCTTCTCTTCTCCCTTTCCTCCTACTCTCTCTTCTCCATCTACTTTTTCTAATATTTCTTCACTACTTTCTCCTCTCTTTTCTTCACCTCCTCTTCTCCTCTTTCTCCTCCTACACTTACTTCTTAACCTTCTTCACCCACTTATTCCTCGGAGGGTCACGGAGGTAGAGTCCTCAAACACGCCATCTAGTGGGTCTTGTCAGAAGCAACAAGTTGATCTGACTGGATATCCAAGCGAGATAAACCAAGCGTATGGACATTATCCAACTATGATTATGCCCCCCCCCCCCCCCCTTGTCTTGCCCTTCTCCCTTCTCAGTAACCCTTTACATTTTAGTGGCTTTATTGCCTTCTTTGGGGGTGAGTAAATAAAAACAAAAGAAAAAAGGGATATTAAAGGTTCTTACCTGGCACAGTTAACCAAATTTAAGAAACATATCTCCAGTACCTGGACAATTGGTAACGATCCTTCGTCTACTATAAGTGGATAATAAAGGTTCTTACCTGGCATAGTTAACCAAATTTAAGAAACATGTCTCCAGTAACTGGACAATTGGTAACGGTCCTTCGACTACTATGAGTGGTACCTTCGGAAATACTACCGTGCCTTCGTCAATGGCCCAAAGCGTGACGCCGTTCACATCCATATTTTTAAGATACTCAAAGAATCCTGGGTCAGTTTCTTCTGGCAGGACAGTCTTCAAGTAATCAATATCTAAAAATAATTAAATTAAAAAATAAAAATCAAACAAAAACATTAACAAAAAAAAAAAACTTGTTTTCACTCTTAAAGTGGTGGATACCTAAAATTGCTCAGTATGCAAATGAGGTTAATCAGCCGATGTATACATTTGAGAATATTATGTATTCTCATCAGTTCCAGTGGGTAGCAGAAACGAGCAGAAAACACCATCTTGACAAGGAGCAAGACACTCGGAAACAATTGTCAATTGTTTTCTCTCAGCTACCACTGGAATAAAAGGATGAAGTTGTTCATCTACCACGTGGTGTTTGTGAGTCTGTTTACTTGTAAACAAACCGATCACGAATACACAAAGATTAACCCTTTCATTACCATATTTCTAATGAAAGACACTGCCTATGTTTAACCCTTTCATTACCATATGTCCAATGAAAGGCACTACCTATGTTTAACCCTTTCATTACCATATTTCCAATAAAAGACACTGCCTATGATTTTCAAATAATTTTGAAAACAATCAAGAATTTGGAGGGATTTAGTAATAAAATTAACTTCCTCATTACTAAGTTGAGCATAACTTAACAAAGTTTCTTACACAAAAGTTTTTAGATAACTATAAGCATTTTAAAATAAAAAGTTTTGTATCATAAAACTAGGGGCAATCTCAGGTGGTTTGGTATGAAAAGGTTTACTCCACAATCAGAATAATAACAGGGACAACAACAAGTGACAACAACATAAACAATACCCACTACAACAACAACAATACTAACAATAGAACTACTAACAGCAATAACTTCAACAATGACAATATGATCTAAATCAATAATAACAACAGCAACGACAACAACAACACCAACGACAACAACAATAATGCCAACAATAACACTACAATCAGTGCTGACAATAACTAGAACAACATCAACAACAATAACAATACCGACAACACTCACAATAACAACATCAACAACACTGACAACAACAACATCAACAACAGCGATAACAACATCAACAGCACCAACAACAACACTGACAACAACAACATCAACAACAGCGATAACAACAACATCAACAGCACCAACAACAACACTGACAACAACAACATCAACAACAGCGATAACAACAACATCAACAGCACCAACAACAACATCAACAGCACCAACAACAACACTGACAACAACAACAACAACAGCGATAACAACAACAACAACAGCGATAACAACAACATCAACAGCACCAACAACAACACTGACAACAACAATAATTCTGTGGTTTACCACGTACTTACCACTATCTGAGAAGTAGAATTTCTCCAGAAATCTAACACACTCTTCGAGGCCAGCGAAAATGGTGAATTCTCCTTGGAATGGATTTTTACGAAAGTACAAATCAAAGCAGGCGACATCGTTCTTTTTGCCACACAACCAGTAGGAGTAGGCCATAGTGATCTGGTAGAGGTCTGACAACAATAATAGGGAGAAAAATTAAACACTTTAACCTTCTGGAAGCTACAGGCACATTATGTCACCAATAGAGTGATATCCCCTTAATACATAATACAGTGTCAAGGGAGCCAATTCATAACATTTCTAGAATGTTAAAGATTAAAACAACAAAATCAATAATATTGGTTTCTGATTTAGGCACAAGGCCAGCAAATTTTTTTTTGGGGGGGGGGGGGGGGTAAATCGACTAAATTGACCCTAATGCATTACTGGTACTTTATTTTATCGAC
Organism: Eledone cirrhosa; assembly: GCA_964016885.1. NCBI lineage: Eukaryota > Metazoa > Mollusca > Cephalopoda > Octopoda > Eledonidae > Eledone > Eledone cirrhosa. Next base: position 3,658,317 of record OZ024762.1, read on the forward strand.
CCCATAAGGATGAAAGGCAAAGCTTACCTCGGCAGGATATGAACTCAGAGCGTAAAGGGCCATAACTATGCTGCAAATCATGGTGTCTGATGCTCTACCAATACTGCCAATAAGACTCAATTTTCAAGGACATTACATCTTTGTGTCACAATAAAATGCACCCAGTACACTCTATAAAGTGGCTGGTGCCAAGAAGGGCACTCAGCCTTAGAAATCAAGCAAAATGGGTTGAGAAGACTTTCCAGACACTTTAATGGTATGACATGAAAACCTCATTAGCTCTGGTACCCCAATAAAATGCACCAAGTACACTTTGTAAAGTGGTTTGTATTGGGAAGGGTATCCAGCTGCAGAAACCTTGCAAAAAAAGGTTGAGAGGGTTCTTCAGTTATGTCAAGGACCTGGCAACTTTTTTAGTTTTAGGTGCGACAATAGATTGCAGCCTGTACACTCTGTAAAGGGCATCCAGCCATAGAACCCTATAAAAAAAATATTGAGATTTAGAGCATGGCACCCACACTGACCTGTCTAAAACAGTAGATTTGACTAAGAAATGACTTGGTCTGTAACAGCCAAACATCTCCCCCACCCCCACTAATCTATGTCAGCAGGAACTCCTGCCCCACCCCACAGGTATGATGTTGATGATGGTGTTGATTTGTGGTTTACAAACATTTGATAAACTTAAGTACCAAAAGCTCCACTTGAAAATTATCTGAAGGTGAAGGTGACTTGAGGGTGTTTGTAGTAGAGGAGGTGGTGGTGGTGGCTGCGATGGTAGGTGGTTGTGGTGGTGATGGTGGTGGTGGTGATGGTGGTGGTGTTGGAGGTGGTGGTGGTAGTAGTGACGGAGGTAGGAGTAGTGGTGGTGGTGTAGTAGTGGTTGTGATGGTAATGGTGGTGTTGGGGGTAAGTGTAGTGATGGTGGTGGTGATGGAGGTAGCAGCAGTAGTGGTGATGGTGGTGGTGTTGGTAGGTGTAGTAGTGGTGTCACCACCACCACTACCATATAAACCACAATACATTCCTAACCACTTTAAGATAAAAGTAAACCTCATAAAAAGACAAAAGAAAACATAAAATTCCAATTAAAAGTAGGCCAATTAACAATTAGACATCTCAGGTAAATATGGAGCTCAGGTAAACATAGAACACAATACCATTATTTTCTACTAATTTAGCCCTTTACCATTTACATTATTCTATATATATACTACTGTATTTTCAGCAAACACTTTATCTATATATCTAAAACAGAGAATGTCTGTCTGTCTGTCCCCCTAAAACTCGAGAACCTTTACAATAGTCGGGTGAGTGTTTTGAGCAAAAAATATTTCAAATTTTCAATGACCTAGGGACTGCATTAGGCGAAAAACTGCATATTTTAGGCTTTAAAGGCTTTTTTTTACGCATAACGGAACAATAATCCAGGCGATTTCTTCAAAATTTGCATTACTTATTTTGTTTAAAGTGTTTTGAGCAAAAAAAATTTACTCATTTTTTTTCCCCAGGGACTGCATTTGGTGAAAAACCAATTTTTTAAAGCATTTTGGTAGCGTTAGGGCCTGTAACTTGAGAAGTACCCAACCGATTTTTTTTAAACTTTGCATATGCATTACTTATGTTTCACAAATTTTCTTGACTGAAAAAGATTTCTAATTTTTGCCCAGGGACCGCATTGTTTAGCATTTTGGGCCTGAAACCTTAAAAGTATCCAACTAAATTCCTTCATGCTCTCCACCACTGCAGTCCCACATGTTTACCGCTCTGTAACTATTGCTTTCATTGTACCATAGCACAACAAATACATGTTGGTTTGTCGACTGCCTTTTTACTTAACCCTATCGTCTTGGCTTTCGTGGGTTGAACATTTTACTCTCAGGCACCCAATTAAGTTAAACCCCCGGTAATCTACGACAAATTTTTTTTATAAGCACAAAATGTAGACACCATCCCCAGGCCGAGGTATTCCGTACTTCTCTGTACTGTTTCAGAAAGGAGGGATAAACATGCCAATCTATGTTTAGAATCCCGAGCAACGCCGGGCCATTCTGCTAGTATACTACTAAAACTCTGTGATTGTCTAATCTGTAATGTAATACAGCCAAAACAGCACATAATGGGAAAATACTTTGAAAGGAAGTTGCCCCTGAAATGGGAATACAAATGGAACAAAGCAAATTTCACGTAAATCGGAGCATGGGTTCCTGAAATATGGGGGTTTTCCGGGAACCTTTATAAATAGAGAGAGAGAGAAGGAGAGGAGACAGTACACACACATATATATATGGGCCGTCCAATTTCCTTTTACATTATATACATGTCTGTATAATTTAATTATTTAAAAATTATTTTTAAGTGAACATGACACACATAATTAACTCACTTCAAATCTACGAGATTTTGATATTTGATATTTATTTTGAGAACAATTCCTACACACACATACACACTATATTCACACATACTACACACACACACAAACATACAAAGCATGGTGCTTGATGCTCTACTGATTCTGCCCAACCCCATAACCCGGGGGAGGGAAAAGTTGATTAAATTGACCCCAGTACATTACTGGTACTTTATTTTATTGACTCCGTAAGGATGAAAGGCAAAGTTAATCTCGGCGGGATTTGAACTCAGACAGTAAGGTCGTAACTCTATGCCCCAAAGCATGTTGTCCGACGCTCTACCAATTCTACTGCCAATCCACCACCCTCATAATGGCTTCTGATTTAGGCACAAGGCCAACAATTTGGGGGCAGAGAAAGTCAATTAAATTGACCCCCAGTGTATTACTGGTACTTTATTTTATCGACCCCGTAAGGATGAAAGGCAAAGTTAACCTCAACTTGAACTCAGAAATAATAGGAAGAAAAAGTTTTCTTCATTGTTGATAATGTATAAAGGGGAGTAGAAAGTCGATTAAAATTGACCCCCAAAGCTAACCACAAAGCATGTTCTCCGACGCTCTATCGACTCTGCCATCCACCACTGCCGCTGCTGTCCATCTGTATTGAATAATTGTTTCTACTTTTGGCACAAGGCTAGCAATTATCCCAGTGTATTACTGGTAGTTTATTTTATCGACCTCGTAAGGACGAAAGGCAAAGTTATCCCTGGCGGGATTTGAACTCATACCATAAAGGGCCGTAACTCTACGCAGCAACGCATGGTGTCTGACGCTCTACCGATACTGTCAATCCACCACTCTGTATTGAATAATGAAACTATTACATCCATCTTTCGACATTTCCTAAGTAAATGTAATAAACTTTCAGTAGGCGAGCAACAGCAATATATAGCCAGGACATTGACATTTAATAGACATAGCATATAGAGAGAGGGGGGGAGAGAGAGAGAGAGAGAGAGAGTGAGAGAGAAAGAGAGAGAGAGAGAGAGACATGATATAGTGGCAACCATTTTAACACTGTAACCCCAATTCCACATTCTGTAGAAAAAAAACCCGATTGCATCATCTAAAATCTTCCTCCCCTTCCTTACAACTATCTTTTTAATTTCTTGAACTAGGACTGTTTTTTTCATCATGCTGACGTGTGTGTATGTGTGTGTATGTGTGTGTGTATGCGTATGTGTGTGTATATGTGTATGTGTGTGTGTGTGTGTATGTATATGTGTGTGTGTGTGTGCATATGCATACATTCAAATGTCACCTTGACCTTGACCGACCAGTGTGTCGGGCGTCCATTCGGCGCCGCTGGTCACAGCACGTCGTGCTGTTTTAGCCATAAGATAACGCCATCCCACTGGCTGGGCGGGCAGGCCGGTACCTCTTCATCTCATTTCTACAGCTGAGTAAACTGCTCAAGGAAACAACACATCACCCGGTTTGAGAATTGAACTCACAACCTTTCCATTGCAAGCCCAATGCTCTAACCACTAAGCCATGCGCCTTCACCATTCGAATGTATGAGCATATAAATATAAATGTGCAAACACAGACATGCTTACAAAAATACACTCACAGACACATTCAAACAAATACATGTATACATTCACATAAGCACACACATACATTCACACATACATACAGATGCCCTGCCTAACGCCAACCACATTTACGGGGTGTGCTGGGTGCTTTTTGTCGTAACACCTACACGTCCACTTTACTGTGTGGACTGGGTGTTTTTGTCTTGACACCAACATGACCACTATACAGTGAAGGCTGGGCACTTTTGTTGTGGCTCCAGAGAAACCCCTTCATCGTGTGGGACGGGAACTGAGGAGGTGGGGTAAAAGCTTGGGGAAATTGAGGACGTAGGTATAGGTGAGGGATGGTTGCAGCAAGGGAGGTGTATGGAAGGGGAGATGGTAGAGGAAGGTGTAGTAGTGGCATTTAACAGGTCAATGTTGTTATAGAAAGAAGATTTCTATATATATATGTGTGTGTATATCTCAAAGGTTCAGTGGTGGGGGTGGGATATAAGCTAGGAATGACTGCTTTGGGTTCAGTATTAACTTGTAGTGTAGGGTGGAATAGATATAGGATTTATCAAAGAAATTCTATTTTAGGAACATGCCATGCAGTCTCATATTGGTGATAAAAAAGCTTCTTCTACTTCTTCACCCACTTATTCCTGAGAGGGTCGTGGGAGAAGAGTCCTCAAACACTACTTCAAGTGAGTCCTGTCAGAAGCAACCATCTCCAACTGATCCAGCTGGATCCCCAATCGTGACCAGCCAAGTTTATGAATGCTATCCAACCATCTTGCTCAGGGTCTCCTGCTGGTTGGTTTTCCCATAAAATCTGTCCAGTGATTCTTTCTTGAGACATTCTAACCACAAGCCCATAGTATCAGAGCTGTGATCTCTCAATTCAGTGAAGTAGCGACTCTACCTGGAGTGACTCTCTCATCTCCAAGCTCTGCACTTTATCGAGTAATGTTACTCCAAAGACCCTTCGGAGGAGCCCCATTTCGGCCACTTCTATTCGCAATCATACTTTTCGGTCATTAAAAAAGCATGAGGTAACAATAATACATTTGAGCAGTATATATACTTAAGCCCCTCCAACCCTAAAACTAATGGAAGCTGCATACCAAAAAATAACATATTGAGAGAGACATAGTTTCCCACTAAACCATTTTGAAGGACAGTAACTTCAATTGAGTACTGACTAGGCCCGTAACAACCCATCTAACCCATGCCAACATGGAAAAGTGGGCCCAAAATGATTCAGAAATCATTTAGTTAATTCATCATAAAAAAAAAATTCAAACAAAAAATTCCAAAGGCAAAAATCTCCGTGGAAGGGGGGGGGGGGGGGGGGGATTCCAAGGGTCCACCCCACCCCTTCCTCAAAGCTTCCTGGGGAGGGGGTCCTTTGGGGCATGTTCTGAAGTCAGTTTAGATGAGAGCGTAAAAAAAGGAAAATAATTATTCCCCACTGCAATGACAGGTATTAAGGAATTCTTGGAGGGGGGGGGGAGCCCCAGAAAATTCTCGGGTTGGGGAGGAACCACAAGAAATTCTCAGGTGGGAGAACCACAGAACACAAGTAATATACGGTTGTTTCAAAGGGTATATTTGTTCAAAACGCATTAAAAAAATCATAGGAAAAACATGAAATTCACTTTTGCAACCTATCAACTACACTTAACTCTTTAGCATTTAAACTGGGTGTATTTGGCCAGAATTCTCTCACCTCTATCTATTTAAACTGGGTGTATTTGGTCAGAATTCTCTCACCTCTATCTATTTAAACTGGCTGTATTTGGCCCAAAAACACACACAGTCCACGCTGTAATGTGGCCGTGTAGGTAACACGGTAAAAAGTTCCCAGTTCCACACTGTAAATGTGGTTGGTGTTAGGAAGTGCATCCAGCCGTAGAAAACCTGCCAAATAGTCCTATATGAGCGAGACACGGTCACCCGACCAACCTTGCCTCAAGTGGGACAACTCCCGTCTAACCCATGCTAGCGTGGAAAGTGGACGTTAAACGAGGATGATGATGATGATGATGATGATAATTAGGTGAGATAAAGCCTTTACCATGAAAATATAATAATATATGTAGAGTAATCATTATCATCAACAACATCTCCGTTTAGCATCCATTTTTCCATGCTTGCATAGAGGTTAGACGGGTCTCCACGCCAGGAGGCAAGTTTGGCCATGTTGCACCTTGCTCTGGTGAGGACTGTAAATTTGGCCAGGTACTTTACAGCTGGATGCCCTTCCTAACACTACATTTACAGTGTGAAACATTAAAGTAAAATCTAAAAGGTTAAAATGGTAATAATTGTTTATTTTTTATGACACCTGTCTTGTAGACAGGTGTAGACAGGTGTAAGAGTAAATATAGTAAGAATTTCTACACACACCGAAATATAGAAGAAAGGTGGACAACTTACCGGTAAGTAAAGGTTGTATGATAGCATTTTGATTATAGTGATTGCGATCTTTGTGAGTTTTTGAAACCGTCTTTGATTGATCACTGGTGGTGGCGCCACTGGTGGTGGTTGGGTCACTGGACGACATTTCAAATATTTTAATGTTAACTGTTCTTATTGTTGCTGTAGTTTTTCACTAGAGATGTACGTTTGTTGTTGTTGTTGTTGGTGATGATGTTGGTAGGAGTGATGTTACTGTTGTTGGTGGTGGTGGTGATGTTACTGTTGTTGTTGCTGGTGGTGGTGGTGGCAGTGAGGGTGGTAATGTTATTATTGTTGTTGTTCTTAGCTAGTGGTGGTGGAGATAGTAGTGTTATTGTCGTTAGTAGCGATGTTACTGCTGTTGTTAGTAGTAGTAGTAGTAGTGGTGGTGGTGGTGGTGGTGGTGGTGGTGGGTTTTACTGCCAGTGCAGCTTTTGTTCTTGTCACAATGATGACGATGATAATGATGATGGTGGTGATGAAGACACAATGATGGTGGTGGTGGTGGTGGTGGTGGTGGTGTTATGATGTCTTCTCATTCCTGTCTCAGTCAACCTTCAACTTATGTCTTGTGTCGTAGTCTGGTAGAAATGGTGTCAATAGAGCTACTACAGCACTATTTAATATATAGAACACACTGGAGTTGATGATAGTGGTATTGTGACTACAGTGGTGGTGGTGGTGGTGGTGGTGTTGGTGGTGGTGGTGTGGTAGTGGTGGTGGTATCTTGACTATAGTGATAGTGGTGGTGGTGGTGGTCGTGGTGGTGGTGGTGGTATTCTGACTATAGTGGTGGTGGTGGTATCTTGACTATAGTGATAGTGGTGGTGGTGGTGGTGGTGGTGGTATCTTGACTCTAGT
>OZ024762.1:3670576-3675576 GCA_964016885.1 Eledone cirrhosa
CCAGGAAGCACCAACAGTTAAGGTTGTCTTTTTACCGGGTATGTCAATATTTATTTATAAAACAAATCTGTGTATATATATATATATATATATATATAAATATAAATAATCGAGAATCGCATTTCGGCCCACGAAATAACGAAAAACAACCTCCGAGATGTGTGGCAAGTGCTCAATGATTCAGATGAACCAGAGCTATAACAAACGTTAAAGGCCAAACACACTGAGACGATGGTTAAACAATCATTCGCATAGCCAAAAAAAAAACGATCAAGTAATTCGGGTCAAACAAATAAAAAATATCTGTGATTGAAAATTTATATATATATATATATAATATATATATATATATATATATATAATCGCGGACAGGCACTTCGAAATGCAAGTCCCGTGAAATCAATATATATAGAGAGATAATACACTACTTACCGCTAAACGAATGCTTTACTACAACTACTACTACTATTACAAATAGTATAATCAACTAGTAATAATTTACCTTTAGTTAAAATACAGTCAGATAGACAGACGAGAGGAGAAAGAAATACATAGATTGGAAGGAAAATTGCAGATTTGTGTAATTTCTTGTCTTAAATACCTGACACCAGTGGAATCAGGGCGATAAATAGACGAAAGATAAGTTTAAAGTTTTTTAACTTTCAGAGAAAATTAATAGACTGTATCAAAAGTTGTAGTAAACTCGACCACTGTACACAATAATTTTCATTATTGACGTTATCAGTAGAGGGTCGGACGCCATGCTATGCAGCATAAAGTTTTGGCCCTTTGCGGTCTCAGTTCAAATCCCGGTGAAGTTAGCTTTGCCTTTCATCTTTACGGGGTCAATAAAATAAAGTACCAGTAATGCACTGGGGTAATTGCTGGCCTTGTGCCAAAAGTAGAAATAATTATTATTAAAATAGTCCTTCTGAAGTCGAAATAGCTGGTAAAAGACACTTAAATCGAAAGGGACATTTATTGGCCAAAACTTTCACTATAGGGGGTTTAACCCCCATTAGGGTGTCTTACTATTATTGAAATTTTCTGAAATTTTGTGAATAGGCATCATATCTTGTCGTTTACCAATGGTTTAAATTTCATATAAATCGAAGGGAAAAAATTTTCAGCGGGGGTTTGTGTCCCCGGGGAACCCTTTGATTAAAATGAGATATGCTTATCCAAGTACCCTGGGCAATGTGGTTTCAGAATAAATATAGTTATGGGGGTCTATCTCCAAAACCATAGGAGTTCGTGAACAAACAGACAGGAACTACAACTTTATATATATAGTCCAGAATTAGCCGTCGAAACGGCTTGAGCTCAGCCGTCGGGGTCCTACTCGTTCCTATATATAGATATAGATATATATATTATCAGTACAGATTCAAGTTTAAGTAGAGAATCGCTGTTTTCGCCCAATGCAATCCTTATGGAGCCCTCTTCGAATTTTGGCCTTCGTAATTATTATTCCTATATCAGACCTGCCAACCTCTAAAAACCCAAACGGAGTGTACCATGAAAAAAAAGTGCCCCAAAACGGGGAGAAATGAGGCAAGATGGAGAGATTTTGCATAATGAAAGCTACACCCATTTTCACGAGAGAAGACATGTTGCAAAGGCTATTGCAAATATCCTCGTCAGACGGAGGGTTGACAAGTCTGATATATATGTATGTATGTATATGTATATGTATGTATGTATGCATGTATGTGTGTATGTATGTATGTATGTGTGTGTACAAATGTGAGAAATCAAAACATGTCAAATATGTTTGATCTTTGTATATATATACATATATGTTTTACTTTTTAAGAATGTATATATTTATATTTAGTATAATATAAATACCATGAATGACAACATCATAGTTAGAGGATCAAAATTTATCATATAATTGGCGTGTGTATATATATGTGTGTGTGTATGTATGTATGTATATATATATGTGTGTGTGTGTGTGTAACGAGGCAAACTGACGTGTATATATATATGTGTGTGTGTGTATGTATATATATGTATGTGTGTGTGTGTGTGTGTAACGAGGCAAACAAGTAAACAACGGTTGTTACTATATATAGTGGTAGGGAGGGGGCTATGGCGTGAAAAGATAAGAATCAAGTTGATAAAATTAACACTACATGCCACCCATAAACCACAGAGCATGTTCAAGTGGATCTTATGACTTACACTAGATACAATGGCTTGTGGATGGCGGGGGCAATTCTTCTCTGAAGACCTTCTGCTGTCTAACCTCTCCTCGGACTTTCTTACCTCTATTACACTATATTAAACGGTGGAAGCATTTCTGAATAAAGGGGGGAAACATTTGGTCAATTTAGTTGTAGTGATTAGTTTAGCTGTTATTTGGATTGGCAGAATCGGTAGAGCGTTAGACACCATGCTTTGCAGCATAGTGTTATGGCCCTTTACGTTCTAAGTTCAAATCCTGCCGAAGTTAACTTTAACTTACATCCTTACGGGGGTCGATAAAATAAAGTAACATCCTTACGGGGGTCGATAAAATAAAGTACCAGTAATGCTCTTGGGTAATTGCTGGCCTTGTGCCAAAAGTAGAAACAATTATCAAATATCAACCAAGATATAGAAAACTTCGATATGCGATAAACATAACATGTACACATAGATGTTTTGGTAGTTTGGGGAGAAAAACATAATTATTGGGGGGTTGAGGGAAGCGTGCCCTCTGCCCCCCCCGCCTCTGTATTACATATGACCACTATTACATGTTATATATAATTTCCGATGACTCTTGAACTGTCTGACCGACTGACACTCTTAGTGGTCAAGCGATCAGGGGAGCGGGGGTTATCTCCCTTTGATTATATATATATTTGTGTATTATATTTATAAGGTTCCTTGTAATAACTAATGAATTCCAGGAAAAGAGGACGTTAAATAATGATGATGCTATTACATTATATTGCTGGCCTTGTGCCAATAGTAGAAACAATTTATATTGTTGGCAGTATCGGTAGAGCGTCGGACGCCATGCTTTGTAGCATAGAGATACGACCCTTTGCAGTCTGAGTTCAAATCCCGCCGAGGTTAACTTTGCCTTTCATCCTTACGGGGTCGACAAAATAAAGTACCAGTGTGCCAAAAGTCGAAACAATTCTATTGTAAGCTTATTATCCTGTGTGCATTGAGCGGACACAAACTACACCTCTCTCTCATATATATATAATAATAATAATAATAATTGTTTCTACTTTTGGCACAAGGCCAGCAATTACCCAGTTCATTACTGGTACTTTATTTTATCGACCCCAATAGTAATAATAATAAATTTGAAGACTAAAATCCAAAGAGGGCTTATATATAATATATATATTTATTTATATATATAGCCGTCGAAACGGCTTGAGCTCTGCCGTCAGGGTCTTGAACATTTTCCTATATATATATATATATATATATATATATATATATAAAAAAATATACACAGGGGCGGTGGAATTGTGCGGGCCATGGTTTATCCCCAATAATTATATTTTTCTCCCCAAAGTACCAAAACACACATCTATTTGTAAATGCGCTACAATTTATGCACATGTTATACATGTTATGTTTATCGCAAATCGAAGGCTTTTTTTTATATATATATCTTGATTGATATTTGATAATAACAGCTAAATTGACTAAATTTGCCTCCCCCAATTCAGAAATACTTCCACTGCCCCTGATATATATATGTGCGAAGTCACATCTGAACGTATCAGCTCGCATATCTGATGAGATGTAAAAGAGTCTGGCTGAGGGTAGTTTAATTGAACCCTCAGCTGATCGATATCAAAACAATTATAATATGCAAATAAAGTGTGTAAATACTGCAACACTGACTTTGATTCTTCTTAATCTAATTGCACCTTGCACACTACAGCCGTAACACTGGAATACAACCCAAACGAAATGGACCTCGTAACAGCATCGAGTGCTTCGCCCGAGGCGCCGTTAATAGCTGTCATTACACACTTAGCAAACAAATAAGTGTATATATATATAAGTAGAGACGAGGTGTCAGATTATAAACATACATTATATATATATTTATATATATATATATATATATATTTATATATATATATACATTATATATATATATATATATATATATATATAGGTCGTTTGGAAGCCTTGACAATGCAGATGGGTAAATCTCCGGGTAACAAGATCCGGTGGTGGAGAGAGAGAGATGTAAGTGGGTGTACGTTGAGATGCGTGGTGTGTATTAAGCGTGTATATATATCTGACACCTCGTCCGAATCTTTTCATATTACCCACTCTACTACCCCAAATATCGAGTACTATAGTGGGTTATGGTCCACCTGGTTTTTACCACACCCTATCTGATATATATATATATATATATATATATATATATATATATATATATATATATATATACATACTTTATAAAGTATTTCGGCTCTGTAATATACATGTTATACAGGGATGAGGTGTCAAATATATACATACACACGTATACATTATATATATATATATATATATATATAATATATTATATATATAGTGCAAATAAAATAAATTTAGGCTCCGCCTACTTTTCATGTTGGGTTTGTCTGTCATATATATATATATATATATAAGTATGTACACGTGCATACATATATGTATACAGACGTACAGTAGTATATATGTATATATATATATATATATAACCGTTTATATATATATATATATTAAAAGAGTTAAACAAGATGCAATGAGTACATCAAAGAATGAGTTTTACAGTAGATTGGAAGCACTCTACAAGAAAATATTTTCCAGAGTTATTAATATAATATTAAATACAAATATTAACAAAATAGATATTCTTGTGATCAATTAAATTTTATTATACATATTTCAGAGGTACGTGAATTAGGTTCAACAGTACGCCCTCGTCGTACTGAGGAGGTACTGTTGAACCTGATTCACACACAGACACGTATGCACATACATACGTACACATACAT
>OZ024762.1:3680576-3688076 GCA_964016885.1 Eledone cirrhosa
ATGTTTATATATATATATATATATATGTGTGTAAATATATAGATCTGTATATATATGTGTGTGTGTGTGTGTGTAAAATATTCTGTTATCGTAATTTTTTTGTTTACCGTAGTTTGGGTAGATTGAGTAGGTGATCCTTCTTTCCTCTGTCTTTTGTAACAGACATTTATACATAGTACGTATGTATATACATAAATATACGGCGTGAATGAATACACATGAGTGTGTGTGTGTGTGTGTATGTTCACACGGTGTGAAGGAAGATAGCGTAAATAGAAAACAGCCGCCACACGAAAGTTGGTCCGACCTTCGCAGCCAAGGTGAATCGGTGACGGGTGAAAATGTGTTACCTATCTATAAGAAGACCGGTGACTTGTTGGACTTCCTTCAGTTACAACGATGAATTTTCCAGTTGATCGACTAATGGAACCACCTGCTCATAAAATCGACGTGTAAGTGACTCAGCATTCTACAGACACGTGTACTCTAGCCTGCACATGAAATCGACGTGTAAGTGGCTGAGCATTCCACAGGCACGTGTATCCTTAACGTAGTTTTCAGGGAGTCAGAATTCAATGTGACAGCATGTCACCGCGTAGGACAGTGCTATACCGCATAACACCACGTGACACATCATGATACAGTGTGACGCTGTATTATACAGCATGACAGTGTGATACACAGCATGATACACTGTGTCGCAGCATGACGCTGCATGATAGAGTGTGATACAGCAGGGCACAGTGTATCACCATGAGACCCTGTGTGACACAGCATGACACTGCAAGATAGAGTGTGATACAGCAGGACACAATGTAACACCATGTGACGCCGTGTGACACAGCATGATACACTGTGACACCATGTGACATAGCATGATGAACTGTGACACATTGTGACATAGCATGATACAGTATGACAGTGTAACACCGCATTATACAATGTGATACCATATGACAGGGTGACGCAGCAGGATACTGTGTGACAGCATGATACAATGTGACACCGTGTGACAGCATGATACAGTGTGACACCATGTGACAGCAGGATACAGTGTGATACCATATGACAGCATGACACAATGTGACATCATGATACAGGGTGACTCCATGTGACAGCATGATACAATGTGACACCATGACACAGTGTGACACCATGACACTGTGTGACAACATGATACAGTATGACACAATGTGACAGCATGATACAGTGTGACACCATGTGACAGCAGGATACAGTGTGACGCAGCATGCAATGATGTTGTGTCCCTCTAAGTTACAACTACAACTCAATTTTAGATTTGACATAATATAAAAGACCTGTCAATTTCTAAAATCCCAAATCGGGGAGTACCATGAAAAACAGTGCCCTAAAACGAGGAGTACGATGAAAAAAAGTGCCCCAAACAGGGAGAAATAAGGCAAAATGGGGAGATTTTACATAATAAAAGCTATACCCATTTTCACAATAGAAGACATCTCTCACCCACCCCAAAGTGGGTAGGAGATCTCCCCATCAGACAGGAAGAGTTGACAGGTCTGAAAGAGTGATAACTAGAGATATTGAAGTGGGTACAAAGTGCGGAGTATTTCAATAAGGGCTCTCAACCTTCAGAAGTCATGATAAAAGAGAGGTAGAGTGAGGAAAGGGTTTGATGGTGACGTTTGGTGTGCCGAGCTCACAAATGTTATCCAAACATCTTGCTCAGGGTCTACCAGATTTGTTAAAAACACAACAAAAACTATAGGAAAAACATAAATTTCACCTCCAAAACAAGATGGATGCCATCATCATCATCCTCGTTTAACACTTTAGCATTTAAACCAGCCATATCCGGCCAGAATTCTCTCAATTCTGTTCAAATTGGCCAGAATTTTCTCACCTGCCTTTGTTCAAATTGGCCGTAATTGGCTACTCATACTGATGTTAAGGTATTGTTCTCAAAATAAATAACATCAAAATCTCATAGATTCGATATTATGTGAGATAATTATGAGAGATAAAGCCTTTACCATGAAAATACAATAATATATATGTATGTATGATCCCATAACTCCTGATAGAGTCGTAGGGTCACCGTATTGACATACAGTGTTTATTGGGCATTTTAAGCCTGACGGAGCGCATCCCTCTCTAGGCCGGAGTACAGCAGATTTCTTCCAGAAAAAGACAGAAAGTGAGAGAGGAAATGAGAAAGAGATATAGAGGAAGAATCGACCCCAGTACAAGACTGGTACTTTTTTATCGACCTCAAAAGGATGAAAGGCAAAATTGGCCGCAGCGGGATTTGAACTCAGAGAGCAGAGAGTTGGAATGAATAACATACAGCATTCGATCCGACGTTCTAACCACTCTGCCAATTCGCCATCTTGGATAGTACATGTAGAGTAATGTAAATACTAAAGGGTTAATGTCCGTTTTCCACACTAACATGGCTTAGACGGTTTGTCTCATTAGAGGCATGTTGGGTCAAGTGACCATGTCTTGATCATATTGAACTGTTTTATGTCATTATAAAAATTGATCCAATAGTCAAATAAAATAATAGATGGGATAATCCTGTGTAAACAGTTACTAATCGTCGCCATGTTAGTATTACCATATAAGGTATGGCTGGCATCAGCTGTGACCAACATACTACAGCTAGTAACCCTTTTCTTAGCATATCCCTAATGAAATACACAGCATTTGTATTAATTAATCAAGAATTTGGAAAGATTTACTGAAATTGTTAATGATTAATTTTTTCCTTAACCCTTTAGCATTTACATTACTTTATATTTACTATTGTATTTTTGTGGTAAAGACTTTATCTCTCATAATTATCTCACATAATATCAAATCTATGAAATTTTGATGTTATCTGTTTTGAGAACAATACCTTAGCATCAATATGAGTGGCCAGTTACAGCCGGTTTGAACAGAAAGAAGTGAGAAAATTCTGGCCAGATATGGCTGGTTTAAATGCTAAAGAGTTAAGATGATATTTGTAACATAACTTAACAAAAGGTAAATATATATGCTGGAATGTTTTAATTTAGATAGTTTACAAAATGGTCCCTCACTCTACAGAGTGTATCTTATAATGGTACCAACACTAGGCAGGTTGTCAAGTCTTTGACACAGCTCACGAGTCATCCCAACTTTTGGCTTGACAAGTTTTCTACAGCTAGATGCCTTTCCTATCACCAACACTAGAGAGCTTGTCATGTCTTTGACTCAGCTCAAGAGTCCTCTTCACCCTTTCTTTGACAGGTTTTCTAAAGCTAGATGTCCTTCCTATCACCAGCCACTTTACAGAGTGTACTGGGGGCTCTTATCGTGTAAGTCACCAGCACTAGGGAGGTTGTCATGTTTTTGACACAACTCACGAGTCATCCCAACTTTTTGTTAGGCAGGTTTTCTAAAGCTACATGCCCTTCCTATCACCAGCACTAGGTCGGTTGTCATGTATTTGACACTGTTCAAGAGTCCTCCTGGCCCTTTCTTTGACAGGTTTTCTACAGCTAGATGCCCCTCTGTATCTATGTATGTATGTATCGATGTATCTATGTATGTATGACAAAGGGTGGAAGAACTTATAAGAGTCAACGGCTATCCGAGAGTGTGTAAATATGTATATACACATGTACTGCACGGTTAAACCACTGGGAGTGAAGGACCCCTAGCCTTTGTCAGGGCATTCTTCTAGGAGAAGGCAACTCAGGAAACTGGGATGACTCCGATATAAAACCTGCGGCTCAGTAGTTACCGATGATGTTGATCTTTTCTTCTTTTCGAGTTATAGCTACTGTCGCTCAGAGAGTGGGATTGGCTCAGTGCATAGTCTTTCCTCACTTTAAAAAATATCTTCACGCACAGGCATTGCACGATAGAATTGATTAATAATTATTAATAATGTTATATCGTGCAATGACCATACTCGATAACGAGGGGGCAGCCATCATGTATGTATGTATGCATTTATATATGTATGTATGCATCTATGTATGCATGTATGTATGCATCTATATATGTATGTATGTATATATATATATATGTATGTGTGTCTGTGTCTGTGTCTGTTGTATTTATATATAAATATGTTAACAGAGCTACCAGAATATTGATCCATATAACCCCAGCTGGCCCACTACTCAATGATACTGAAGATTTGAACGTGGGAATAGTTAGAACACTTTAATATATTCTTTTATATTCACCATACCTTCCGTAGTTAATATCTTCATCACTCTGGTGGTTTTCGATCCCCTATGACTAAACACATATGCCTATGTGTACTGCTCTCTATATGTTGATTTATAAAGAGCCTGGAGTCTATTCCTTGAGCTCATTAAATTATAGGGGATTAATGTGAATCTTTAACTCCGATTTTTAATTTTATATATAGAAGTTGTTTTTCGCTAATTTCCAAAGCTGAAATACGATTCTCGCTAATTTATATATATATATATATATATATATATATATATATATATATATATATATATATATATAATAGTAATAATAATAAATTTGAAGACTAAAATCCAAAGAGCGCTCGATAAGGATAAATATATATCAAATATATAAGAACCGTAGAGCAAATATTTATTAAAATAACAGATTAAAGTTTAATCAAAGAATCGCTGCTTTCACCCTTAACGGGATCTTCTGGAACTAACAAAGTCAATCTGTGAACGCAGAAGAGAATATTTCAAAAACGTTGCAACCGGAGGAAGACAGGAAGACGATACTTTGGTTCGTGGAAACGTTCCCTGGCAAAGGACGGAAAAAAACGAAGATAATACGTCATTATTTGGAGCAGTGAAAAACAATTACATGCAAAGACAAAACCACGTTTATGGTATAAAAGAAGTCGTAGAACGGAAAAAAAATTAATATATATATATATATATATACACGACCGTGACCTCTGGCGTCACGCAGTAATACAGAGTACTCGACCTCCCATGGGTACAAGCTGAAGCATATAGACAATATGCCCCCACACCCTCCCACTGCAAAGTGGTTGTGGAGGTGCCACAGCAAAAAAGCACCCAGCCCACACTATAAAGTGGACTTGTAGGCACCACGGAAAAAGCACCCAGCACTCACTGTAAATGAGGTTGGTGTTAGGAAGGGCATCTGGCTGTAGAAATCAAGCCAAAATCAGTTCTTGTATGAGCAAGGCATGGTCAGCCGACCAGACACTGCCCACAACAGGACAACCCGTCTAACCCATGCTAGCACGGAAGAACGGGCGTAAAACAGTGATGAAGATGATGATGATGATATATAATATATATATATAATTTAATATATATATATATATGATATTTGATATATATATATATATATGAAATGCTAATCAGAATGGATGCAGTAAAAACCAATCAGACCATTACTCACCAGAGTACTTGATATTTGGGGTAGTAAAGTGGGTAATATGAAAGATTTTGGACCTCGACGGCTGAGCACCTGCTGTTTCCAAAGCTAGATCCCGATCTAGCTGTTGAAACGGTAGGCACTCGACCGTTGGGGTCCTGAATCCTTCATATATGAATTGGTATAGATGTGTAAGTGTTTACATTCATAAAATCCAGCCTACTTATGCTAGAATGGAAAAAATGAATGAGGGGAGTGGAACACACATTTACATACATTCATATATATACACACACATTTCAAAGTTTATATATATAAATATATATATATATGTGTGTGTGTGTGTGTGAGTGTGTGAGTGTGTGTGTGTGAGTGTGTGTGTGAGTGTGTGTGTGTGTATTTCACTCCCTCATCTATTTTTTCCACTCTAGCGGAGGTGGGCTGGATTTTATGAATGTGAACACTTAAACATCTACAGCAATTTATATATATACATATGTATATGTATATACTCACACACACACACTTATATATATATATGTATGTGTGTGTGTGTGTATATATATATATATATATATATATATATATGTATGTATGTATGTATATATGTGTGTGTGTGTGTGTGTGCATATGAATATATATATATATATACATACTTTATTATATATATATATGTATGTGTGTGTGTGTGTATATATATATATATATATGTATACATATATTTACCTACCTATATATATAAACATACACACACTCACTCCCATACACACACACACATATATATATATATAAACATGCATGGAGTATATATAACAGTATATTTATTTCATATAACAGCAGGATAAAGTCCCTGTGACTGCCATCTAAACCACAATCAGTCAACCTTGAAGCAGAAGTGAAACCTGTTTGTCAACCAAGCAGGTTGAATCTGTGGGTATTGGAAATTTAATTAACTCATCCCTACTACCATCTCACTGCCATCATTTCCTCCTCAACCTAACCTACTAAATTGGAATCTTATATAGTGAAGGTTTCCAGTTAAACTGAACATATAACAATGTTACACACACACAAATATATATATATATATATAAGGAAAAGAAATTGAAAATGTAACTGGAGTCTTTTAAGAATATTTATTAACTTTACTAATTTCATTGTTCTTATGATTTTCAAAAGTAAAATTGAGATGGAGGGTTTATGTTTCTGTTGAACTAGATGTGAGCCATCTCAATTTTACTTTTGAAAATCATAAGAACAGTGAAATTAGTAAAGTTAATAAATATTCTTAAAAGACTCCAGTTGCATTTTCAATTTCTTTTTCTTATATTTTTACCCCTGTGGGACATTTAAAAAAATTTTACTTTCTTATATATATATATGAATGTAATTTATAGTATATTTGATAATATACTGTATGTTTATTTTAAAACATTTTGAAAACCATTCATTATGTGTTTTGCTGGACCAGCAACTGCTCGGTATAATCAGCTCTTAAACATCACTGGAATTCTATAAGAATCCAGCTTCTATAAGTCTCGGCAGAAGCAAAGGGATAAGTAATCTTGATAACTGTTAACGAATGAGAAACAGCTGTCAGTTGCTTCCCTTTGTTTTTGCCGAGACTAAGTAAGTGACGTAGTCACTACTTTAAAACTCATAGTAAATGGTCTTCAAAATGTTTTTAATAAACATACAATATATTATCAAATATACTATACATACATTCATATATACATCGCTATTTCAGAGCACTGATACTAATTCCAAATATATATATATTTAATAATAAATGGGAACAAAGAATCAGTATTACATCATATACATATTTAATTACATATTACATCTTTCACTGCCGATCATATATATATATAAACTTTGGTGAGGGGGGGGGGGGGGGTTGTATACCATGTCTGCAAATACTGATCCTACACCCTCCAGTTATACCACTTCCAACCTCAGTGCATGTTAATCTTGTTGATGAAGTTCATGCACAGGAGAGGGGACAAAACACACCCTTGGCAGAGTCCAACTCCTACATTGAATGGTTTCGAGTTAGCACCATTATGAACAGGAGAGGTAATAATATCTGAATACAAATACTTGGCCATTTCTATGGAAATATCAGAGCAA
>OZ024762.1:3693076-3695576 GCA_964016885.1 Eledone cirrhosa
TAATAAACAACACACTATAATTATTCCATTACTCAAGGTTTCATGAAGTTAGACGAGTCTAACAGAAGCGTCTGAATTGGTTCATCAGAAGGAATCTTTATTTGGATAAAAGATATATATATATATATATATATATTATATTATATATATATATTATATTATATATATATATATGAAAAGATTCAGGACCCCGACGGCTGAGCTCAGGCCGTTCCGACAGCTAGTCCCATTGGGGTCCAGAATCTTTTCATATTACCCTCTCTACTACCCCAAGAATCAAGTACTCTGGTGGATTATGGTCCATTATTTACTATTTACTATGGCAGAGGATTGGCAGTATCGGTAGAGGG
The DNA here is from genome assembly GCA_964016885.1 of Eledone cirrhosa. Lineage (NCBI taxonomy): Eukaryota > Metazoa > Mollusca > Cephalopoda > Octopoda > Eledonidae > Eledone > Eledone cirrhosa. The sequence continues at coordinate 3,693,427 of OZ024762.1, forward strand.
TCGGACGCCATGCTTTGACGCATGGAGTTACGGCCCTTGCCATTCTGAGTTCAAATCCTGCCGAGGTTAACTTTGCCTTTCATCCTTACGGAGGTCGATAAAATAAAGTACCAGTAATGCACTGGGATAATTGCTGGCCTTGTGCCAAAAGTAGAAACAATTATTTACTATTTACTTTACCGGTTTCCCAGTTCTTATGATTTTCAAAAGTAAGATTGAGATGGAGGGTTTCTGTTTCTGTCGTGGTTGTTACTGTTTTATTTGTTTCTCTCTCTCGCTCTCTCTCTCTCTCTCTATATATATATATATATATATATATAGAGAGAGAGAGAGAGAGAGATATAGAGAGAGGGGGAGGAGTATTCAATCCTAAATGCAAGGTCCATTCCATGTCAGCACGTCTATCAATGAAAACCATGCTACAGTTTGGACCATAAAATCTAGGTATTCTCAGGTAAAATCAACATTGCTTGGAATCACTGGATGGAGTTATATTGTCTGAAGGGAGCCAAAATTGTAGATATCTCCATCTGTTAGCTGATGAAACAAATAGTCTGCAGGGCAAACTGTATATAAATATATAAATATTATATATACCATCATCATCACCATCAACACATCATTATCAAATTTATTCTATACACACACACACATATATATACATATATATATATATGTGTGTGTGTGTGTATGTATATGTATATATGTACATGCATATATATATATATATATATATGTGTGTATGTGATATATATATATATATATAGAGAGAGAGAGAGATAGTACACATACATACAAAATACAATACACATGTACCTACATACACCCCCACCTCAGTGCTGTAATTTCTGAAGTAACAATGCACCAACTCTACTTTGTTGCTATAGCAACAAATCTGCACCATTGTCATTGGCTCTTATTTTACATATGTCACTATTATTGTTATTGCTGTTGTTACTGTTGTTGTTGGTATTACTGCTAATGCTGCAGATGTTGTAACTGTTGTTGTTGTCGTTGATGTGGTTGTTGTTGTTGTTATTGTTGTTATTGTTGCAGTTGTTGTTATTGTTGTTGTTGTTGTTGTTGTTGTTGTTGCTGCTGTTGCTGCTGGTGTTGTTGTTGTTGTTGTTGTTGCTACTGTTGCAGTTTTTGTTATTCTTGCTGCTGCTGCTGTTGTTGTTGTTGTTGTTGCTACTGTTGCAGTTGTTGTTATTGTTGTTGTTGTTGCTGTTGTTGTTGTTGTTGTTGTTGTTGTTGTTGGTACTGTTGCAGTTGTTGTTATTGTTGTTGTTGTTGTTGTTGCTGTTGTTATTGTTGTTGTTATTATTGTTGTTGTTGTTGTTGTTGCTGTTGTCGTTGATGTTGTTGTTGTTGTTATTATTGTTGCTACTGTTGCAGTTGTTGCTATTGTTGTTGTTGTTGTTGTTGTTGTTGTTGTTGCTGCTGCTGCTGTTGTTGCTGTTGTTGTTGTTGCTGTTGTTGTTGTTGCTGTTGTTGTTGCTGCTGTTGTTGTTGTTGTTGTTGCTGCTGCTGCTGTTGTTGTTGTTGTTGTTGTTGCTGCTGCTGCTGTTGTTGCTGTTGTTGTTGTTGCTGTTGTTGTTGTTGTTGTTGTTGTTGCTGCTGCTGCTGCTGTTGTTGTTGTTGTTGTTACTGTTTCATTAGTGTTAAGCAACTGAGATGCCAGTCCATCGCAGTGTTAGCCCCCCCTCCCCTTACTGACACCACCCATATTTCCAGCTGACTCCATTGAAGCAACCCAAAGTTAAGTGTCCTGCTCAAGAACACTAAGCACCATCCCCTGCAGGAATTGAACACATGACCTTGTAATCAGGATTCTACCACTTTAGCCCCTTAGTTACACTTAGTTACTAAAGTCCATCTCAGCCTTGAGACTCATCAAGCTGGTGCTCATCTCAGTTTCCATGCCGACTGAGAGTATAAGACTTCCCCTGGTCAGGACTCCAGTCCATCACAGGGTTAAAGTCTGGAGGCTCACCGAACCAGTGCTTAAACAACTCAGAGTACAAGATTCCATCCTGGACAGGACGCTAGTCCAATGCAGGGTTAAAGTCTCTTTTGAGTCTGGAGGCTCATCAGGCCGGTGTAATGCTTATCCTGGTTCCCATGGCATAAAGTGACTGAGAGTAGAA
>OZ024762.1:3705576-3730576 GCA_964016885.1 Eledone cirrhosa
GAGTCATCTGAGTTCTTAAAAAATCACTTATAACTTCCTTTACACTTCCTTACTGTTTTTATAATATAACTAAATGGTTATTCTTTTGTAAACTCTCGAAAATCTTTCATAAATTTAGAATTATTTGGATGTTTAAAATTTTTTACTTACAACTTTTAATAAAATAAACTATACTAGATTTGCTCTAATGTAAAATAATATATATTTATTTAAATAATTTATAATCCTTAACATACACATTTAAACTAATTATTAAATTATTAAATTAAATCTTTAATTTTGATTACTAATTTTTTAATTTTAATTTAATTTTTCAACCTATCATTATAAATATTATAATCAAAACATAATGAATCCTGCATTATAAATATTATAAATGAGAATAACGTGGAAGAATAATTGTTTCTACTTTAGGCACAAGGCCAGCAATTACCCAGTGCATTACTAAAGTACCAGTAATGCACTGGGTAATTGCTGGCCTTGTGCCTAAAGTAGAAACAATTATTCTTCCACGTTATTCTCATTTTTTCATTTCTTCTCTCACTTAAATATACTTACGCTGTATTTATCCTTTGAAACTCATCTCTTCATGCACGCTATTTTCACTGTCAATATATATAATCGTTCTTTCTTTCCTCTTCTATCTTTCTCATTTCTTCTTTTTTCTCTCTTCCTCACATATCACCTTCTTCCAACAGTTTAATTTAAATAAACCGTTATCTTTTCAACCTTTCGGACACTCATTTGCATACTCACTAATAATTTTGTATCACCCTCAATAAATGTAATATCTCCACTATCCAGGAAGCTCCAACCGTTAAGGTTGTCTTTTTTCCCGGGTATGTCAATATTTATTTATAAAACAAATCTGTATTTTATCTGATGAAAGCGCACCATAATTTGCCTTGGTTGCCCTTGAAATATGTATAATAAAATAAATATGGTTTTATAAATATAGTTTCCATTTATTAATATATTGTATGTATATATATGTGTGTGTGTTCATGTGTGTATGTTTTTGCAGACTAATGTGTCTATACTCTTGTGTCTGTGCCATATATACATATATATGTATGCATGTATGTGTATATGATATATGTGTGTATATGAATTTGTATATGTTTTTATATGTGTCTGTATATATGCGTATGTATATGTGTATGTCCCTGTACATGTATGTTTGTGTATATATCATCATCATCACTTTACGTCCGCTTTGTCCCTGCCTGCAAGGGTGGGACGGGTCCTATTCAGCAGAGCATCTCCCCACTTGTCACGGTCCTTTGTCATCTCCACCATGAAATATATACATATATATTTTTTTTTTTTTTCCTTTTATCTGAATGTGTGTATACGTGTGTATATGTGTGTACACATATGCCTTTTTCTATATTGCAAAATATATATATTTCTTTATATATTATTTTTCTTGCCCTTCTTTTCTTATGTATATTTCCAGTTTTTTTTCCAGCCTCACTTCCAATTTTTAACAGATTTTAAATCTCATTTCATATCTTTTATCTATAACATCTCTATCTGACGACCGATCCAGACGTATATTATTATCGTCTGTGATCCAGAAACCTTTGGTAATGGAGTAGTTATATTTATTGTTGTTCACTTTCTAATTAAATAAAATATATATATATATAGCATTGGCCTTGCAATCGAAAGGTTGTGAGTTCAATTCTCAGACCGAGTGATGTGTTGTTTCCTTGAGCAAGACACTTTATTTCACATTGCTCCAGTTTACTCAGCTGTAGAAATGAGATGATAGGGACTGGGGTCCCTATCATTCCACTGCAAAGTGGTCGTGGAGGTTCCACGGCAAAAAAGCACCCAGCCGACACTGTAAAAGTGGACGTGTAGGCGCCACGGCAAAAAATCACCCAGCACTCACTGTAAATGAGGTTGGTGTTAGGAAGGGCATTCAGCAGCTGTAGAAATCAAGCCAGAATCAGTTCCCATCCCACCCTTGCAAGCAGGAAAAGCGGACGTAAAATGAAATGATGATGATGATGATGATGATGATATATATAGTGAGATTCTGTTATAACGAAATTCACGGGGTATAAAAAAAAATTCGTTGTAATGAAAAAAATCTTTATAATGAGATCGACCTAACACATCGAATGTGTGGCCGGGATTGAAAAAATTTCGTTATACTGAAAAATTCGTTATAATGATATTCGTTATAACGGAATTTTACCTGTATGTGTGTGTGTATGTATATATATATATATATATATATATATATATAGAAGTAGTAACACAACAGTTAGTTCACCATACTGAGAACAATTGTTCTCGGTATGGTGAACTAACTGTTGTGTTACTACTTCTATATATATATATATATACACACACACACACACATACAAGTAAAATTCCGTTATAACGAATACCATTATAACGAATTTTTCAGTATAACGAAATTTTTTCAATCCCGGCCACACGTTCGATGTGTTAGGTCGATCTCATTATAAAGAATTTTTTCATTACAACGAATTTTTTTTTATACCCCGTGAATAACTGCTCTGTAGAACAACTGATGTTATTAGATTGAGCTATTTATCTTACTGGTAATAAGGTAGTAATAAATTACTGTCTTTCACTGTTTAGGGTTTAAAATATATATAACTATAAAAAAAATTTAGTATATACATAACCATAAATAGTATCCTTAATACTATATATATATATATATATATATATACACACTCACACACATACATACTTTTATATATATATATATATATATTAGTAATAACAATAAATTTGAAGACTAAGTTTTATTGTTCTCCAATATTACTCACCTGCTACATATATATAAGGGAAGGTGTATATATATATTAAGTGAGATTTATTAAACAACAACCAAAACAAAGAAAAATATCAAGAGAAAAAAAATGTTATAATTTGTTTCTACTTTAGGCACAAGGCCAGCAATTTGAAGGGAAGGGGAAAGTCGATTAAATCGGTTTCAGTGCATTACTGGTACTTTATGTTATCGACCCTGTAAAAATGAAACGAAAGGCAAAGCTAACCTCCGCAGGATTTGAACTCAGAACATAAAGGGCCGTAACTCTATGCTGCACATCTTGGTGTCCGACGCTCTACCGATACTGCCTATCCGTATCGTAGAAGCTGATGTAACTGTTTATGACGTTTGTGATGACACGACAACTTCAACTGAAAAATATCTCCTTTAACTTCCATCGTTAGTTCTTCCAATAAAGGTTTACATATATCAAGAAATGGGAAACGAGGCCCATCAAATTGTGGTATGACATATATTTCATTATTTATTATATATAATGTTATGTTATGTTTTTAATCATTTATCGAGCCGCTATTTTCTTTTATCTCTATCTATCGAAAATCTTTTATTCACAGTTGTATAAAAAATATGTAACTGAAGACCCTATCGCTACAAATATAATAATATAATGTTTACAGAATGAAAACACAAACATATAATATATAGAAAGCAGGGAATACATACATCTAGGACCACATACAACAAAAGGCAGGTGAAAGGGGCGGACAAACGAACCGCTGCCAGAGCAAATGATAACAATATAACGAGGAGCAGTGGGAAATCTCTCTAATAACTTTTGAGGCAAGCCATCATGCTTGCAGCGTTGCCTCGGGTGATGGCGAGGCTAATGTGCTGGAACAACCAAGCGCCCTTACGAGCATCACCAGTTACCTCTGTTGGGCGAGCCGCCAGTGAAGATAAAAACCTCGCAGTCAGTGGCCCGACTCCTCCAAACGTCTCGAACGCCACTTATCTCTCTCTCTCTCTCTCTCTCTCTCATATATATATATGTGCGTCTGTGTATGTGTGTGTGTTTGTGTGTACATTAAAATAAATACAGGCAGTCCCCCCAAAATGTATACACACTTTGATTAGAATGCTGTTGAAATGTGTATACATTTTTGGTGACGCCCTGAATTTCTTTTCATGTTATAAAGTTTATTATATATTAAATAACGTTACAAATGGGAGAGAAAATATAAACACATGATACATACAAAACATATAAATAAATTTACAGTAGAACAACATAACAAATATGTTTTAAATATATACATGAATAACACTACAAATGCTTAAATAACCGAGCCAACACCAGAGCAAAAGACAGCAGAGAGGGGTACTGGGCAACCTCTCTAATGATTTTTGAGGCAAGCCAGCACATTCGCAGCGCTGCCTCGGGTGATGGCGAGGCTAATGCGCTGGAACAACCAAGCGCCCTCGCGAGATTCGCCAGTTACCTCTATTAGGCGAGCCGCCAGTGAAGAGAGGAACCTCGCAGTCAGCGGCCCGGCTCCCCCAAACGTCTCGAAAGCCCCAGGCTGAAAAATGTAGCTGGCCGACAGATCAGAATATTTGAGGGTCTTACTCCGCTCGGCTGCGGAAGCTGTGGCTCTCGTCCTAACTGCAGCATCCAGGATGTGGGAAAGAGCAAAAGAGTCACTAACAGTGACATCCCAGACAAGGCACCTGCCTCTCGACCAGGGGCACAAGGTAAGGCCGTCAGATCTTTTGCCGTCACTTCTGGACAACCCAGATGGTTGTATTTATTTTAATGTACACAAACACATCAATTATCTTTCAACATATTATTTTCGTATTTCTATATAATCTGTTCCCACTTTTATTTCTTAGTTTGAAATTATTCTTCTCTTCTGAGAGGGTCGTTGGGATGAGGGGATGAGCAGAGTTCTTAAACACTCCTTCCAACACGGGTCCTGTCAGAAGCAACCGTCTCTAATTGATCAGTCTGGTTTCCTAAGCGAAACCAGCCGAGCTCGTGGATGTTATCCAGCCATCCAGCTCGGTGTCATCTCCCGGGTCGCCTACCGGTTGGTTTTGCCAGTAAAATCTGACCAGCGATTCTTTCTTCTGCCATAGCCGTCAACAATCCGACACATACACACACACATCTCTCTGTTATTGGGTCGTCAAGTATGAAATTTGTAGAAATTTGTTTTTCTACAAATTTCATACTTGACGACCCAATACTTAATTACATAAATATTTCACATGAAAATATAGAATCAAAACGAAAGAAAATATAAAGTTAACACTAAGAGTGTCAATGCGTCACACACCGCAAGGGGTGTCGGAGCCTTTCTCAAATACTTTTTGAGGCAAGCCAACACACCGCCAGCGTTATCATCAGGGATGGCGAGACTAAGACAGTGGGACAACCAAGCACCATCATTAGGAGCATCACCTGATACCTCGGTACGGCCGGGTGATAGTGGCGAGGCTAAGACACTAGAACAACCAAGCACCCCCACTGGTACCACTAGATACCTCAGTAAAGCCGGCTGATGGCGAGGGTAATAAGACTGGAATAGCCAAGCACCCCCACTGGCATCAGTGGATACCTCAGTAAAGCCGAGTGATAGCGAGGGTAAGAGACTGGAATAGCCAAGCACCTCCACTGGCATGACTGGATACCTCAGTAAAGCCGGCTGATGGCGAGGCTAAGACACTGGAACCACCAAGCATCCCCACTGGCATCACTAGATACCTCAGTAGAGCCGAATGATGGTGAGGGTAAGAGGCAGGAATAGCCAAGCGCCCTGACCAGGAGCGTCACCTGATTCTTGATTGTAGCACAGTTGAATGTTGTTAAGTGGATGTAGCGATGGGTTGAATTGGTTTGTGTTGGTTGTTGTTCAGCGTGGCAGAGGTTGTAGTAGTTTGTGTTGTTGGCAGTGTCGGACTTAAGACATATGAGGCCCTGGGCTAGTTAAGTTGTGAGGCCTCTTACTTGGGCCCTGAACTTAAGCCAGCGGCGTGCAGAGCTCTGGTGATGCCCGGGGCAAATCTTGATTGTATGCCCCAAAGACTCAAGTATAGGGCCTAATATACTGAGAAATATGAGAAAGGAAAATATTTTGAATATATAAACACAGATGAAACCTGAAATAAACGCTTTATTCGATTTTAATATAAATCAATCACATTTATTAAGTTCTTTCCTCCAAATGATGCCCCCATCCAAAGGATACCGGGGCTAACGCACCGTCGCCCCCCACCCCCTCTGCACGCTACTGGCTTAAGCACCCCTCAGCACAATAGTAAATCCAGCAATGGTTGTTGGCTTGATGGGTGTTTATTAAAGAGAGTATCAAATTACTGCGTGTTTCTCTAAAAAAAAAAAAAGTCCCCAGGACTTATCTACGGGGTGGGGCCTTATATTTTTATACAAAAAAATAACAGCATATGAGTTTTGATAAAAGTGTCATTATACGATAAAGAAATATATTTTTCCTGTGTAGTTATATATACTTTCAGTTGTATATTGTAATTACTGTATCGTTGAAGGGTTAACATAATTGTATTACAGGGGTGTGCAACATATTCCATTGGAACAACTATTAGGGCCATTGATCTAGTGGTTAGGGTGTTGAACTTGCGATAATAATTTAGTGGGTTCGATTCCTGGACTGGGCTGTGTGTGACTAAGACACTGGAATAACCTAGCAACATCACCAGGAGCATCACCCACAACATAAGTAAACCAACACATACACAACATTGCCACAAGTGGTAGCGTAGCTAAGATGTTGGAATAGCTAAGCACCCTCACTAGGGGTATCACCCGAAACATTGGTAAGCCAACACATACACAGCATTGCCACAGGTGATGGTGTGGCTAAGACACTGGAATAGCTAAGCGCGCTCTCCAAGAGCATCACCTGATACATCGGTAAGGTGAGTAACCAACAATGACAAGAACTTCGTTGTCATCAACCCAGCTCCCCTAAATGTCTCAAACGTCACAGACAGGGGGTGGGGGTAATAATTTGCCGATAATTCCCTGTATTTTAGAATGTTATTCCGTTCAGCTACAGAATACAGTGACCCTCACTTTTACCGCAATATGATGAGCCAGGAACATTAGAGTCACTGATTGTGGTGACCCAAATGAGACATCCACCTCTTACCCAGAGACAAAGGGTTAAGTCTCTTTCAGTGCCAGATTTACCATTGTGCTTAGATATGTTTAACCCCAGGGCCATGTTGGCCAGGAGGCCATCTTCCTGCAAAAAATATTTTTTACGATGAATTTTTCAAATTTTTTTCAAATGTCAAACGTTCAAAGGAGCCTCATAACTTAACTAGCACAGGGCCTCATTTATCCTAAATCAGGCACTGGTCTCTTCCCATTAGAGTGGGGCTTTGTTATAATGTGTGATTAAGTGTGCGGCTCTTCTTCCCCTGCACCCCCATTTTTTCTTCTTTACTATCCGCCCACCTTTTCTGGTGTTTTTCAACGATTCTGGCTTTCAAGACCATCGGAATTATTTGTTTTTAGTTATTGTTATATTTGGGGAGGGTCATGTTGTTATAACATTGTCAGGAAAATATAGTAAAACAAACCAAACAGTGTATTTTACTATATATTTTTCTGGCAATATTATAACATCACCACCTTCCCCAAACATAACAATTTGTTTCAGCACACGATTTCATACCAAAAAGCTTGCAAAACAAATTAATGTTTCTAGTTAATTAGGCAGAGGGAGAGTATGTTCGGAGTTCTCAGATTTGGAGGTGAATATTAACGCGTGTCTAACATATGCAATGGTCGACTTGGCTTGTTGGGACACACGATCCCGAATGAGAGATAATGTTAATCAGGTCCTGTATTGGTACCCCCGTGGAAAGATGTAAAGAAGACGTCCCAAGGAGGGCTGGCGGTAAACAATGGATAGAGACCTGAAACCCATCAACAAAAGTTGGAATAATGTATTGATAACAGACCTGTTATCTCTTCCTGTCCGACGGGGAGATCCCCCACTTTTTGGTGGGCGAGAGATGTCTTCTCTTGTGAAAATGAGTATAGTTTTCATTATGTAAAATCTCCCTATTTTGCCTCATTTCTCCTCGTTTTGGGGCACTTTTTTTCATGGTACTCCTCGTTAGAGGTTGGTAGGTCTGTGATAAGATGCAAGTGACTGTGATCATTGGAGCACTTTGGCTGCCTCATGTGTCTCAAGACACGGGAGAAGTCTAAGTGTTGATTTTGGTATGTTTTGAACAAATCTGGCCTTCAAAACCATCGAAAATATTCGTATTTTGATTAAATGGGTGAGGGTACTTTCGTATTTAGAGGTGAATATTACACTGGGGGAGGAATACTTTCGTATTTAGAGGTGAATATTACACTGGGGGAGGAATACTTTCGTATTTAGAGGTGAATGTTACACTGGTTTCGCTTTGGAAGTGAAACTAGTATTATACATGTTGTTATTTTAGGTGTTTGAATGAATCTGGTCTTCAAAACTGCCGGAAATTATTCGTTTTAGTATTTTATAGTTAACTGGAGAAGGAAGAGGTTTTAATTTTGTCTTCCATCTTCCCGATAATCAATAAAATCAATAAGATATATATATATATATATATATATATATATATTTTTTTTTTAATGATATCATCTTGTAAGCATATAAAGACAGGTTTTGGTATTGATTTAATCGATTACAGTTGCCTCCCAACATATGTGGTCATGTATGTCGTATATTGATAAATATTTACATCTATATTGAGGCTGTATTTAGTTAAGTTCCCCCTCTCTTATTCATTCTATTTCTTCCCCCTCCTCTCTCTCTCTCTATATATATATATATATATATATGGTTACAGGGTTCTAATTCATATATATATATATATATATATATATGTGTGTGTGTGTGTGTGTGTGTGTGTGTGTGTGTGTGTAAAGTTTATCCCGGGTTCAATCGGGGGTAACCACAGTAAGGTACTCAATACATAGCAGAGTATAAATATTTAATATAGAAATGGTTTCTACATGACTAGAACTGTTTCATTCAGGAGAAATCATACACACATACATCACGTTTTGACTTAACGACTCATTTAATTCAAGCTTTACTCTCCAGCCTTCTAAAGGAAAAAATATTAATTTTATTAAGATTGTACAAATAACTTTACAAATGCGTAAATAACATTATAAATGATAAACACGTCTTGTCAATCTAAAATTTTTCTATTTCTTTTTCTATTAAATTGTATTTATTTTTAAAAAGACAAATTGTCACCAAAAAGAGAAAAAAATATAAAAATAAAGGGGGCACTAAGTGCGACAATCGGCTACACATCACATCAAAAGGGTTGACTAAACACTTTGAGGCAAGTCAACACGCTCGCAGCATTGCCACGGGTGATGGCGAGACTAAAGCGCTGAAACAACCAGGCACCCTTGTGGGTAAGGCTTCATTTGACACCTCAATAAGCTGAGGTCCTAGGTTCTGAAACAACCAGGCACCCTTGTGGGTATCACCTGACACCTCAGTAAGGCGAGGCTAAGGCGCTGAAACAACCAGGCAGCCTGACGGACATGATCTGACACCTCAGTAAGGCGAACAAATACCAACGAAATACTGCGATCAATATAATCGATATTATTTATCTCCTAGGGCAGTATCAGTAGAGGGTCGGACGCCATGCTTTGCAGTATAGAATTACGCCCCTTTACGGTCTGAGTTCAAATCCCGCCGAGGTTAACTTTGCCTTCCATCCTTACGGGGTCGATAAAATAAAGTACCAGTAATGCTCTGAGAAAATTGTTAGCCTTGTGCCAAAAGAAGTAACAATTATTTATCTTGGCAGTATCGGTAGAGTGTCGAACACCATGCTTTATAGAATAGGGTTACGCTCCTTTATGTTCTGAGTTCAAATCCCGATCCTTTTGGGGTCGTTAAAATAAAGTACTAGCACTGGGGTCGAATTAATTTTTAGCCTTGTGCCTATAGTAGAAATAATTACTTATCTCCTGCCCTATACTGTCGGTGAATTGGCAGTCATTAGAACGTCAGATAGAATACTTTATGGTATTTGTTCTGGCTCTCTGCTCTCAAATTACGTCCAAGTCAACTTTACCTTTCATCCTTTCGAGGTCGATAAAAAAAAGTACCAGTCTAGTTCTGGGGTGGATTCTTCCTCTGTGTCTCTTTCTCATTTCCTCTCTCTCACTTTCTATCTTTTTCTGGAAGAAATCTGCTGTACTCAGGTCTGGAGGGGGGTGGGCTCCTCCGGGCTTAAAATGCGCAAGAAACGCCATATGTAAATACGGCGCCCCTACGGCTCTATCGGGAATTATGACACCATACATACCTACACCGCCACACCACAAACATTTATGGTGCTTCTTCCTTTTCAGAGTCTCCTCAAACGGAAACTTTAGATTTCCACAAGTAAAAAAAGTAAAAAGAAAAAAAAAAAGGAAATGATAGTAATTCTTTTTTTTTCTGACACTTGGCTTCTTTTTCTTTTTCTTTTTCTTCTTCTTCTTCTTCTTCCTGGGAGGGTAGGAGATATATTCTACTGAGGTCATGAAGGTTATAAAAATTTATAAAAAGTAATGAACGTTGGGTTAAATCAAGGGGAAAATACAATAAGAAAAAATAAATTAAGAGAAAATATATATTAGTTTCATAACTTTTTATAACCCTCTTCCATGGAACATACCTCAATCAATCAGATTTTCTTCTCCGCCACACCTTGCTGGTCTTGGCCAGGGTATATTCACATAGGATTTAGTACCCTGAACCTTCCTGGCAGCTGACCGTTTGGTTCTCATTAACAGCATAGCAGTATCTTGAAACAGCAGAATTTCTGTCGCCGCCACACAACCCCCACTCCCTGGTCACGCCTAACAAACCCACAATGCTTAGCATTGACGAGTTTGTTATTCAGAGGTGGTCTGCTGCAACAATAACACCAATTTCACTGGACTTTATCTGCACACTAGTTGGCGAAACTGTGCAGTTGGGACTTGGAAGGGCTTCCAGCCGTAGTAAACCAGCCAAAAACTCTCCTATATGAGCAAGACATGGTCACCCGACTCAACTTGCCTCTAAATGGGACAAACCTGTCTAACCCATGCTAACATGGAAGATAGACGTTAATCGATGATGATATGTTTATGTACATATGTGTTTTAAAGTTATCAGATTAGACTTGTCTGGGGGAGTGGCATGACAAGTTTAATGCGCATCTTGTTGTACATTTGTGTGTATGTATATGACACACACACACACAAACAATTGGAATCAAATTCTGTCAATCAATTGGTTATTGATAAGGTGAAACCCGCTGATGAAGTCATGCGCTGATGTGCATTGTTGCATAATAAATGCAGACAGTGGATGCCGTGCACTCTCTTGCTGCATTAAGTGCAGCAGAAACTCGAGTTCGGGTATAGATTGACAGTACCCATTTATGTGTGTTGTGTTAAAGTGAATAACTGTGTCTACTCTGGGAGTTTACTTAACATTACCTATTGAATACGCTGAGATGCAACTGGTACTAGCAGTGAAACCTATGCTAGTTTCGTCAACTCATTATATATATATATATAGAGGGCGGTGGATTGGCAGTATCGGTAGAGGGTCGGACGCCATGCTTTGACGCATAGAGTTACAGCCCTTGCCATTCTGAGTTCAAATCCCGCCGAGGTTAACTTTGCCTTTCATCCTTAAGGGGTCGATAAAATAAAGTACCAGTAATACACTGGGTAATTGCTGGCCTTGTGCCAAAAGTAGAAACAATTATATATATATATAATATATATATATATAATATATATATATATAAATGAGATCGTGTAGGTGTCACGACAAAAAACACACAGTCCACGCTGTAATGTGGCCGTGTAGGCAACACGGTAAAAACCTCCCAGACCCACAATGTAAATGTGGTTGGTGTTAGGAAGGGCATCCAACTGTAGAAAACCTGCCAGACAGTCCTATGCGAGCAAGACAATTACTCTTGCCTCAAGTGGGAAAACCCCCGTCCAAACCCATGCAAGCGTGGAACACGGACGTTAAACGTTGATGATGATGATGATATAGTTTACAGATTGCATCTGTTGTACATTTCCCAGGCACAAAACCAAACTGCATCTCATCTAGTTTGACCCTTTCTCTAATTAGTTGCGCTAATATCCTTTCTGCCACTTTCATAACCTGATCCATCAGTTTTATACCCCTATAATTTCTCCTGTCCAGAGCATCCCCTTTACCTTTGTAGCAATTTATGAGAATACTGCTGCACCAGTCTTTGGGGATGACACCACCATATATAGCCTGATTGATGATGCGTGCAACCAGTTTAGTGCCTAATATATATAGACATATACATATATTAGTGTGTGTAAGTATGTGTGTGTATAACCACTTTAAAGAGTGGTAGTGATGTTTGTGTATGTATCTGTGTGTATGCGTATGTGTGTATGTGTGAGTGCCAGATAGCTCAGTCCACTTGAAGATATTTCTCAGAATTTACACAGTATTCCAGGAAATTCTTTATTACTTTGTGAGTCATTGTTTATCTTGCATAGTAAATCAATTAAAACCACTACCACCACCAGCATCATCACCACCACCACCACCCACTACTACCAACACCACCAGCAACACCATCACCACCACCAACCACTACCACCAACACCACCAGCAACACCATCACTACCACCAGCAAAACCACCACCACCAACCACTACCACCACCACCAGCAACACCATCACCACCATCATCAGCAAAAACCACCACCATCACAAGCAAAACCACTACCAACACCATCACCACCACCACCAACCACTACCATCACCACCACCACCAACCACTACCACCAACACCATCACCACCACCACCAACCACTACCACCACCACCACCACTAACACAATCACCACCAAAACCACCACCAACACCAGCACTACCACCACTACTCGCACCACCCCCACCACCCCTACCTCATCACTACTAAAATGAACGCTACCACCACAACCACTAACACCACTGCCACCACCACCAGTAACATCACAATCACCACAACAACGAACACTACCATCACCACCACAAACACCACCTACACTGCAACCTACACCACCACCATCACCACCGCTAACACCACCACCAACACTACCATCACCACCGCTAACACCACCACCACCACTACCATCAACACCGCTAACACCACCACCAATACCACCACCACCAATACCACCACCCCAACCACCACTACCATCAACACCGCTAACACCACCACTACCATCAACACCGCTAACACCACCACCACCACTAGCCCAACACCACCACCACTACCACCGTCGTCACCACCACCAATACCACTACCCCACCACCACCACCACTACCATTCTATTAATCATTAATAATGAAAGTAAATTTCTGAGAAATGAAGGTGAAAGTCACATCAACATCTACATCTACAACAACATCAACAACAACAACATCACCAACACCACTATTACTAACACCCATGGTGAGATAGACTCTACACCCCAGTCTAGGTGGTATGTCACTCACAGCTGAGATATACCACCTAGACGGGTGTAGAGTCTGTCACTCCCTACCACAGCTGAGATATACCACCTAGACTGGGGGTGTAGGGTGTCACTCACAGCTGAGATATACCACCTAGACTGGGGTGTAGGCTCTGTCACTCACAGCTGAGATATACCACCTAGACTGGGGTGTAGGCTCTGTCACTCACAGCTGAGATATACCACCTAGACTGGGGTGTAGGCTCTGTCACTCACAGCTGAGATATACCACCTAGACTGGGGTGTAGGCTCTGTCACTCACAGCTGAGATATACCACCTAGACTGGGGTGTAGGCTCTGTCACTCACAGCTGAGATATACCACCTAGACTGGGGTGTAGGGTCTGTCACTCACAGCTGAGATATACCACCTAGACTGGGGTGTAGAGTCTGCCACTCCCTACCTCAGGTGAGATATACCAACCTGGTCATTGGGTGGTAGACTTAATCTATCACTTGGTTCACCCCCTCCCCCACCTGATCATTGGGTTTCTTTAGCAGTCCACTCTGTTGCAAGCAGTCAAGAGAGGTCCTCAATTTGAGGATACCTTCCCCTTCTTTTCCCTCTTTCCCACTCGTCTCAGAGACCATCAAAGGATCAAAGACACTGACCTTCCTTTTCTCACCACCACCAAAAATGTTTTTTAACTATGTAGCAGACACCTGCCTCTGTTAACTGTAGCAGACACCTGCCTCTGTTAACTGTAGCAGACACCTGCCTCTGTTAACTGTAGCAGACACCTGCCTCTGTTAACTGTAGCAGACACCTGCCTCTGTTAACTGTAGCAGACACCTGCCTCTGTTAACTGTAGCAGACACCTTCCTCTGTTAACTGTAGCAGACACCTGCCTCTGTTAACTGTAGCAGACACCTGCCTCTGTTAACTGTAGCAGACACCTTCCTCTGTTAACTGTAGCAGACACCTTCCTCTGTTAACTGTAGCAGACACCTGCCTCTGTTAACTGAAGCAGACACCTGCCTCTGTTAACTGTAGCAGACACCTGCCTCTGTTAACTGTAGCAGACACCTGCCTCTGTTAACTGTAGCAGACACCTGCCTCTGTTAACTGTAGCAGACACCTGCCTCTGTTAACTGTAGCAGACACCTTCCTCTGTTAACTGTAGCAGACACCTGCCTCTGTTAACTGTAGCAGACACCTGCCTCTGTTAACTGTAGCAGACACCTGCCTCTGTTAACTGTAGCAGACACCTTCCTCTGTTAACTGTAGCAGACACCTGCCTCTGTTAACTGTAGCAGACACCTGCCTCTGTTAACTGTAGCAGACACCTTCCTCTGTTAACTGTAGCAGACACCTGCCTCTGTTAACTGTAGCAGACACCTGCCTCTGTTAACTGTAGCAGACACCTGCCTCTGTTAACTGTAGCAGACACCTTCCTCTGTTAACTGTAGCAGACACCTGCCTCTGTTAACTGTAGCAGACACCTTCCTCTGTTAACTGTAGCAGACACCTGCCTCTGTTAACTGTAGCAGACACCTGCCTCTGTTAACTGTAGCAGACACCTGCCTCTGTTAACTGTAGCAGACACCTTCCTCTGTTAACTGTAGCAGACACCTGCCTCTGTTAACTGAAGCAGACACCTGCCTCTGTTAACTGTAGCAGACACCTGCCTCTGTTAACTGTAGCAGATACCTGCCTCTGTTAACTGTAGCAGACACCTGCCTCTGTTAACTGTAGCAGACACCTGCCTCTGTTAACTGTAGCAGACACCTGCCTCTGTTAACTGTAGCAGATACCTGCCTCTGTTAACTGTAGCAGACACCTTCCTCTGTTAACTGTAGCAGACACCTGCCTCTGTTAACTGTAGCAGACACCTGCCTCTCTTAACTGTAGCAGACACCTGCCTCTGTTAACTGTAGCAGACACCTCTCTCTGTTAACCCTTTAGCAACTACAGTACTCTATATTTACTATTATATTTTCATAGTAAACGCTTTATCTCATAATTATCTCACATGATATCGAATCTGTGAGATTTTGATATTATTTATTTTGAGAACAATACCTTAACATCAGTATGGGAGGCCAGTTATGGCCGGTTTGAACAGAAAGAGGTGTGAGAATTCTGGCCAGTTATGGCCGGCTTAAATGCTAAAGGGTTAATTGTGTAATGTAAACCTGCCTCTCTTAATTGCAGCTGTCATTAATGTAACCAAATGTTGTTTTAGAACTGAAAAAGAAGAAAACACCTAAAGAAGTTAGAATATTCTAGAAACTCAGTGAAAAAAAAAGGCAGAAGTCCCACATTTTGGTAATTAGTGTCTATATATTTTTTTAAAATTTACTTCATCTAAACAAGGCAATAAAGCCTCTAAAATACAAGGGGTTACTGAGAAGGGAGAAGGATAAGACAAGAGAACATAATACAAGGAGAGACATGACGATTGATATTGGTTTTGAAATATATACAGGGTGTCCCCCAAAAATGTATACACACTTTGATTACCTGTACCGGCAATATTTATAAGAATGCTGTTGAAGTATGTATACATTTTTGGGACACCCTGTATATATATATATATATATATACATATATATTACTCAGCCCAGCGAGGCATTAGAGCCACTAAAATGCAAGGGTTACTGAGATGAGAGAAGGACAAGACAAAGAGAACATAAAACAAGGAGAGATAACAATTGATATAGTTTATGAAATATATATGTGCTAAACCCATGCTAGCATGGAAGATAGACGTATGATGATGATGATGATGATATGTTTATCGTATATCAAAGATTTTTTATATCCTGGCTGATATTTGATAATATATTATGTTAACCTTCATAGTAAATATTTTTTGACATCACTTTTTCTCCACATCATCATCACCGTTTTACGTCGATGTCTCCATGCTAGTATGGGTTAGACAGGTTGTCCTGTTGTGGGCAATGCCAAGTCAGATGACCATGTCTTGCTCATACAGGACTGATTTTGGCTCGGTTTCTACAGCTGGATGCTCTTCCTAACACCAACCTCATTTACAGTAAGTACTGGGTGCTTTTTTACCATGCCGCCTTCACGACCACTTTACAGTGTGGACTGGGTGCTTTTTGTCATGACACCTACATGACCACTTTACAGCGGGAGGGGCATGAGGCCATATTGTCTATATGCTTCAGCTTGTACCTGTGGGAACTCGGGTCTTTTGTATTACTGCGTAATGCTAGAGGTCTCGGTCCTTGTCACTGCCTTTGAGAGGCGCAATTGGGCAAGGTCGGTTTTTATCACCTCATTTAAGGTCTTCTTGGGTCGCCCCACTCCAAGGCTTCCATTGACTTTTAGTGCTCTGCACCTTTTTATGCAACTGTCATCCTTCATACACATCACATGTCCATACCAACACAATCTACTCTCCTGCACACAACATTTGATTCCTCTTCATTCGTTTAATCACTATTTGCCAATTGCTAGTATATTTATTACCAATTGCTAGTATGTGTATTACCAATTGCTAGTATGTGTATTACCAATTGCTAGTATGTGTATTCAGAGACAGATTTCATAGGTCATTTTGCTATAATCACTTAATAATTATTGAAAGCTGTAAATGTAATATGACCAGCTTGGACTCAAATTGCATTTTCTGACCATTTTAGAGTGCAAACAGCTAAACTAATCATTACAACTAAATTGACCAAATTTGGCCCTCCCCAATTCAGAAATGCTTCCACCTCCACCATCCCTGATGTATTAATCAGCCCAAGCAAGGCAATAAAGTCACTAAAATGCAAGGAGTCACTGAGAAGGGACAAAGACATGACAGAGAGAACATAATTCATCATCATTGTTGATTAACGGCTATCTTCCACGCCAGCATGGGTTAGACAGGTTTGTCCCAATTAGAGGAAAGCAGCAGGAAATACAGTATTATATCCTATATTTCTGTAAAGTTTTAGGGTGTGATTTGAGGGAGAATTGGCCATTATTTCTAGCCAGCTTCTAACTTCTTCTGCTTTGTCTCTCCCATTGTCAACTCTGACCCAATGTGTCAACTTTGACCCAGTATGTCAACTTTGACACAGTATGTCAACTTTGACACAGTATGTCAACTCTGACCCAGTACCTAAAAACTATGTCACCCCCCTCCTCATGTCTGTACAAAATTAATATCTTAAATTATTTGTTTGTTTTACTTTAAAACAGAACCTCACCAGTTAATTATTCACACAACAGTAATATATATATACACAAGCAGCAAATTATACACCCAGCAGTAATATATACACACAAGCAGCAAATTACACACTGCAGTAATATATATACATATCAACAGCGAATTATACACACAGCAGTGAGGTATATACATCAGCAGTGAATTATACACACAACAGTGAGGTATATACACCAGCAGTGAGGTATATACACCAGCAGTGAACTATATACACAACAGTGAGCTACCTACACCAGCTACAAGATATATATACACACAACAGTGAGGTATATACACCAGTTATAAGATATATACACCAGCTACAAGATATATACACCAGCAGTGAACTAATTATACACACAACAGTGAGGTATATACACCAGTTATAAGATATATACACCAGCAGTGAACTAATTATACACAACAGTGAGGTATATACACCAGTTATAAGATATATACACCAGCAGTGAACTATATACATCAGCTACAAGATATATACACCAGCAGTGAACTAATTATACACACAACAGTGAGGTATATACACCAGCAGTGAACTAATTATACACAACAGTGAGCTACATACACCAGCTACAAGATATATATACACACAACAGTGAGGTATATACACCAGCTACAAGATATATACACCAGCAGTGAACTAATTATACACACAACAGTGAGGTATATAGACCAACAGTGAATTATACACACAGTAGTAGTGAAGTATATATACCAGCATCGATTTATAAACCACCAGTAAATTATAATCATGGGTAAGTTAATCGTGACAGCTTTTTTACTATTTTTTATTCAACCATTTACATGTGTTCACTGTTAACCTATTGTAAACTGAACTGTCTTTAATCCTGTGTTCACTGTTAACCTATTGTAAACTGAGCTGTCTTTAATCCTGTGTTCACTGTTAACCTATTGTAAACTGAGCTGTCTTTAATCCTGTGTTCACTGTTAACCTATTGTAAACTGAGCTGTCTTTAATCCTGTGTTCACTGTTAACCTATTGTAAACTGAACTGTCTTTAATCCTGTGTTCACTGTTAACCTATTGTAAACTGAACTGTCTTTAATCCTGTGTTCACTGTTAACCTATTGTAAACTGAGCTGTCTTTAATCCTGTGTTCACTGTTAACCTATTGTAAACTGAGCTGTCTTTAATCCTGCGTTCAGTTAACCTATTGTAAACTGAGCTGTCTTTAATCCTGCGTTCAGTTAACCTATTGTAAACTGAGCTGTCTTTAATCCTGCGTTCAGTTAACCTATTGTAAACTGAGCTGTCTTTAATCCTGCGTTCACTGTTAACCTATTGTAAACTGAACTGTCTTTAATCCTGCGTTCACTGTTAACCTATTGTAAACTGAACTGTCTTTAATCCTGTGTTCACTGTTAACCTATTGTAAACAGCTGTGATATATCTTTGATCATGTCTTAGGTTCTTCTGCAGTAAGTAGTTGCCAACAATCACAATCAGTGACAGCTTTTTCGTGTCTGTGCCAAGTGATGTTGGCTGCCATCAGGTGTTTTCGGATTATTCGTCGCCAGGTGATCATGAGGCAACCCTACTTCCCTTTGCTGTTAGGTGAATCCAGTTCATTACTGTTTTCGAGTGTTGTTCATTGGGCAGGCGCAGAATATGGCCTGCCAGGCTCACTGGTGCTCTGTGACCATTCTCTGCAGCGTCCACGACTCGACTCTCTGCAGGATTTCCTTGATTCACACTCGGTCACGCGAGAACACAAAGGATCATTTGCAGGCACCGCTGGTGATGCAGCCATCTCTCTATCTTTGCCGTGCTCTTCCAGGTTTTGCTCACGTAAAGCACTGTCGGCAACACGATGCTCTTGTACAGGCGCAGCTTGATCCTGGTGCTGATGTATGAAGACGACCACACTGGAAAGCTGCAGATCATGTGCAGGCTTAAAATGCTC
Organism: Eledone cirrhosa; assembly: GCA_964016885.1. NCBI lineage: Eukaryota > Metazoa > Mollusca > Cephalopoda > Octopoda > Eledonidae > Eledone > Eledone cirrhosa. The sequence continues at coordinate 3,725,082 of OZ024762.1, forward strand.
TAGAAATGATGTGCCTCTATAGTGCCCCTACGACTCTATTAGGAGTTATGGAACCATAAAATGCTCTAGAAATGATGTGCCTCTATAGTGCCCCTACGACTCTATTAGGAGTTATGGAACCATAAAATGCTCTAGAAATGATGTGCCTCTATGACTCTATTAGGAGTTATGGGACCATGAAATACTCTAGAAATGCTATCTGGCTCTATTGTATAGGACCATACATGTTGTAAGCAGCTGTGATTTATCTTTAATCCTGTATTCCGTCTGTTTTCAATCTACAGCGATATCTAGCAGGCTTATGGCTTTGTCTCAGTCCAAACAAGTGCATTCCAAATACAATCCACCCAGGTAGGTTTGCTGGTTGTCCATCCTAACCCCACTAACACCCCTTCACTTCCCATGCAACGTTGCACATCACACACACGCATCATGCAACTGCCCTTTCATTTACAGAGAGAAAACTTTAGTTGTCGTCAGAGGTAGTTATTTTTCTATCCTGTTCTTATTCTAGCTACTATGCTCTCCATTGCTAACTATACAACCTAGGTAGTAGAAGCTATTAACTACTTCTATGGATCCTTCCTAGGATTGGGAACAGTTTATTTCACTGATTCTCTTACTACTAGCTATCCCTGTACATCTGCAACATACAGTCTACCTTTTCTGTTAGTCTGTCAGCTATCCCACTTCACCTCGTCTAACTAAGATTTACATGTCTTGTAGAGTTTCTAACTACTCCTCTTCTACATATTAACCCTTTAGCATTAAAACTGGTCATATCCGGCCAGAATTCTCTCATCTCTTTCTGTTCAAACTGGCTACTCATACTGACATTAATGTATTGTTCTCAAAATAAATAATATCAAAATCTTATAGATTCGATATTATGTGTGATAATTATGTAAGGTAAAGCCTTTCCCACAAAAATACAATAGTATATATAGGATAATGTAAATACTGAAGGGTTAAGCAATACCACTTCCCTTAAGGAATCGGGGTCTTCTCTCCTTTCTTACTAAAATGTTAGTTTTTCCAAAGCTGGAATTTCTTTTCTAGCTCTTCTACTAATTCAACTATAAGAACCAGATCATCAGCATATAGAAGTTCCCATGGGCAGCCAGTCTTAAACTCCTCTGTTCCTGGAGAATTATAATAAACAGCAATGGGCTGAGGACTAAGCTCTCAAGAACATCTACCTGTACCTTGAATTCCTCACTAAACTCACTTCTTGCTTTCATTTTACCAACAGCTCCTCTGTACATAGCTTACACTGCTCTCACAAACCATTCTTCTACACCTAGTTTCCTTAAGGACCACCAGATGGCAGATCATGGTACCCTGTCAAAGGCCTTTTCCATATCAACGAAAGCTAAATATAATGATTTATTCTTAGCTAGGAACTTCTCTTGTAGTTGCCTCACTAAGAAAGGGGTGTGTGTGGCTTCTCCTTGGCACAAAGCTGAACTACATCTCATCTCATTTAATTCTTTCTCTAATTAGCTGTGCTATAATTATGTCACTTTCATAACTTGCTCCATCAGCTCAATGGCCCTTCCTTGTGCTTCGCCTTTTCTCTTATAACAATTAATGAGTATAGTGCTGCACCAGTTATTAGGTATGAACCCATCATGTGTTACCTGATGGATTATGCAAGTAACTGTTTTCACTCCTACTTCCCTACAAAATGTCAGCATCTCAGTGACTATTTCTGACAAGCAGCTTTACTGTTTCTTTAAGCTGTTAAAAAAAGATCTATTTCTCCTTACACTTCACTTTTTCTGTTCAATAATTTTGCATTTCTTTAAATACACCCACTGTATTTATTCTAAACTAGGCACACGATGATATATACCCACTGTAGCTATTATAAACTAGGTACACAAAGATATACCTACTGTAGCTATTATAAACTAGGTACACAAAGATATACCTACTGTAGCTATTATAAACTAGGTACACAAAGATATACCCACTGTAAAACTGCCTAATTTACTTTGATTGTATTTCTTTCAGAGACTCTCCCGTTTGGACGGTACCCAAGGGTGCCCTGAAGGCTCAGTGTACACCAAGACTACTTAGTCTTTCAATTTCAAAGAAATGTCATCCATTATTTGTGGGGTCAAAACCTGTGCAAAGTCAAGTCCCACTGTCAGCTAGAAATGTTAAACCATCCCCTCGTACACTTGTTCTTGCTGCGCCATTGCCACGCAAGGTCACTTGTAAACTCGAGGAATACCAAAAACGCAAGTTATATGAAATAAAGCATGCTTCCATTACATCAGCTATGTATCCAAGACTGGAAAAATTAGCCATTAGCAAGTCGTTACATCCAAGTTTCATACCCAATCAACCGATCCAGCGTCTCATCAGCAAAGCAACACTGAGTGCCATACCATCACAGAGAGTGGTTGAACTAAGCACTCCACTGTCTCGTAAAATGATCAAAAACACTTTCAATCCTTACCAAGTGAATCCAGCCACACAAAACGTAGTCCCAACTGATCGGATCTTGGAACTTGCCAAACCAAAGAAAAATTTCCTTTAAGTTCAGTAATTAAATAAACAAACAACAATAACAAAGAAAGAAATTAAGCAAGAAAGAAAGCAACAAACAAACAAAACCCCTTTCTTTTCTTCTGCATATTTCGAGTCTAGAAATTTTTGGATTTTCAATTTTCCTTCTTTTTTTCTCCAAAAAGAAAAAAAAAAAAGAAATAAATAAATAGGTGTCAGAGAAGAAATTTCTGAAAGGTAATAAATAAGAAAAAGATATAAATTTGAAGAAAAGAAAATAAAAATAAAAAAAGGAAATGAAAATTAAATGAATAATTGTGTCTTAGTGAATTATTTCAAAAGAAACTGTTAGAAACAGGTTCATCATCATTATTATCATTATTGTTGTTATCACCATCATTGCCACAAAAAGTATATATATGTATATATATAATTACATAATAAATAGCACAATATAATTATTCCATTACCAAGATTTCAGGAGATCCAGCTTGTTCATAAGATGAAATAGTTATCTATTATAGATACCTTTTTTCATCTGATGAATGAGCTGGACATTTCTGTAAGGATCATCTAGTCTCCTGAAACCTTTGGCAATGGAATAATTATATTGTGTTGTTTATTATGTAATTAAATAGCTCTGTACAATACATAGAGCACTCTTCTTTCCTTTACCTTATCTACGGAAATACTTAAAACACACACATTCGGATCTAGCTGTCGAAACGGCCAGGGCTCAGCTGTCGGGGTCCTGACTCTTTTCCTATATATATATATAGTTGTCTCCCGGTATTCATGGGGGTTACGTTCATACAGTACCCACGAAGAGTTAAAAGCCGCGAATATTGGACGTGGTCCATAAAAATGCCTACAAAATATAATCTGTCCATCAGGAGACCAGTTGAATAACTGCCTTGTATCTGTTGTAAGATAGGCAAATGATAGCACACTGAAATGAATATATTACATGTGCTTCCTTGGCATCAAGTGGACGGCAAAGAGGTGGGTGGGAGAGCTAAAAATAGCTCATCAACTCATTCTAATAAACCAGCTCAACCAAAATAATGGGAGCAGTATATAAAAACAAACAGAGATAAATCAAAATAAAAACATATGTGAAGACATATGTCTTAGTGATTTGAATATTAGGCTTATAATTGTGAGCTTATGAGTCCGATTCCCGAGTCGGGTGATATTCTTGAGAAATACACTTCATTTCACATTGCTCCTATTCACTCAGCTGTAAAAATGAGTTGCGACGTCACTAGTGCCAAGCTCTATCAGCCATTGCCTTTCCCTTGGATAACATTAGTGGCGTAGAGAGAGGAGACTGGTATGCACGAACCACTGCTGGTCTTCCACAAACGACCTTGTGCCTCGGAGGGAAACTCTCTAGGTGCAAATCCCATGGTCATTCGTCACCGAAGGGGGTCTTTATACACCCCTATTGTTGGATTGGCAGTATCGGTTGAGCGTTGGACACCATGCTTTGCAGCATAGAGTTACGACCCTTTATGATCTGAGTTCAAATCCTGCCGGGGTTAACTTTGCCTTTCATCCTTACGGGGTCGATAAAATAAAGTACCTGTAATGCGGCAATTGCTGGCCTTTTGCCAAAAGTAGAAATAATTATATAATGTAACGCAAGTTATTCCCCTTCAAAATCTGATCAGTATAAAAGGGAAATAACTTGACTTCCAGTGAGCACATTTCACTTCCACTTGGGTAATTAAATTACTGTATATACTCCAATATAAGCCAAGGAATATGTGACCCAAAAAAAATCGATGGTAAAATGGAGGGGTGTCGGCTTATATACACCATCTAAACAATGAGTTGATTAGCTGCCTCAGCTAGTAAATGGAGTTTGGACTTTTGCCCATTTCTCAGACATAGAATAGCAGTAAATATCGAGTATATACGTTTTGTATGTTGTGTTCATAATTGACGAATGGAGAGATGCTGCACTGAAGCAAGGAAAAGCGGATGTAAAATGATGACGATGATGATACATTTCTACAGCTGAGTGAACTGGAGCAGCGTGAAATAAAGTGTCTTGCTCAAGGACACAACACAAAGCATGGTGTAATAGGGGTGTATATGAAAAGTCTAAAGTGTAAAGTTTGTCTTAAGCCAGAAGACTCATTTGGCTGGTGCTTATCCTGGTTTCATGGTGTGAAGCGACTGAGAATACAAGACTCCCCCCTGGACAGGACGCCAGTCCATCGCAGGGTTAAACTTCCAGCTATTGCTGGTACTCATTTTCAGCTCAGTATACTGGAGTAATGTGAAATGAAGTGTTTTGCTCAAGAACACAACATCAACCCAGGAATCGAACCCACAATATTATGATTGTAAGTCCAACACCCTTGCCACTAGGCCACGTGCCTCCACCTGTATATGAAAGCATATATGTTTATGTATAATAAACATACAAGGGTCTCATTATGAAGCTTTTTTTAAAGCTGCAATTATGTCACAGCTATCTCAGTAGGGTTGACAATGAGCGTCAGCTGTTTCTGGGTTATTATTTGTCATCAGTGACATTTACTTGGTACTGAGACATGAAAAGGCCAAAACCTATATGACACTTTCGCTGGTAATGCACATTTGTATATATTGACTGGTTAAAGGGAGGTAATTAGCAGTGGCACTAACAGCATGGTTCATCATAGGGTGTATATGAAAGTATATATAAAGTATTTACATATATATATTAATGAGGTAGAGGATCGATTGCAAGCTCAAGTGGTTTCAGCTAGTAACTTCTTTCTAGTCTTCACCAGGACAGTATCTCAAATTTAAGGAGAGGGAAGTAGAAGATATATAAATATACATGTATGTGTGTATATATATATATATATATATATATATATATATATATATATATATATATATATATATATATATGCAAAGTTTTATTTAAATTGTTGGGTTAACAACGAGTAAATATTTATAACTGATATAAAAGCACTCAA
>OZ024762.1:3735576-3743434 GCA_964016885.1 Eledone cirrhosa
TCTGGGGTGGTGGTGGTGGGGTACTGGATCTAAATTGAGGGGGTTTATGTTGTACAGTATCAGAGTTAGTGTACATATTGGGGTGGTTGTGGTGTGGGTGGGGGTGTAAGGATTGGATCTAAATTGAAGGGGGGTGTCCTGTTGTACGGTATCAGAGTTAGTGTACAAAGCAGCTTGTGTTGACTCGAAGTCCTGGACTGGCCCTTCTCTCTGGCATCTCGTAGTAATGGAGGTAAAAGAAATCTTGAGAAAAGTCTTCATGTCCAAGGAGCTCAAGTAACTGGAAGAAATGTGGAACAGATGTTAAAATAGATGTTAGCACAACAACAGATGTTAGAACAACAAGTACAACAGATGTTAGAACAACAACAACAACAGATGTTAGAACAACAACAACAGATGTTAGCATAACAACAGATGTTAGCACAACAACAGATGTTAGCACAACAACAGATGTTAGAACAACAACAGATGTTAGAACAACAACAACAGATGTTAGAACAACAACAACAAATGTAACTACAACAACAACAGAATCACTAGACAGAACAACTCCAATATTACAAACGTGTTGTTAGAATGTCTCAGGAAAGAATCACTGGACAGATTTGTAGCTCAGAGATCAGAGACTTGCTCAGGTAGAGCTGCTACTTCTCTAAATTGTGAGATCAGTTCCAGAATTACGGGCATGTGGTTGGAATGTCTCAGGAAAGAATTGCTGGGAAGATTTGTAGATCAGAGACTTGCTCAGGTAGAGCTGCTACTTCTCTAAATTGTGAGATCAGTTCTAGTATTACGGGCATGTGGTTGGAATGTCTCAGGAAAGAATTGCTGGGCAGATTTTAGGAGCAAAACCAACCGGTAGGAGACATAGGGGTAGACCCCAAACAAGATGGTTGGATAACATCGATAAACTCAGTTAGTCGCACTTCAGGATCCAGCCGGATTAATTAAATTAAAGTACCAGTAACACACTGAGGTCGATTTAATTGACTTTTTATTCCCCCTTAGGCCTAAATCAGAAACCATTTAGCTTTGCCTTTCATTTTTACGGGGTCAATAAAATAAAGTATCAGTAATGTACTGGGGTCGATTTAATCAACTTGCCCTTTCATAAAAATTGTTAGCTGTATGCTATGACAAAAGCACCCAGTCCACACTGTAAAGTGGTCGTGTAGGTGTCATGGCAAAAAGCACCCAGTCCACACTGTAAAGTGGTCGTGTACGTGTCATGGCAAAAAGCACCCAGTCCACACTGTAAATATGGTTGGCGTTAGGAAAGGCATCCAGCTGTAGAAACCTAGCTAAAATCAATTCTGTGTGAGCGAAACACGGCCCTCCGACCTGATCTCTCACAAAGGGACAACCTGTCCTACCCTTGCTTGCTTGGATAATAGACGTTAAAAGATGATGATGATGATGCTGCGACCAAATAAGAAAGTGTTATTAAGTGGAGGTTGATATCTTACCTGGTTATTATGCCAAGCACAGTTTGCTTGGATCATAAAGAGAATGAGAACAGAGAAAAACAAGAAGGCTGTGAAGATGAGGAAGAAAAATTTTGCATCTTGACTGAAGAGTCTGTGGAGAGATACAGAAATATATAAATATATTACTACTAGGAATGTTTTCAACATGCTGACATGTATGTGTACATGTGTGTATGTGCATATGTATACATTTATATGCATGAGTATATAAATATAAACGTGCAGACACAGACACACACTTACAAAAATACACACGACAGACATACATTCCCACAAATACACACACATTCACACAGACACTCACATTCACACAAACACACATATACATTCACACAAACACTCACATATATTCACACAAACACTCACATTCACATAAACACACACATACATTCACACAAACACATACATTCACACAAACACTCACATCCATTCACACAAACACTCATTGTGGGGTACCTGAGCGATGTATATATGCGTGTAGTTGTGTGTATGTAGCTAGGTGTGTATATATATGTGTATGTATCTAGGTATGTGTATATAATGTGTATGTATGTATATAGTTGGATATATATATGTATGTAGCTAGATGTGTATACATATGTATGTTGGTGTGTAGTGTGTATATATATATGTATGTATCTATATCAGGAAAACTCTGATATAACACCTGCAACTCTGATGGTATCCAATGATGTTGACTTATTCTTCTTTTTGGTAAATATCATCTTAAGAGAGTGGGACTGGCTTTGTGCAGTGCCTTTGCTCACTATAAAAGCTTCACGGCACAGGCATTGCTTTATACTTGGAGATCTCTCTGCACTTGTCGTCACATGGTACCATGGGCCCAGCACTATGTGTCAATAATTGTCACAGGTGTAGTGTTTGTACCAGAGTTTTCAAGTCGCTGGCTGGACTAAGAAGTCACACTTGTTCAGCGCATTGGTAGGGGTTCTCCTACATGGATATAAAGTAGTGGCCGTACTCGAAAACAAGTTGGCAGCCACCATGTGTATATGTATGTAGGTGTGTGTATATATGTGTATGTATGTAGGTGTGAATGTAGGTATGTTGGTGTGTATATATGTTTGTTGATGAACCAATAGTAACTTAAAGTTACACAGCAATGTGAATGAAGCAACATGAAATGAAGTGTCTTGTTCAAGGACACATTGAATTGTTGGGAACCGGGCTCACGACCTTATGATCGTCAGCTGAATACTCTATCCACAAAGCCACGCGCCTTCACTGAAACTCATACACCACCACCACCACAACCAATACCACCAACACCACCACCACTACTACCAGCACCACCACCACCACCACAACCAATACCACCACCACTACTACCACAACCAACACCACCACCACTACTACCAGCACCACCACCACCACCACAACCAATACCACCACCACTACTACCACAACCAACACCACCACCACTACTACCAGCACCACCACCACCACCACAACCAATACCACCACCACTACTACCACAACCAACACCACCACCACTACTACCAGCACCACCACCACTACTACCACAACCAACACCACCACCACTACTACCACAAACAACACCACCACCACTACTACCACAACCAACACCACCACCACTACTACCAGCACCACCACCACCACCACAACCAATACCACCACCACCACTACCACAACCAACACCACCACCACTACTACCAGCACCACCACCACCAACACCACCACCACTACTACCAGCACCACCACCACTACTACCACAACCAACACCACCACCACTACTACCAGCACCACCACCACTACTACCACAACCAACACCACCACCAATACCACCACTAACACCAACACCACCAATACCACCACTAACACCAACACCACCAACATCACTGCCACTAACATCACCACCATCATACAACAACAGGAAAGAACCACTTACGTTCGGCTGAGGAAATCCGGTAACTCCGAGTCAAAGTCTGCAAAGCGAGCCTCATCTTCTTCATCTAACATGCATGTAGAGAAATATTTCTCAATGGCACTAGATTTTGTCAACGCCATGGCTAGCTGTCTTTCTGTGAGGAAGACTTCTTTCTCAGCTTCTTCATCGTGTTGACTCAGTCTTTCATCTTTAGCCTTCGCTTCATCTAACACCACCTCCTCCTCCTTCTTCTCCATCATATCCTCTTCCACCCTCTTCTCTCCATCTTCACCCTTCTCCTCCTTTACTTTGGCTGCTGTCGCTTCCTCCATTGATTCTGGTTCTCTTTCGGAAACAGAAGAGTTCTTCGAGTTCTTGTTAAAATTTGTCTGGTCTGCAGCAATACAACTAGCCATGTTGATATGTTGATGCTGTGAATAAACACGCAAACATATATATATATATATACAGAGAGAGAAAGAGAGATCTATATATATATATATATATATATATATACACACACACACACATAAATATCAGAAGAGGTATATATAATATATATTTTTTAAAAAAGGGGGGGACGGACGGACAATGACAATGTAAAAAAACAACGGAAAGACGGTCCCATCTCCTCAGTCAACCTCTGTAAATCACTACAGTTTTGGTTGATTAAGGTTGGTACCATTCATTCCAGTGCACATTGGGACATAACAAAACAGCTAGAGACAAGTTATGCATATATATTATTAAATTCAAAACTACAACGAAGACATAACATGGACCCATGTTTCGTTGTAGTATTGAATTTAATGATATATTAAAACTCATCCCATGGACTGAATGCTCTACACCTCGGATAGTTTTACCAAATTATTACAACTAAATATATATATAGAGTCCACACTCTAGATGTGGTTGGTGTTAGGAAGAGCATCCAGAGACGCTTCCGTGCAACCGAGACATGGTCTCTCGACCATTCCCGCATCAAATGGAACAAAACCTTCTAACCCATGCTAGTGTGGAAGATGGACGTTAAATGATGATGATGATGATAATATATATATATAACACCAAATTTAATATAGAAATGGCTTCTACAGGACTAGAAATGTTTCATTCAAAGGAAATCATACCAGGAAAGTTTTGTGGAAGTCCCAGTCCCAAATTCAAAAAATAACTGTAACAATAGTTGATTGCTATAAATGATAGCTTCAAAAATTGGGTAAAATACCCCTAGGGACAGCTGGCCATAAGCTATTATTTATAGTGATTGGCTGTTAGAGTTATTTTCTGCGTTTAGGATTCTCATATATTCAAAATTAAAATCATCCAGCCCTTCAATATCGCAGTAGAGAGCTTCATGGTATCTGTTCTGGTTCTCTGCTCAATGAATTTAACCCTTAGCATTTAAACCGGCCATATCCGACCAGAATTCTCTCACTTCTTTCTGTTCAAATTGGCCATAACCGGTTGCTCATACTTATGTTAAAGTATTGTTCTCAAAATAAATAATATCAAAATCTCATAAATTCGATATTATGAGATAATTATGTAAGGCAAAGTGTTTACCACGAAAATATAATAGTAAATATCGAGTAATATAAAAGCTAAAGGGTTAAATCCTGCCAAGGTCAACTTTGCCTTTCATTCATTCAAGGTCGAGGATGGTAAGGGAGATGTGCTAAAAGAGCCATTCCATCCCGCGAGGCTCACACCTGCAGCTAGCCAGCTCAACGTTTATGGTGGTAAGTAGGGAGGTAGCCCTAGGGCAAGGACACCAGAAATCTCCACTGCTAGGGACTCGACTGCAACTCATGCTTATGGAAGTAAATCTATTCCACTGTGGGCCTTACTTGAGCTTTGTAGAAGATCTGATGTTGTTGTTGATGTGTGTGTGTGGGGGGGGGGGGGGGGGTCTGAAGTATTTTTTGGTTAACGAGAAGGACCAGTCTTTTAAATGCAGGCTCCAAGCTATGAGTGTACCACGTTAATAGCGAAAACAAACTTTGTTTTTTATATATATAATAATTATTATTATATAAATGACATTGTTTTCTCGTGTGCTATTAACCCCCGGAATTTTCCCTACGGATTTTTTTTTTTTTTTTTTTTGGCATGTTATCAACGATTATGACCTTCACCCAGTCGGAAACTACAAGATTTGTAGAAAAAGGTAAGGCGAAAGATCTACACACCTCTCGCGTTTGGTGGGAAATAATTATCTTTCCTTGTTTGTTTGTTTTTTTGTTTATTTTTTTATTTCTTAGATGGTTGCAATCGACTTTTTCCCCCCGGAAAATGGAAACCCTAAAACTACCAGTTATTTTAAACCTAACCCTAACTCTAGCCTGGGGGGGGGGGGGGGTCGATTGCAAGCATCTCAATCGTACCGAAAAAAAAACAAAGAAAGATAATTATTTCTCCCTAAACGCGAGAAGGTAAACTCCGATGATCTTTTCGCCAACTTTCACTACAGATCTAGTATCCGACTGGTTTGGGAGGTTGTATTCTTTGATAACATGGGAAAATAAAAATCCGTTGGGAAAACGCCGTGGAGGTTTGTATCCGAGGTGGGGTGGGGTGGGGGGACACATCCCACCCCTTTCATTCTCCAGGGAAAAAGTTGATTCCCAGAATCTTGGAGATTATATTGATAGCACAGGGAAAGGAAATAAAAAAATTAAAAAACACCAGTGGCAGTGCCCCAGCATGGCCTCAGACCCTCGGTTAGAACGCAAATAAATAAATAAATAAGAAAATGCCCCCCCCCCCCCCCTTCCCACAAAAATCGAGTGAGGTGTTCTATAATAATTGTTTCTACTTTTGGCACAAGGCCAACAATTATCACAGTGTATTACTGGTACTTTATTTTATCGACCCCGTAAGGATGAAAAGCAAAATAATGCCACAATCACCAGGAAACAGTTCTAGTCCGGTAGAAGTCATTTCCATAATAAAATAAATATACCTGTACTCTACCATGTATTGACTACCCTTTTTTTAACTGTGATCACCTCCAGATAGACATCGGGAATATATAACGAAGGAGGAGTGGTAAGGAACCAGATGGACCATAACGCACCAGAGTACTCAATACTTAGGGTAGTAGAGTGGATAATAGGAAAATGTTTAACCCCGACGGCAGAGCTCAAGCCGTCGAAATGGGGTTAAACATTTTCCTATATATATATATATATATATATATATATATATATATATATATATATATTAATTAAAAGAACAGATTAAAGTTTAATCAAAGAATCGCTGCTTAAACTTTAATCTGTTCTTATAATAAAGATTTGCTCTACGGGTTTATATATATTTTAAATATATATATATATATAATCCTATCGAACCCTCTTCGGATTTTAGTCTTCATACATTTATTATTACTACATATATATAGATATATATACAGGGAGTTACAAAAATGTATACATACTGCAACAGCCTTCTAATAAAAGTGTGTATACATATTTTGAGGGACACCTTATATCTGTATATTGTTACGAAAAGATGTAAATATACTCCAACAGCATTCTAATAAAAGTATGTATACATTTTTTTGTAACACCCTGTGTGTGTATATATATATATAACGAAATGAAATGAAAACAAAACAGTATTTAATCAGATGAGGTACCAACAGGTGTCAAGGTGGATAACTTGTAACTGCGGAAATTGGGAACTGCATTAGCGAACTAAAACACAATACACACACACACACATATATATATATATACACACACACACACACATATAAATATATATACACATATGTATATATATATATATATATATACACATATGTATATATATATATATATATATACACACACACACAGACATAAATATATATACACACACACACAGACATAAATATATATACACATAGGTATATATATATATATATATATATATATATATATATGTGTGTGTGTATAGTTTTTTGTTTTTAAAATCCAATGTCAATAAATACACCAGAATTTTTTCATTCTGATGATTGAAAGCAAAATTTGTTTGCTTTCAAGAACCGACTGGTGAATGAAATAATTACCTTATGTTGTTTATTACATAACTATATATATATATATATATATATATATATATATATAATTAATCACATATATATATACACACACATTTATACAGAGCGTTCCAAAAAATGTATACACACTTCAACAGCATTCTAATAAATATTGCCTGTACAGGTGATCAAGGTGTGTATACATTTTTGGGGACACCCTGTATATAAACATACATAAACACAACACACACACATATATATATATAAACAATGAGTTATTTGGTTTGTTGATTATTCAACAAAGTTGATTTTACAACAGATTAGAAGCACTCAACAATGTGTACATATTTTTTGGGACACCTGTATGTATGTACACGTGTCCTGGTGATTTCAGTGAAAAAGTTCTAGTCCTATAGAAGTCGTGTATAT